>NW_023591374.1:355987-453807 GCF_014843425.1 Jatropha curcas | reverse complement strand
AAATTCTTACTTAGAATTTTATTGGTTTATTTTTACGAGTTTTATAAATTCCGGGAAATACGAGGACAAAAGGTTGGGAAGTACTGCGGTTTAGAAAGGCAGTCCCCTACGAGGACAATATAAGAACTGTGAGCAGTTGTTAGATAATTTTGCCTTTTGTCCAAAAATTTTTTTCCCGGGCCTGCATTCAATGCATTCACAGCTTTAAATGTTATCATGCATTGATTGCCATGAATGCACTATTTTTGTTTTGATTATTTTAAAACCGTGCTTTGATTATCTGTTTGATGTGATATACTGTGCTTTGTTTGTGTGGAATTTTGGGATGAAGTTTGAGTTCACCATAGGGTTTGTGGACCGTTACGTTTATATGACGGCTCGATTCATGATTAGCCGGGTAAATGGCGAGATTCGACCGCCCTCGTGTGCACCACCAGTTACCCGTTTACCGCTTAACCACAGATTTGGTTCTTTATTTGGGCGCAACTTGATAATTTAGATCTGATTGCAGCTCGCAGGGTGGCCTCCTGTTTTGCTCAAACTCATTAGCTCGCCTGCATGATCCTCTGCTATGCGCTCAGTCTCCGGCATCGAATTAGCACGACCGTGGGTGCCTCCTGTTGGTATATATATATATATTATACTATATATATAATAATATATATATATTATATATATATATATATATCATTATATATGAAAGTTTTAGGTTTCCTGCAACCTTAATCTGGATCCAAGAATTATATTCAGAGTGTGGAGGGAGAAGAGAAAGGTGCCGTCCAACACGGACCGACCAACTCGAACTGATTAAGTGACCCGAATGCCGTCAACACGGACTTAACCGAACAAACTTAACATAACAACTTTAAACAATTTTATTTAAATACAAAATACTAAATATAACACAATATTTTATACGTACAAAGGTTTTATAATTAGACTTTCTCCAACTTTGATTGCTTACAATGAACTGAGAATCAAAATGGGAGAGGGACTTCTAAGAGAGAGATGTTTTTGGCTTATTTCTACCTCCTGCCTTCACAAGGGGAGAGGCTCCCTATTTATAAGAAAATTAAGAATCTTTACTGTTTGTCTTTTACTGTTGATGAATAATGGTTGGTCTGCCACCGAATCTTGCCCTTTACTGTGGATGAACAGTGGTTGGTCTGCCACCGAATCTTGACTTTTACTGTTGATATAGTAACCTGACTTTTACTGTTGAAAATTAATGAGTGGAAGGAGTCACACCACATGAAATCGCATATCGTCCCTTTACTGTGGACTGTTATACGCAAACAGTTGGTGGTCTTGCCACCGAATCTTGACTTTTTACTGTGAATTAGATACCTAGAGACTTTTAACTGGTTGAAAATATCCTCCGTAGCGTGTCTGCTTTAGTGATTACATGCTAGCGTGCTCCCTCTCTATTTTATAGGGAATCAGAACAAGATGAGGGATTTTATAGGGAATCAGAACAAGATGAGGACGATGATGTGTCCTTCTTTTTCTTTTCTTTTCTTTTTATTTTTTCTTTTCTTTTTTCTTTTTGCTTTGTTTTTTCTTTTCTTGCTTTTGCTTTTTTATCGGCTTTACTTTTGATTTTTATTGGTGGCAAAATATTGTCTTCATCACTATCGTCAAAGGAAGATACAGAGACTGCTGAAGATGATGATGAAATGAATTTATTTTTGCCTTTATGACTTGTTTTAGATGAGGATTTACCAGATGATACGCCTCTAGGTTTACTGGATGATGGGTTTACGGGGAGTTCTGAGCTGGTTGAAAGTTGTTGAAACATTTCTTGACAGATCAGTTTATATTCTTCTGGGGTTTTAGCTGCAGCTAACCGGGCTTGACACTGTGTCCCAAATGTAGGGTTTCCGGAATAGCGATTGTTACTTAGCATAGGTTAATGCTGGCATGGAGATTAGCTATTTTAGATCGAGAAAAGCTCCACGTCCCGATGACTCATGAGTGTGTGCGGTCTCTCATTTCCAGATATACATTTTAGTCGGAAAGTCATTCTTGTAGTGGTTATTTTTTGAAAGATCCCCACCATTTTTATTTTGTGTCTGTTTTACTAACATGGAAATTTGGGTTCCCGGAAATTATTGATAAATCAAAATACCATTGATATTACCCAAGGGGTGAAGGAAAGTCATACAATTAATCATCAAAGGATGGAATATGGACTTCTTCCAGGATTAGGTTTATAGTGGGATTCTAAAATTAATGATATTAAAGAAATAAATCAGCTTCATCGTACTGAAACTGGCTCGGAGAATGGTAATTAGTCAATCCAAGGACCAGCGTGCGAATATACGCTCTAACATCTCTCCTCGCCTAGTGAGTCCTGAGCGCAGTGGCAGAGGTCGCACTCACACACTATGGCCTTATTTTTAAACCAGTTGGATTTTTTTAATCGGTTCGGACTATTGTTGATCAAAATAAAACTAACCACGAATGGAGTGGTTAGTTGGATTGAATACAAAAAAACTTTTTTCCCACAGCTTCTTTGTTAGTCAAATGAATTAAATATGTCTCGGCGCGCTCTTATATTGTTTTTACTGGAGTAGAAAGTGAAGATACGGGCCAATCTTTAGGATAATAAACCCGTTTTATGAATTAGAAGTTGAAACCATATCTGGAGAGAGAGTGGAGAAGAAATTACAGTTTTATGTTTTTATCAAAACTATGTTTTATTTTTACAGAACCATTATCTAGTAAAAATATTATGATTTAATACTCCTGAGGGGGGGTTTTTTGAAAAAATTCAGTTTGGAACAGAAATTACCAATCTCAGGATAATAATGCTTTAATTGATTTTTGGCCAAGGATTAATATTCATTATATCCGTCCTCGACTTTCAATGTTCATAATCATAAATATTTTTGACAAACCATTTATGAAATACTCACTTATCTATTAGAATACTGGATTTTTTGGCAAGAATCCACAGCATTAAACGGCATTTTGATAAGTCTTTACTGTCTACCGTTTGATACTGTCTACCGTTTGAGACAGACTAGTCGTACCATGAGCGGATACGATCGACGATCGCTTGAGGTTTAGAAATCATACCTATATCTTCTGTGGAAGAAGATGTCATACCTTGCAAGGCCTTTAGTACCTCTGGAGATTGACTGAGTTCTTCAATCCATTGTTTGAGGTCTTTAGAAGGGGTTTGTTTACTAGTTAAGGTAAAAGTTTTATGGAGATCTTCAGATTGCTCAGAAAGAGCTTTAGTGGGTGAATCTGGCTCTTGGATAGATTCTTTTCCCTTATCCTTCTTCTTTCCCATTGTTCTGTAAGAATTCTCGTGTTAGAAAGTCTGGGCTATTATTAGTATTTCCTTTAATGTATTCTATATCAAATTCAAAAATACTTAAGAGTGCTTGCCATCTAGCAAAAATTTGTTTATTTGTTTTAGAGGCAAATTTGAACATCCTTTTAACATCTTTTGCAGATTTACAATCAATGCGGAGCAAAAACTTTTGATTTAATAAATCTGATTGAAATTTATGTATACATATAACTATGCTTAAAATTTCTTTTTTAATGGTGGAATAATTTATCTGTGTCGGATTCCAATGTCCTAACGTATATTGGATTATACGCTCTTTACCATTGATTTTTTGTTTTAAGATGCCTCCATATCCTATGTTGGATGCATCTGTTTCTACAATTTTAAATGCAGTTGGATTGGGGATATATAAGTAAGGAATTTCTTTTACTAATGATTTAATATTTTTTACCAATTGTTATTTTTTTACCAATTGTGTATGTTTGTGCAAGTCCAGGGACCAGTATTTTTTCTAAGTCTAATCATGGTAAGGGTTTTAATCATGCAATTTAAATTAGGATAGAAATCAATGACATAATTTTAAACAACCAAAGGAATCGCGAAGTTTGTACTTTAATTAGTGTCATCAGGAAATTTGTCTCCAAATACCATTGTTCTTTCTATTGGTTGAATGATTCCTTGTTCAATATAATGTCCTAAAAATCTGATTTTAGTTTTAAATAAATCCATTTTAGTTTGACTAAGTGCTAAAACATTTTTTTCTATAATCATACAGAAGGTTTTTAAATGTTTAAAATGGTTTTCAATGGTTTGACTAAATACTAACATATCATCAATATATACTATACAAAATTTTGAATATGGGTTAAATATATCATTCATTATTCTTTGAAATTCTGAAGGTGCATTTTTTAGTCCAAAAGGCATTTTAATCCAAAAGGCATTACATTCCATTCATATTGATCGAAAGGGACAGTAAATGATGTTTTATATCTATCTTTGGAGCAATTTGTATCTGCCAATAACCTGATTTCAAGTCAAATTTACTAAAAATATTAGCATTGTATAATTTCTTTAAAAGATCTTTTTTATTTGGAATTGGGTATCTTATCCATTTTAATGCTGCATTTAGTGGTTTATAATTTAGTGGTTTATAATTTATTACTAATCTTGGTACTCCTCTTTCTATCTCTGCATTTTTATTAACATAAAAAGCCGCACATGACCATAGGCTTCTTGATTTACAAATTAATTTTTTATTTTCTAATTCTTTGATTTCGTTTTTACAATGTTCTATTAACTCAGGACTCATTTGAATTGGCCTGGCTTTAGTTGTAATGGTTTTTTCATCAAAATTATTTTCATATGGTAAATCAATTATATGCTGTTTACGATTCCAAAAAGCATTAGGGTGATCTACACAAAGTTTTTTCTCCATATAGTCTTTGAGGTTTTTGATTTTAGTTTGTATAAATTCGGTTTCTAATTGTTCTTGAATTCTTTTTAAACACATATTATTTTTTAAATCTTTTAAGTCTGTTTCCTTAGATTTGATTAATGAGTTGATTTCTAAGGTTCTAATAGAATGAGCTTTTAATAGATTTAAATTCTTTTTCTTAGGTTTCTCTGTAAATTCAAGTCTAACTTTTTTATTTCTTATTTTGAATTTAATACAATCTTCTTTAACAGAATAAGGTGTTATTAGATTTATAAAAGGTGTGCCTAAAATTATCATATAATTTATTTGAGGAGAGATTAGAAAGACTGTTTTTATTTTAAAAATACTGTTCTTATTTCTAAATCTTGGTTTATAATTAGTGCTTCTACCTTACCCACTATATCTAATTTGGTTTTATTTGCTGTGCTTAATTTTTCTTTAGTGTCTAACCAATATCTTTTAGGTACTAGATCTGATTTTATACAATTTAAATATGCTCCTGTATCAAATAATGCTATTGCATCTAAGATAAAATCATTTCCTATTTTAATGTTTATTTTTACTAAATATTTTGTTGAAGTAATTTCTTGCAATAAAAATAGAAAATTATGATTTATTTCTTCTTCTTCTTCTAATTGATTTATTTCATCTTTTATGTCATCATCTGGTTCTTCTGAAGAAGAACTAGATATGATTTGAGTTTCTAATAACTTTATTTTCTTAGCATTTTGTTTAATAGTAACAAATAGACATTTTACCTTGTTGCACTTTAAGTACTCATTTAGGAAGATTTTGAGAATACGTTAATTATTTTCACTAATTTTACTCATATTTATTAAGTGTTTTGTAGCCAAATTTAAGGAGAGCTTTTAATTATAAGAAGGATAATTTAGACATTTTATTATATATTTTTAAAAAATAAATGTATTTTAATTATTTTCTTAATCCTTGTGAAAAGATCAAATGTTGTTATTAAAGTGGAAATGAGGAAGTATTAATTTGTTTATCTAATTTTTATCAACAATTTACATAATCATTTCTATTAAAATTTTGTAGGTTATAGAATGTGAATAATGCAAATCACAAACACTGTGTTGTAACTAATTTGTATAGCATTCATGCTAAATTTATTTTATCTTAAGTGCATGTTATAAATGACAAACTGACCCTTAAATCTTTTTTGCTTTAATTTCCATATATTAATGCAAAAAAAATTAGGGATTAACTAGAGTAATCTCCCCTTTTATTTATTACTGATATAAAAAACACATTAGCTTCTCCAATTTGTCCAACCTCTAATAATAAATTCAAATGAGTTGAAAATATCCATAAATTGAAAAAAAAATTGAGATCTTGGAGGAAAATTAATTTTTTGAAAATTAATATTTTTCTACACCTACATAATTATATAATTTCAGAAAGAAAAAAACTAAGTTGACATAATATTAGAGTATCATCCATGATGAGTTGACATATCCATACTCGGTTGGCTTTTTACTATTTTTTTTTTATTTACATTAATTTCGCGTTGATTAAGTTCAAATTTAATATCATTAATATTATTTTAAGTAATCAAATCTTTCAATTTTCAATTCAGTTTTTTAAAGGTAATTAAATTAATAGCATCAATTTTTTCTATGATTAATTAATTTTTTAATAATTAACTAGATTAATATTATTTTAAATAGTGAAAATTTTGAATTTCTTTAATATCATAAATTTAATTTTTTTGATAATCAATTAAATTAATAATATCATTAATATTATTTTAAATAATAAAATCGTTTAGCTTCTTTTTCTAACTAGTTTTCTCAATCTAATTTATGTGAAACTTTGTGCCCATATTGCTCCACTGCTCTTAGAAGCAATTGGCTCCGCTGCTTTCCTGGTACTTCTTTTCCATAGTCCTCATTAGGCTCCAATCCCAGCTTCATTTGGCGTAGCTTCTGGGCTGTTAGAGGTTTATCGAAGAATAGTGTTTGTTGGCTATTAGAGGTTTATGGAAGAATAGTGTTTGTTGGAAGGTGGGTTCAGTTTCGAATATTTTGGTGTGGAATGATCCTTGGTTACCGAGCTCACCTTCTTCTATGATTTCCACATCGAGAACTGCTTCTACTAAAGTGCTAGTGGTTTCTGATCTCATTTGTGATGGACCATGGGTTTAGCTAGTGATTGCTCAGACTTTCAATGAGGATGATCGAGCGACTATTCATGCCATTCCGTTAAGTTTATCGCATAGGGAAGACAAGTTGATATGGAAGTTTGATAACAGGGGTTGTTATACTGTGCGAAGTGCTTATCGTTTGGTTACTGTTATGCCATGGCTGTCTCTATCTCTTGCCACAGTTCATCTGTGGCAGAAGTTTTGGCATGTAAAGGCTCCTCCAAAAGCTCTGAATATGGTCTAGCAGGCTTGTAATGGCGCTTTACCCAGCTTGGATTTATTACAACAGCTGTGTGCCTATGGCAAACTTTGCAGGGTGTGATATTAACGCAGCTTTAGATGTGAATAATAATCAAACTTAATAAAGATACTCGCCTAAAAATTTGGAAAAAAAAAAGTTTTAAAGGAATATTTTAACGAATATCTACAATGAAAATTATAATACAAAAATAAATCAAATGATTAAAAGGGATAATTAACTTCAATTATACAAGCAACAATACCAGTAATCTTCAAATTCAAGTTACGAGGAATTAGATTAAATACATAAATTACATTTTTCCTAGATAGAACAAAAATTATATGTCCATGGAGAGAAAAATTATTATTAGTGTTGTGTTCAAGGAAAAAGAAACTGCATGACAGGAAAACAACAGCCCTGCGAGAGAAAATTACTGTTAGATTTTGTTATTCTAGCTAGACTCAAATCCTAATGATATTTGCATATATTTGCCCCTATTTGTATGTGAAATAATTACTGATATATAATTTTGAATAAGTTAATACCAATAATAATGTAATTATAACCTTTAACAATATGTAATTATGTAATTATGTTCTTAACTTGTAAATAATTATGCAAGTGAATTACTATTTAGTTTTCTAATTATACAAGATTTCTTATTTTTAGTATTTAATTATATAGTTATCTGATTTTATTTTTCTTACATCAATTAATCCTTTGAAAATTTAACAAAAGAATTAAATAGTGTAATGAAAATAAAATCGAGAATTATATAATTAATCTAAACAACTAAAGGATGAAATAGTAATTCATATGCAAAATTTATTTTGGCTGTACCAATAAGGGAAATAATATGCGGAGTAAAAAGAAAAAAAAAAAGTAATACTTATGGATTTTACTAATAGAGATATCAATAATATAAAATTTGATATATTTTAGTAAGAAAACCGTAATTTGTTTTAGATTACCTATTTAAATCAGTCTAGTGGTTTAATTTATTCAATTTCAAAAAAAAAAAAATTATTTATCTAATTTTTATCAACAATTTACATAATCATTTCTATTAAATTTTGTAGGTTATAGATTGTGAGTAATACAAATCACAAACAGTGTTGTAACTAATTTGTATTGCATTCATGCTAAATTTATTTTATCTAAGAGCATGTTATAACTGACAAACCGACCTATAAATCTTTTTTGCTTTAATTTCCATATATTAATGATTAATAGAGTTGTCTCTCCTTTTAAATATATTGATATAAAAAATACATTGTCCTCTCCAATTTGTCCAACCTCTCATGATAAATTCCAATGAATTGAAAAAAAAATATTGAGATATTGGAGGAAAATTAATTTTCACTAAAATAATTAATGTTTTTCTAAATCTATATAGATATATAATTTCTGAAATAAAAAATCTGAATTAAGCGTAATATTAGATTATCATTCATGTTGAGTTGGCATTTTTTTGATTATTTTCTATTTCTATTTAATTTAATTTTGACATTGATAGAGTTGAAATTTAATATCATAAATATCGTTTCAAATAAATTTAATTATTTAAATATTAAATAAATCAATAGCATTAATTATTTTGATTATGAATTTTATTTTTAATAATTTACTAAATTAATAGTATTATTTTCAATAATCAAACTTTTCACTTTCTTTACTATCAGATATTTAATCTTTTAATAATTGATTAAATCAATACCATCATTAATATTATTTTAAATAATAAAATATTTTAGCTTCTTTTTTCTAATAATTAATGAAATCAATAACATTATTTAATGATATTATTAAAATACTTTTCAAAGTAATAAAAATTTTAAGATTTTTTTTTCCATATTTTGGAAATTTTGTTTTTTTTTTAATTTTTTATTATTTATTTCTATTGACTTCAAAATTTATATTGAATTAACAAGATAGTAGATCAAAGTATTTATCTCAACTTTATACTATTATATGAATTACAAATTTCTAACATCACTAGAATTCAATTATTACATATAAATAAGATTTTGGAATGAAATAATTGAAATATTAAATTTCTACAATATTATTTCAATTAATAATTTTTTTTTATCATTCAATTAAAATACTAATTAAATTATTTAAATTAAAATAATACAAATATAAATCACAATACTTTTTAAAAAATTACCGATCCAAATCAATTTAGAAACTAAAGATGAGAAGAAGGTTTAGATTAAGAGGGAAAGAAGAACGTACTGATCCAAATCTATCTATAAGCTGATGATCAGAAGAAGATTTAGTTAAGAGAGAGAGAAAGACTGGCGGGAGGGAGAGAGGGAAATGGAGAAAGATAAGAGATATTTTATAATTACTCTCTAATTTTTTTTAAAATGTATTTTGTATATTTAGAAAAGTAAAGGAAATATTTGTGGACGAATTTTTTTTTTTTTTTGAGTGGAATATTTATGGAAGGATTGATTCATTGGATGGAAGCAAAAATATAAAGATAAAACAGTCTATTTTTCAAAATACATGGATAAAGCAGTAGCTTTTAATAAATTACAGGTACAAGATTACAGTTTTTCATAAATTGAAACTACTAAAAAGAAGCTCCACTCTCCAAAATGCAATCTATCACAATTATTATACAATTCTGAGCATATACTTCAATTGCAGAAATAATTACAAATAAAAAAAACATAATAATGTAATTTATTTTTAGCTAGTAAATAATTACGATAACTTATTTTTGTTGTATCCAATTAAAAGTAGAGTTGAGAATTCAGTTAATTTGGTTAGTTTGAATCCAATTATTAAACTCAATAAAAAAAAAAACTAACTGAACAAATTTAGAAAACCGAAAAAACCAAGAATCAGATTTTTCAATAATCAAACCGAGTCAAAATAGAGAGAAAATCAAATTACATATATATATTGCTTTTTTTTTTATAATAGATAGAAAATATAACTAATCAAACAAAAACAATAAATTAGAAAATAACTTAGCAAATTCAAGCTCTCTATAAATAAATTAGAAATTGTATTCTAATTTTTCACATACAACAATTAATATTTATTATGTGAGTGAAGTAAAACAAATTTCTATCAAATAGATTTTAGCTATTTATTATAGGTTAGCAATGTTACTATAAATTTTTTCTAGGGCCTTAATTTTCAAAAAATAACATTTTCACTTTTAAGTTTATTAAGATTGCTTGAACTAAAACCGATTAAATTGAATAGATTTTTTACTGATTGAATTGAATTGATGACATTGAAAACTAGAATAAAATTAATTTAAGTAGCTGAAAAAATCGAACTGAATGCTCAACTCTAATTCAAAGAATTATACGGAATAAAATTGTAAACTTTGCTTTATGAATATTACAAACCGAGTTAAATTATATCTTTTCAAAGTCTATTTTTCTAGATTTAAATATCCGTTCCAAATAGTGAACATATTTTTTATTAGTATAAATATCAAATGTTTTTTTTCTGTAAAGAAAGAATTCTTAAAACTTTTAATGGATGAAAAATAATATATTCATTTATTTATTTTACTGGATACGAGAATTTTTTTTTTTTTTTTTTTTTTTTTTAAATATCAATGTTTTTTTTTCTGTAAAAAAGAATCCTTAAACTTTTATGGATGAAAATGAATATATCATTTTTTATTTATGGATACGAAAGAATTTTTTTTTTTTTTTTTTTTTTTTTTTTTTTTTTTTTTTTTAGTATTAGGGGAGGGAATTCGATTTTGAAAAAAAGTTCCTGACCTTTTATTCCTTGAAATTTGATGTGAGTCTTAAATATAAAGCTATATTTACTAAGGTCAAGACTTCTTTAAAATTATAAATCAACCAAGATTTTCTATAAACAATATAAAGTACTAAACTTGTCTTAACATTTTTATTAAAGAGCTAAACAATTTACTAAAAACATAATGAAAAGCAATACATGTTAGATTATTTATAATATGTAAACATCATTCCTTCCTTGAGTATTACATCGCTCTTAGGGGCATTTGATTTAGCTATTTTATATAGTTGATAGCTATTTTATATCCAATAGTTATGTTGTGATTAGCAGCTGATAGCTGATAGAAGTCTCAATCAGCTGCTATTCCCATCGCCTATGCTTTGAAGTTTTTTTTGTATCAGTTGTATCTAATTCATATTTATATTATTTTGGACTTTATTAACTTCGTAAAAATAATTGCTAATAATTTTTATGATTATTTTATTTATAGTTATTTAGTTATTAAAAATAATTTCTACTATTTTAAAAATTTTTTTAATTAATTATTTTATTTATATAATATATTAAAAATAAAAATAATATATTCACCTTAATTTTAAGAAAAATATATATCTAATATATTATATTATTTAATCTAAGATAAAATAAAATAAATAAATATATATATATATATATGTAATAACAATAACAATAATATTCATTCATGTGCTTGTTGGAATATTTGTATTTATTGAATTATATTGTTTGCAATTAAGTATTTATTTATTTCTTTTGTTTTCAGAACCTTTTATATCATATACATAATTATTTCATTTTAAAAATTTTATAGGTTATAGACTGAGTAATAAAAATCACAAACTCTATGTTCTAACTAATTTAATAATGAATTCATGCTAAATTTATTCTATCCAATCACACGTTAAAAATGATCAACCAACTTATAAATCTTTTTAGCAGTATTTATATGTATTAGTGCAAAAGAAAATTAGGAATTAATAGAATAGTCTTCTCTCCTCTTTCTTATTTTTAATATATAAAAAATATATTATCCTTCTTTGTCCAACCTCTTACAACAAATTAAAATAAATTGAAAGTATTCTTAAATTGAGAAAACTTGAGGTATTGGAGGAAAACTAAATATTATTATTTATAAGGCTGAAATAGCTAAATTGATAAGAACATGTGGTTATTAATCAGAGGGTTTCTAATCGGGTTTAATTTCCTCGATTGTAGTTAAAAGAAAAATTTTCTTAAAAATATTTCATACATAAATGTTGATTTAAATTTACTATCCTAAAGAAAAACTAGTTTAATTTCAAATTTTGATTTAGGTATATTTAATCTTTCTACCTTTTTCATATAAAAATTTATCTCTCTCTAAGGGATGTATGCAAAATCCAATATTAATTAGAAAAAACATGAAATAAAATTTGATAAATTTATAATTTAACTAAGTATAATAATTATATTACTATCTTGGGAGATAATTAATTTTGTAATATAATTATTTTTTATTTTTATTTTTTATTTGAATGCCGATTATAATTGTCAACTAATTTGAAATTAAGAGTATTATAAATTTTGTAGTAATATCAAAACATGATAATTTTGTAGCTCTATCAAAAAAAAAAAATGTATCGAATAAATTTATAAGTATAAAATAAATTAGAAATTAAAAAGGTAATGTAATTATATAAAATATCTAATTTTACTGTCTAGTACTGCAACCAATAAATACCAACAACATGAGCCAAGAAATGGTGTATCAACAACTTTAAAAGAAACATAGACCCTGTCTAAGGGTATTTTAGTCCTCAATATATATGATTAAATTAATTTTATGAAATTCAGCTCAATTTGTATCAATTTTAATAGAAGTTGAACAGTTAAGATTAATTCGATGGAATTAAATTTCTAAAATTAAACTCTGAATTCTTTTCAAACCAAATATATAAAATATAAAATTCAATTTAATTCTACTAATTTTTTTAGTTAGTTTTAATTGTTGTTACAATTGTGACCAATTTGTATATTTATCTCATACTTCGAAATGACTAAATAATTTAATTTAAGAAATAAGCACAATAATAGACTATTGCAGCATAACGAAATCAACTTCATAAAAACATAATTCAAAATTAAAATCTCTAGTAAAGAAAAATGTTTTAGTTCTCACAACTAAATTTATATTTATATATATACACTAAAACGAGGGATTGGTGTAGTGGCATTTGAGGTTATTTTTGAAACCCAAAGCTTCTGAAGTTCAAACCAAGTGTTTTTAATTTTTGTTTTAATTTTTTGCACATATTTGTCAAAAGCTAAGACACGTGTTAGTCATGCATGGAGTTGGGGAGCAGATAGTTTCCATTTTTTTTTTTTTCCTTCCTTTGTTTCTCGCTTTTCTTCTCTTTTTTCTTCTTTGGGTTTATACATTTTCTCTCTTTTTTACACAAGTTTTCTTCAATTTACTTTTAATCTCCTAAATTTTTTGCTTCTTTATGCTCTCCTTTTGATTTCTCTTTCTATCTTTGGCCTTTAATTGTATCTTATTGGTAAGTAATTTACTATGTACTTTCTTGATTATCTACTTTGAATTTCGTTTATCAAGGTTATTTGCGTTTGATTATTTGTAAATTACCATTATTTTTTGTTAGGATATCGACTCTGATACCAGTTGTTGGGCATCAGCTCTGATACCACTCGTTGGGCCCTTTCAACCGAGTAAGAGAAAATTAATGTAGCGGAATAATAAAAATGTGACACACAGAATACGTGGTTCACCCTCAACTGTTTAGGAGCTACGTCCACGGGATCGAACTCCGAATTAAATTCCTTCCACTATTATAAACAATAGTAGGTACACACAAGAGAGTAATACAAAAATAGTGGCACGCAAAGTGGTTCCCAAAAACACTCCAAAAATAATCCTCACTATTTTTCTCTCCTCGTTTTAGGAAACCCATCCTAAATGGGTAACATCGCTCTCGTCTACCATTTTTTTCTGGTTTGTGTGTTGTGCTTCTTCCTCTGCCTCTATTTATAGGCAGGTTAACGAGTAGGGAATGCCGTGTACAACTCTTTCAAGTTGCACCGCCCATGTGCAGCAATTCAAAACCATCACTGTTGAAACTGGCTACTCCTATTTTTTTTCTTACTTTCACACACATGTGGGTCCCATTTAAGTGGGCACACCACAAAACCAATTCTCCCCTGCACACTTAAGTGGAGGACGGTTAGCCATCATCCCCCTTCAGCTATAAAATCTATTTAGATCTGCCCACCAATCTTGTTACCGCCGCGGCTACAACTTTGCGGGACAAAACCGCCCCCCCCCGCCCCGATCTCCTTTTGTCGGGAAGACTTTCGACACAAAGGACTACCTGCAGATCTTTTTACTTCGAAACAATTTAATATCCACATCCTTACCTTTTTCATCTTTTTCTAATTTTAAGGATGGACTCATTGGTGTACTACATACCTTGGCATTCTCCATTCTAAACCGTTTCAACAATTCTCTAGTATACTTATCTTGGTTTATGAAAATTCCACTATCACATTGTTTGATTTGAAGTCCAAGGAAGAAATTTAATTCTCCCATCATGCTCATTTCAACTCACCCTGCATAATCATAGAAAATTCCTTACAAAGAAGGTCATTAGTAGAACCAAAGATTACGTCATCAACATAGATTTGCACAACTAGAATATCATTTCTTCACAGTGTTCTGAAGTAGTCTTTCTATAGCCATGCTCCCCCACAACAGACTCAAACTTCTTGTACCACTGTCTCAGTGCCTGCTTCAAGCCGTACAAGCTCTTTTTCAGTTTGCAAACACAATCCTCTTTTCCTCTTTTCTACGAAACCCTCTGACTGCTCCATGTATAATTCTTCTTCCAAATCTCCATGTAGGAAGGTAGTCTTTCCATCCATTTGCTCGATTTCCAGATCAAAACTGGCGGCCGTTCCGAGCACTGTCCGAATGGATAATGGATGTCATTCTCACAACTAGTGAAAAGATCAAAATCAATACCCTTTCTTTGATTGAATCCTTTCACAACCAGTCTAGCTTTGAATCGTGGTTGGGAGCTGTGAGCCTTCTTGCCTTTAGGCAACTTCAACTAGCTCAAAATGTTACATTCCTCATGCAAGACTTCATTTCATCTTGCAATGGTTCAAATCCAGTTCCCTCTTGTGTTCATTTCCATAGCTTTCTTCAAAGCCTTTTAGGTTCCTCCCCCGTCAGTCTCAGTACATATCATTGACTGGATATCTAGATAGATGGTTGTCATTGACTTCTCACTAGATCATCTTAATGTTGAGAACCTTCCGGTGCTGGTGGTTGAATTATGAACAACATAAATCTTCATCTTGTTCATTCTGATAGAACTCTGGATCTTCAACTTCTGCACTTGCTTCTTGTTGGAACCATTTCTTCATCTCCAATTTGTTTGCGTTCTATTGGAGGGACTTCTCTGTTATGTCTGTTGAGTTCTTCATCAGATCTATGGCACTCTGCTTCAATATCTTCAATAGTCTGATCTTCAACAAATTACAGCATCACGTTTTCATATAATCGTCTCTGGATTGGGGTCATAAAACCTATAGCCACATTGCGTCTTGGCCATTAGCAAATGAATACACACCATCTATTCTTTGACATCAAGCTTAGACCGTTCATCCTTCGGGGACATGTACGAAGGCTTTTGCATCAAAAACACCCGCAATGATCATAGAAAAACATCATTTTCTAACCATACTCTCTCTTGGAGTATCATACTGTAGAGGGAAACAGAGTGAACGGCGAACTGCTGTGAGTAAAACGCTTCCACCCCAAAAATCTGTTTTAGACAAAACTTTGCATGTGAGAGTAAACATCTGGGACTCTCTCCATCAAAGTTCTGTTTCATTTCCTCTCAGCCAAACTGTTCAGTTGTTGCGTCTTGGGAAGTGTCGTTTTGATTGTCGAATGCTATGCCTCTTTGTAGAAAACATCAAATGGATAACATAATTTTGGTAATTGGATTACAATCCTCGTGGGAACGATATCTTACTCATCATATATTACTTGTAGCGATTCGTACACTTGCGAAATAAGCTGTCAGTATACCCAGGTCTTCCTAGAATGATCATTGATAAATGTCATAAAATATCGATTTCTACCATATGACATCGTCAATGGTCCACTAAAATCTGAATATTCTTCATTCTGGAAGGAGGGGTAATCATGAAAGCTACTCCGTTTTGCTTTCTCGCCATACAATAAGGACACTTGTCTAGGTGAACTTCATCCGATCCAGGTAGTACGTTCCTTCTTGCCAGAGTTATCATTCCTTTAGCTACCACAACTGAACCTTTGTGAGCTTCCGCTAACCATTTCTGAAGGTGCTACAAAAACCTTCATCATTAAATCTGCCAACCGAGATTTGGACGCAAGCTCGAAAGCCCATTCCTCATTAGTCTTGTCTTCCGGTTTAGTTGAACTAAACGCGGGCAAATTCATTTTGATTACCATAAGGAGATCTCTCATTTCTCCATATATGGTAATTCCCGCCATTTAGACTGATCATTTTGCTTGTCCATTTTGAATTTGCACAGAATATTATCATCAACAGAAACCATATAAGTGAATAGTAGTATACGTGAATAGTAATCATGAATAGTAATAGTATATTCGAATAGTAATTGTAAGCGTGAATAGTAACTGTACAAGGGAATAGTACTATGGGCACAGCAACAGTAACGCCAATAGTACTGTTCATTGAGTTACTATTTTACTATTCATCACTAAGTCGATTCTACAACGTCTTTCTAAGCGGACAGCACCAATGGACTCATCGTAATTTTCTCTTCATCGTGGTATATTTATTTTCAAACTATATCCACGAATTCGGTACCGCTATCTGACCGGCTGCATCTACCGAAACCTTCGGCTCTGATACCACTATTTTTACTATTTCCATCCACTAAGTCAATTCTGGCAACGTCTTTCGAGCGGACAACACCAATGGGACTCGTTTAATTTTCTCTTCATCATGGTTAATATTTATTTCAAAATATATCCACGGATCCGGTACCGCTATCTGACCAGGTTGACCTGTCTAAACCTTTCGGCTCTATACCACTTGTTAGGATATCGACCTCTGATACCAGTTGTTGGGACATTCAGCTCTGATACCACTCGTTGGGCCCCCTTTCACCGAGTAAGAAGAAAATTAATGTAGCGGAAATAATAAAAAATGTGACACACAGAAATTTACGTGCGTTCACCTCAACTGTTTAGGGCTACGCCACCGGGACGAACTCCGAATAATTTTCAAACTATTAAAACAATAGTAGGTACACACAGAGAGTAATTACAAAAATAGTGGCACGGCAAAGTGTTTCCAAACACACTCCAAAATAATCCTCACTAATTTTTCTCTCCTTCGTTTTAGGACCCATCCTAAAATTGCGTTAAACACTCGCTCTCTCTACATTTTTTTTCTGTGTGTGTTGTGCCGTTCTTCCTCTGCCTCTATTTATAGCAGGTTAACGAGGTAGGAATGCCTTGTACAACTCTTTCAAGTTTGCACCGCCCATGTGGCAGGGCAATTCAAAACCATTCACTGTTAGCAATTCAAAACCATCACTGTTGAACTGGCTACTCCTATTTTTTTTTCTTACTTTCACACATGTGGGTCCCATTTAAGTGGGCACACCACAACATTTTTGATAGGTAATTTGAAAAGTTTGGAGTGTAGAATTTCATTTCTAAAGAAATTACATGTTGTTGATAGCAGAGAAAGTAAAGTTCAGTTTTTAGATGAATTATCTACTTTAAATATGAGATATAGACAAAATTTAAAATTTAGTTCTTCATTATCCAGATTACTTTTTCTCTGTTTTCTTGACTTGATTACAAAATTTAAAGGTTGTCATGGCAATGATTGATTTCTGGTCTCAATGGAAATACACTCTTCAATTACTTGACTTTAGTGTGGGAGAGGGACGATTGGGAAGTTTGAGATTTTTGTGCATTAGGAAATTTTCCAGGTTTAATTTTGTCTTCTTTTGGTGTCAAATATAAATATAAATATAAATATATAATCAATATATATAAAACAAATTATTAAAAAATATATAATCAAATTATTAAAAAAATATACGATATTTAATGAAGGAATTCAATTTTAGTTTTTTAGATTATTAATTAAAAAAAACTGTAAATATAACGAAAAGAGTTCTATTTATTAATTTTTTTATTTAAAATGAAAATATAAATAAAGAAAATTTTCATCTCAAAATACAAAAAGATCAATTTTCAGTTATTATCTCATTTATGCTTTTTTTTTTTTATTTTTTTTTATTTGTGTTTAACGTTCTGATTAAAATATATGTATATATTTACATCTTGTGCTTCTGTATTTTTTAGGAGAGAAGATTTTTCTACGTGTTTGTGTGACTATGATGTAATAAGATGTATTTTGCTGTGAGGATGTAAAGATAGATTTGCTAAAATATATTTTGTTTGAATATATCTTGTCATATGAAATATTAAAGAAATTGATTCTTTATACTTGACAAGGCACATGCATAAATGTCGAATACAAACATTTTATACTTGAAATTAACTGGTAAGAGGGCAATATATAATTTCAACTATTTTTTTTTTTTTTTTGGTTTTTTTTTTTTTTTTTCAACTTTTTTTTTTTTTTTTTTGGTATTATGATATTCTATATGTACTTTGCTTCCCTATTACTTTAATATTCTAAAATCTAGAAAGTAGAAAATTAAGGAAGATAATTTAATAAAATAAGCGTTAGTTTTATTATTTCTAATCTATTATATTTTAGATTTTTTTTATTTCAATTTTTCTCTATTGAAAAGTTAATTATACATGTTAGAAATAAAATAATCCCTAAGCACATAATTTAATTTTTAAAGTTTAACAAAGAAAGATGAAGTAAAGCAATTTACTGTATTTTCATTTTTGAATTTTGTTTTTATCAAGCTAGGTTGTAATTTGTGTTTGATTTTTTGTAAATTATCATTATTTTTGGTAGGTAATTTGGAAAGTTTGGATCTTAGGATTTCATTCTAGAGAAATTAAATGTTGTTGATAGTAGAGGAATTAAAATCGAGTTTTTAGATAAAGTAAAGCAAGCATTGAAAACAGCATAAGTGAATTGGCTTCTATCATTTTATATTATTTCTCAATCTCATTAAGGCAAAATTTATCCTTTCATTCTTGAAATTTTGATTCTATCATTTAATATTAGTTATTATGAAGTTTTACATTTATTAATCATGGGATTAAATCAGCGTAAGTTTTAAATTTATTAATGGAGTTTTGTAATTTTTTTTATTTTCAGTTCTTCTCTCTAATTCTAATTTATTTCTTTGCAAAAAAAAAAAAAAAAAAAAAAAAAAAAAAAAAAAAAAAAAATTGAAAAACGGTTAGGTGTTTTGACTAATGAAATAAAAAAAAAAAAAAAAAAAAAAAAAATGAAAAACGGTTAGGGTGTTTTGACTAATGAAATTTAAATAATGAGATTTTAAACTGTTCAACTGTAGTTCAATACAAATTTAAATTTTTTAATTTTTATCAAATTGTTATAGATTTTATTATTAATCTGTATACATGTGTGAGTGTATTCTAGCCATGGCCTTGGAGTAGTAGAAATGGATTATTTGCAAAAACATAATTTTAATCCATCTAATATCCTATTCATATCATGTAATAGAATCAACTTCATATAGAGAATTTGTAAAAACAAATGGAGTTCCTATAGCGTTAATCTCCTAACATATGGAGTTCCTATGGTCAAGAGAATTTGTTTAATTTTATTAGACTTTATTTTACTTTTCAATATATGGCACCATTAATTAAATTCATTTTGCACTGTAATTAATCATACTAGATAATCCATTATAAGTAAGGTTGAGTTTAAGCTTAAGGAAACAACTTTAAACTAATCCATTATAAGTAAGGTTGAGTTTAAGCTTAAGGAAACAACTTTAAACTTAGTAAAATACTCCTCTTTCTTGTCAAATGCAAATGGCAGCAGAAATTTTTTCTTCCAATAAGGTAGATTCTTCATGAAGCAAATTTTCTATAAAAAGTATAAAAAATATGTAGCATTTCTTATTTTATAGTGAAAAATACATATTTCTCTTTCTGTTTAGATCTAATTAAGCAAAACAGTCAGGTTTGTTATTGATTCCTAATGTATGAATTTTTGAAGTTTTCATTTAATTTGGTTGATCACATTTTATAAGATAAAAACCGGTGCTAATTTTGTTATCAAGTTCACAATTTTTTTTCTGTCACAGACAAAAAGTTGCTGCTTATTTGAAGATTTGGTATTGATTTTTTTTTTTCCACATTTATCATCATATTATTTATTTTGTATGAATTTTATTGTTTTGTTCCTATTTTTTTGTTGTCCATTGCTGCGTTTTCATACAATTATTTTTTCCTATTACAATGACATGATTCATACAGGGAAATGAATAGCTCTCCAACTTAGCAAAGTATGAATTTTTATATTTTATTTTAAAGGTATTATTTTATTAATTTGACAATGAGGCTTTGCTCTCAGGCAATTATCAAATTTAAGTATAATTGTGTTTTACTGTCTGATTATTAGTAGAGTCAATGATTTCATCCAAAATATACACAGAACATTACTTTAAAGAGGCTATGGGATATTCTATCATAAATTATTAATCTTGGCGAGGCAATTCTTGAAAATTTTGCATGATGGGATTTTTATCTTATTTGCTCATATCCTTAATTGCAGTCATGATTTAATCATTTATTGATAATTTTTATTTTGAGCCTCCTTTTTAACAAATGTATTTACTCTCTATTTAATTTTTTATTTGTATGATTGCTTCATCATATTATTCATATAATAATGCGAACAATAACAATGAGATTTGTATTTTAGCAGATGCTAAGAGAAAGTGAAAGACACTCGTCATGATGTTATTCATATAACAATTTCAGGAATGAGCTTTATATTTTTAGCCCATGCAAAGTAAAGGTTTAATGAAGGATGTAAAATCTGTTATATCTTTACTGATACTTAGTACAAGTTTATATACACAAAACAGAGGCTAAATAAAGAAAGGAACTAAATTACATGTTTACAATTAATTTAAATTTTCTGTGATTGTGCTGATATAGAGGAATTGGTGGCCTTGATTATGTTAGTTTCCAAAATACTAAGTAACAACTGTAGTTTCACTAATACGCCCCCGCAAGTTAGGTGGTAGTTCCACAA
This sequence comes from Jatropha curcas, assembly GCF_014843425.1. The sequence continues at coordinate 432,648 of NW_023591374.1, read as the reverse complement.
CACCTAACTTGGATAGATGATGACTGAACAGCTGACGTGTCTGTGCTTTTGTAAGAGAATCCGCTAACTGATCGGCGGAATGAATGTGGTGAACAATCAGCTTTTTGCTGTGAACTTGTTCCCTTACAAAGTGAAAATCAATAGCTATGTGTTTCATTCTGCTATGAAACACAGGATTTTGACAAAGATAAGTGGCTCCTACATTATCACAGTATAGGATCGGCACTTTGAAAGAAGTAATCTGTAATTCTTCAAGCAAATTTTGTTACCAATTTGTTTCTGCCACTGCACTTGCTACTGCTCGATATTCAGCTTCAGTTGAAGACTTCACAGCCAAAATTTTGTACCAATTCTGTTTCTGCCAACTGCAACTTGCTACTCATCGATATTAGCTTCAGTTGAAGATTCTTTGCCACCAGTGCTTGTTCTTGGAAGACCAGCTAATAGAGAGGAACCAAGAAATGTAATTTATAACCAGAAGTTGAGGTACGATCTGTTTGCGGATATCTCCAGCCCAATCTGCATCTGTATAGAATATAAAACTGAAAGAAAGCTGGAGTGAGCGCCCGAAAAATAAACCATCGTTAAATTGGTATACTTTAGAATCTATAACAATCTTTTTTATCTGCCTGCCACATGAGTAATTCGAGCCGGTTGTATGCATAAAACTGAGACAATTTATTAACCACAAAAACTCCTATATCAGGGCGTAGTAAAGCTAATAAAATATTGAAGTTTTTTCCAACTGCCTCACGAGTATTGTTGGTGGCATCGGTTTTGCCTGAACCATCATTTTTATGTGTGTGTATAGTAATTGGTGTTGATACTCATTGAGTTGATTATACCATGGCAGTCTTGCATAATTTGTATTTTGGAGAATATCAAAAATAATATACTAGAGATTCCTGAGATAAGTAAATCCCTTTACTGGTTGATGTAGACCTCAAACGCCTAAAAAAGCCTAAAAAGTAATGAAGCTGACCAAGATCTTTTAGTGAAAAATGATTCGACAGAGCATTAATCACATGAGTAAGCGGTGAATTACTATTTCCAGTAATGATTATATCGTCAACATAAACCAAAACATAGAGCATAGCAATAGATTTATGAAGAAGAAATAATGAGCTATCTGATTTTGATTCTTAAAACCCATATGATAGCAGAAAATTTTTAAGAGCCATGTACCATGCCCTTGGAGCCTGTCGCAAACCATATATTGCCTTCTTGAGTTTACATACATAATTTGGAAAATCTAGATGAATAAACCCCTTTGGCTATCTCATATATACCTCATCCTCTAATTTACCTTGTAAAAAGGCGTTATTTACATCTAATTGATGTAGAGGCCACTGAAATTGAGCTGCAAGAGTAAGAATTAAGCGAATTGTGGCTGGCTTGACAACGGGACTAAATGTAGAGTGATAATCAATTCCCGGTTGCCCTTTTGCCACAAGCCGAGCTTTATATTTGTCAATCTCACCATCTGCTTTAAACTTGATCCTAAAAAGCCATTTACAATCAACAACATCATAAGAATCCAAAAAAGGTACTAAGTCCCAAGTTTGATTTTGAATCAATGCATTGTATTCTTCTTCCATTGCCGAACACCAACGAGGATTCTTACGAGCTCGAGCAACAGTATGAGGAAGGCTAGGTGTATTTGCAACTGCAAGATAATCAAAAATTTTCTTGGGTTTGAAAATATTATGCTGAGATCGTGTTGTGACACGAGATTGCAGCAATGGAACAACAGGGTTGGGCAAAGTAGAAGCTTGTGATTCTGTCTCATTTAAACTTAATGAGGTAGAGGAAATGGGCATACCCTGATGTAGGATGGGATTGAGAAGATGCTGAGCTTGAAGACACCTCTTGTAACACCCACCGCCCAGTCCCGAGAGACCCGACGGCGGATGTCACATTCGGTGCCGGAGGCACCGTCTTAACTTAACATATAAATCTAATCAGAAATCTAGTATGAATTAGATATGATTTAATATTACAAGTTTAACAAGTAGTATTATTTTTTTTTTTTAAAAAATGATTTGGGAGAAACCTATAGAAAAACTGCAAGAGTTTTCCCTAAACATAGACATTGCCAAATAAGTGATACAAAACACTCTTTCAAAATCCAACTCATGCAAAACTCCAAGAACAAACAATACATCTTCTAAGGTCTTAACTACAACATTTGCGTATGCATCAATTAGATCATTTAGTTTAAACATCTTATTTGAATTTTTGCACATAAATAAGTTCCAAGTATCTTCCAATAAATACACCCAATTAATTTACAATAATATACTTACAGTATAAATTACATAATAGAGTCTCCAAAAATGGACTACTTATACATGCCATATTATCATATATAATAATTTTTCCGGACTAAAATAATACCGACTCCCGGACCGATAGTACTATTCACAAACCGATAAACTACTATTTCAACACAGGAAAATAGGGCGTTACAGTTTATCAGCAGCGCGCTCCTCCTCGGCGTACCAGTTGGTGAGAGGGCCTTCGTTTGGCTTGATCATGCTCAACAGGTCTTGATTCCCATTATTTCCTAATCATAAAATCATTAACGCTTTATATACATTTACATTTATACAAAATGATCAAATAAACTTTAATGATTTTATTCGTTCCAAATCATAAATTCATTATTTGAACTTGGTAGTACCAATACATATACTGGTTATTTAGAAACCATGTAACGTAATATCCTGTTTTGACAATTCATTTAATAATTTATATTCATTTATTTCAAGCTTTACCTGAAAAATATGTTATCAAGGGCATACAACACTTAGGAGAAAAAGAAAGCAGATGGTTTTCAGAACAGATTTAGACACTGGCCTTAGGTGCAAGATTCAAGAACATTTTATAGAGCGGTACGCCTAACAGAACAGAACCCTAACACAAGACACCCACGTGCCTAGCATATGATCATAGCTTCTTATCATAATGGCATCAAATGCTGAGCATGCTCATCATACATAATAAAATCAATTCACGCATCAAATTCACACAAAGTATATTACAGCCCAAAATCCTTGTTTTAATTCTTACTTCTTAACATTTCTCATAAAATTTATTTTCTGTAGTATTCATAAAATCATAATGAAAACTGAATTTAAACTAAAGTAATTCATGAAAATTCTCATACTTAAACAAAATTACTTAACATAGGAAATTTCCAGCATAAAAGCAATCTTGACCTTTGCTGGGTTTTTATATATCTCCAAATTGAATGAAATTAGATTCATTAGAAAGATAAGACACAATTCTATAATATTTATGAAGGAACCATAACCCAGATCAACCTGTAAGATAGCAAAAAGAAGCTAGGAACACAGAATAATGTGAACCCCTACCCAAAACATCAAGCATACAAATGCATGTGACTAAGGGCAGAAATGCAAATTTCTCCGTAACCAGAAACTCAAATTAAACCAATACAACACCAGGGCAATCTCAAGACACAGGGTAACAAATCTCATGAAGAGCTCAACACCTAATCTTGCCATTATGGCGGTCAAAATAGTCACTCAATCTATTGCTGCATGTGGTACGTTACAACAGAGTCAGTTTAGGTGTTTTAGTCATAAGTTGAGCTATATATATCAAAATTGGGAAAACCAGAGGATGGGTTGGAAAGCTAAGAAGTAGACCTACAACTTTCATGAAGGACTCAAATACAGAGGGAAAATAAAACGAATAGAAAAATAGTCCTTAACACCCATTAACATTTTCCCTTGGTAAAATTCTGCCACTTTTGGAAGAAGAAGAGAAAAATAATTTCCTCATAAATTCAACATATAGGTAGGCTTAGAAAACACTCAAGAACACATTTATACAAGCAAATTCCAGCAATCAAATCATTTCATACCAAATCCCAAATTTTCACAAAGTAGTACAAACTTCTTGTGAATATTAAATCACTTCTAATTCATACTAGGATTTTCTGATTTATATGTTAAGTTAAGACAGTGCCTCCGGCACCGAATGTGACATCCGTCGTCGCACCTCTTACATGTAATAAGCTCAAGATCCACAAACAAAGAAAAAAGAAAGAAGAAATTGGAGCATGATTAAGTAATGTATATGCTTAAAAGAAACTCTAATCCAAAAATAATGAGTTTAACTTACTAATGATCTCCAATTCTTGAAATTATCTAAAAAACACTTCTCAAGGCTTTATCTCTAAGATTTTCTTACTTTATTAAAGTTGGAGTGAATTTGGTGAATTATTCAAGTAGAAAATGGAGAAAACAAAGAGAAGAGAAAGAGAGGCTAAAGGTGAAATGGAGGAGAAGAAGATGAAGTTCACGTTAGTTGGAGAGGAAGAGGAAGAAAAATATTGCTCAAATAATGGAGTTGACTAAAAGGGGAGTTTGGTCTTTTCACCAAAATTGGATGGCTAGGATTGAATGTAAATCTAATCTAATAGCTACAAATATTCTCCAAATTAAATTCCTTCAAAATATTATATAACACAACAAAATTCTCAAATTTACTCCATAAAAATAATAATATACCTTTCAAATTTAGTCTACAACTAATTGCTCTAATTTTTCCCTTAATAATATCAATCTTAAGTTTAGTCCTCACTAATTTCTTAAAATTCTCCAAAATATTCATTATTACTTTCTACCATAAAAATATGCTGCATAGCATGCTCAAAAATGTGAATAAATTAGTACCATATAATATATAAGTTTTCTGGAACAAATATACGACTCCACGGACCGACAGTATTATTCCAGACAGATAAACTACTATTCAACAAAGGAAAAATGGGTTGCGTTACCCGATACCAAATTTTGTAAATCCTTCTCGGTCCGACCGTAAACCGAATAAACGAGACGAGCGCTACACTAACTGGTTTGATGTATGTCCTGTCATGCTGACATCATCCTGTTATATGACATACTAGATGTGGAAGGCTGTTTATACCTTAATACATGTCTATATTTTAAAGACATGATACTAGTTACACAAATGGATTGGGGCCAACTGTGGTGCCTGTACATGCATAAAAGAATAACAATGAGTTTCTACCTGAAGACGGTCTTCTACAGATGTAAACGGACCCTCTATGGACTAGTCTCAAAACCTGCGAGTTAAACAGGTAACTCGCTGAGCAAATAAAGCTCAGTGGATATCTCAACATGGAAAGAAACAATAAAGCACATACTTGTATATAAAGAATCATGTAGGCACACAAGGCACAGCACACATATCATGATATCTTTCATTTATCTGTATGATTTATGCAATGTTATGTCCAGATATCTGTATGGCTCCATAAGGTTATAGCGAAATCGAGGTGATAAGAAAACTGTATAAACTGGATGAATACTGTATACTTGGCTGCTATGGCCCATATAATCATATCCACTCAACGGCCTGTAGCCGGAGTAAGTACAAACTGTATGCAGGCCAGATCTGGGCTATCCCTTGTGCGCATGGTCTTATCGACATGGTGTTTCTACTAACATTCAATGGAGCAATAATGTTGGTATGTCAAGATGTATAACACATCATCATAGTAATAGTTTCATCCTTCATAAATTTATAATGTTCATATGATTTTCACATATTTGCATGCTTGGATGTTTGGTTTTGATAATGTTCTAATGTTGGTTCCTTTTGTTTTGAAATGATTGGATGCATACAAGTTTGAGCCAAGAACTCGAATTACATAGAAAAAGACAGTTCAAAATGCAGGAAAAAAACAAGTGGATGCGCGCCTGTGGAAGTCGTCGAGCGCGAGAGCAAGAAAATAGAGACATGTGTTATCAAGGCAGCAATGTCGCGATCGGTATTGAGAGTTCCCGGAGCGCGGTAGTGTGCCAATGAGAAGACAGTGGAGTTTTTATGCACTACGCGAGCGCGCATGCAAGTCGCGAGCGTTTCAGGCCACGGGCAACTTTTTTTTTCTGGGGGATGGCCGCGCGGGGGAAGGTAATGGTGGGATGGGACTCTCCACAAAACAATCAAACTCGACAACAGCGGATGCGGCGGCATGTCGGGACTTGGGCACTCGCGCGCGTGGAGCTTTCAACTCAAACTCTCTGGACTCTCAATTGGCAACAATTACGTGTCGCGACGTGTATGGTCCGATAGCCATTGTCTCTTCCATCGTGTTAGGCGCAGCCCCCCCGGAGCTATTTGCAAGGTCGCGAGCAACGTAATGAGCAATTGAGAAGTCAGAGAGTTTGAAGTGGAAGTCGCACGCGCAGTGCAAGTCGGAGCCGGCGACGTGCTTCTGCTACGCAGTGCAGGTGCGACGAGTTTCTAGCCTGCGCAGTCTGTACTCTTTTGGTCATTCTTCAATTATACAAATCCAATTTGGGTGATTCAAAAACCATGCAAAGCTAACCATAGAGGAACAAATACTCTTCTGGGACACTTTCTAATTTCCTCATTAAATGGGGGTCAAAATCAGATGAGTCCTCCCCTGTTTTTCAACATAACTCATTCTCCTGTTTTCATCACATACCATTTCTCAACATGAGCAATTATTGTTCAATAGCAACACACACACAAATTTCATGCAAAGAAATAATAAAATCAGAGGATATAAACTTTATCCAAAAGCTTGAGTTCTGTTTCTAGCTTCTCTTCTCTACACTCTTTGAACTGGTCCCCTTCTCCCTATGCACAATCCAAATTTCTGATTAATTATCTACCAATATCACTCAATAAGAGCTGAATAACATAAAGCTGCAAGTAATGTTACTTACCTTGGGAGAAAAATGAGGTTTGCTAAAATATGAAGAAGATAAAGATAAAGATGAACAATGGGAAAGTGAATGGGATGATTACGGGTAAGTCATCACAAAATCAAGATAAATGATGGAAACGTACTACATGGTACCTCAATTGGGTAAAAGCTACAACTTAATACCCAAACTTGTTCTTCTAATGCAAGTAACTCCAAATCTTTATACTTTGCTCTTTTTCTCTCAATCAAGTAAGTCCACTAATAAACTCATTCTACCCCAATCGGGTTTGGTTCAACTCGACTCTATGCAAAGACTCGACTATGCAAAGACTCGACTCGGTAGGATGTCACAGTTCTCCCCTCCACGTTACACCTCTGTAGTCGCAGTGCTCGAAGTATGAGGAGTATGTCTAGGTAACGGCAGAACTAAATTCAATGGAGAAGGAACATAGATAGGGGCTGGAATAAAATCATCAGCATGAGAAGAAGATTTTGAAAGCATAGGCAACGGAGAAATGGTAAGCTCATGCCAAGATAATTTGGAGCTATCACATGCATTATGTTGAAATATGGTCTTGTATGGAAAAATAGATTCAAAGAATGAAACATCCCTAGAAAGATAAACTTTAGATGACACTTGATCAAAACATTGATGACTGTGATATTGAACAGAGAAACCTAAGTACACACATGGTCTTGATCGTGGCTCAAGTTTATTTTTAGCATGAGGCTTCAACCACGGGTAACATAAACATCCAAAAGTCTTAAGTTTATCAGATTGAAAAAGAATTTGATAAGGTGATTTTAAAGCAAGTGTGTTTGTGGGAAGTCTGTTTATTAAAAATACTGCAGTAATGCAAGCAAATGTCCAGAGGTTGTGAGGTAAGGAAGCTTGGTGTAAAAGGGTGGTAAAAGGGTGTGAGCTGTCTCGATGATATGACGATGTTTTCTTTCAGCTTGAGCTACACGCTGAGGGGTATAAGGTGGAGAGATTAAATGTTGGATTCCATGTTGGGCTAGAATGTTTTTAAGTGCACGAAATTCACCTCCACCATCTGAATATACACTTAAAATTCTGGTTTTGAAAAAGTTTTCCACTGTATCAAGACAACAAATATTTGAGAAACCTTACTTTTAGTTTTAATTGGGTAAAGCCATGTGTACTTAGATAATTGATCGACAAAAATAACATAATATTTATTCTTATCAATGGACTCTAAGGGTAAAGGACCCCAAACATCTGTGAAAATAATCTTAAAAGGTTTATGACTTTTTAAAGATGAATGAGAGAATGGTAGTCGAGCACTTTTATTGCTGCAACAAGAATTACAATATTGAAACTCATGTAATTTGGAATATGGTAAACCAAAAGAATTCAGAACAAGTTTTAAAGCTCGCAGATTTGGATGTCCTAAGCGATGATGCCATAAACTAATACTTGGAGCAGAGACAGCTAAATTAATAGAAGAAGGAGAATTCTGAATATAAGGAGAAAGAGATGATGGGTAGCCACAGAGAAGTGTAAAAACTTGAGCTTTCCAGGTTGGAAAATTTGTACTGCCAGATAATTTAATAGGTAGCTGAGATGATGGTTTAAAAGTTATGATCTGATTATTGTGTAAAGAATTAGAAGGATTATTGATTGCTGCTGAATTGAGGATTGTTAGTGTTTTTGAATAAGAAGAATCAGTAGGTGTTTCTAGAGCCATGGAAGGAAAGGAAAAAAGAATAGAAAAAAATAATATGAATTAAGCACAAGGCTCTGATACCATAAAGGTTTAATGAAGGATGTAAAATCTGTTATATCTTTAATGATACTCAGTACAAGTTTATATACACAAAACAGAGGCTAAATAAAGAAAGGAACTAAATTACATATTTACAATTAATTTGAATTTTCTGTGATTGTGCTGATATAGAGGAATTGGTGGCCTTAATTATGTTAGTTTCCAAAATACTAAGTAACCACTAATACAAAGAAGCGGAGGAAGAGAAGCTTATGGAGATAAATATAACTAGAATTTATTTTTACCTATTTGTATAATTAGTTACTTCATAATTTAATGTGATATGAACACATAAATGCTTTGTAAAATATCACAAGCTTAATGTAAATACATGCGGCCAAATACATAAAAATACCCTTAAACTTTTCAAAAAAAATCTTACGGCACCCTAGAGTTTGCGAATGATCTATTATGCCCCTACAGTTATAAAAATCGATAACTTTACACATCTCACATAACAATCCTAGAACAATTAAAAGAGCGTGTATACAAGCTTATCAAATGACATCGTTTCTTTTTTTCATCTTCTTCTCTCATCTCTCTTTTATCTTTTCGTGATTCTTTTTTTTCTCTCTCTCTCTCTCTCTTTCTCTTTCTCTCTCTCTTGTTCATCTCTTTCTCTTTAGCTATCATTGTTGAATCCAGATGGTCGAGGGTTCATGCAACGCCAAATCGAGATGGAGAAGGACTCATATAAGGGCATTTGTGTATAAGTTGCAGTCGATTGATAAAATAGAGAAGGCAAGCAAGATGAGTTAAATTCCAACAACAGTTTGTTTGTTGTTTTCATCAAATTGTGTTTGTCTTGTTTTTATTTTCTTAATTTTTTTTCTTATTTTTTCATCTACTTCTCATCTCTTGAATCCTTTTGTGACAGTATTTTTGAATCTGGGAGAGTTTTTCTTCGATTTGGGGTAAATTTTTTCTTTGATTTTGTTATTTGTAAAATATTAATGTTTGAATTTTTTTTTTTAAAAGATTTTGGAAGAAGGTGGACAAAAAAAAATCCTACATTCTTATTTTATGAGTTTTTCTTTTTTTGGCATCACTGTAGTTATAAGAAGCTTCTTCTTCCTCCTGTGATTTTCTTAATGAAGCATAGTACTGTAACTTTTGATTATACAGTTTATTCTTTTCAAAGGGAACTTGTAAATTTAGAGAAACTTTTCAACCTTACTTCAATTTTCATATTAAGATTTAATGAATAGTAAATCAATTAGCATTTTTTTATTTGGATTCACTTATTTAATTCAAAATTAAACACTTTATACTCTTGATTTATTTCGAAGTTTTGGTGAAAAAAATATATTCACAGAGAATGATGAAAGGTATGGTGGCGGTGATTTTTCACGTGGGGCTTTTTTTTTTTTTTGAAAGAGAAGAATTATCATTAATTATCTCAAGGAAAAGTAATCCATCAAACATTCGGGCATTGAATCCCAAATATGAACACAATTAAAACGATAGGACGCTCTAGCTAAACAATGAGCACCTATATTATCGTGTCTTCTAATCCAACGAACCTTGACTAATGGAATGGAGGCTAATAACAAAATGCAATCAGAAATAACAATTGACGAAAGAGCAGTAAAAATACTTTGAGAATCTATTAGAATAGTACCCGCACCATGAATATGCCGAGCTATAAATTGTAAAGTGAAACGCAGAGCCAAACCTTCCGCCATAAGTGGAGATGGCTGACCTGCATAGAAGCTAGAAACAGCGCGCAAAAAATAACCTTAATTGTCTTCAAAAACAACCCCTATACCTGCCGATCGTATATTAGAAAAGATAGCAGCATCCACATGGCAAGTCCACTCTCCCAGATCGGTAATAGCAGGTGTTACTTGCGAATTTGTACCTGAGGCATATGCGGCTTTACGGCTTTACAAGGCATTCTTGAAGTCTTGGAAAAAGAATGAAGCTGTTAGCATAACATTGAAAGGAGTCAAGCATTTGTTTGGCCAAAGGAATTTGTTCCTAGCATCCCACCAACTCATGCAACATAAGAGATAAAGCCTTTTTAAACCCTTGTCCGGTATTATTTTGTTCAAACTGCAGATAAAGAGTTTTTAAAAGAAAAGTTAGAAGAAGCTTCCTCCACTACAACCTTCACCTCCAACATTTGTGCACAATAAATAATGAGATCACATCCTCCTGCATATAGTGTCCACATTCACACCCCGCCTGCTCAATCTCCGTCGAGTAGGCAATAAGTTACGCGAAGCTCTCCAAATGAAATCTCTGACTTTTGGTGCGACATTCAACTTCCAGATACTCCCCCACCCCTCACCTTCTATGCTCTCATCACCCCTTCCAACACCCTCAAGGCAAGATAGTAAGAAGATTTAACGCTAAAATTACCCTTCTTATCATAATGCCAAATCAGCTCATCCCCCAAATCTCTTACATTAAGGGAATATCAAGAATAGTATGGATATCCCTCAAAGAAAAAAGATTAATAATCTTTGCCACATCTCATTTTCTCTCCCCTCCACCAAAAGATCTTTCACCAGGAGATTATTATCAATAAAGAGAGAGACTACCATCCTCCACATAAAAGACTCCAGCAATGGGTAACCAAGGGTCCTTCACAACAGACAGGAAATACTCCTACCATGCCACCCTCCACCTAACTCCCTAGTTTCAAGATCATGTTAGAAAGGGACATTATACCCCTCCAGACAAAGGCTAGGGTGATGGAAGCCCGTTTGTAGCATCAAGCAACCTCCCGTCACGGAAATATTTTAGATTTGAAAACTCTATTAAAGGAGGAGTATTATGCGAAGTCAGAAGACGCACCCTTGTTTCGCATAACATTAGCCATATTGAAACAATGAAGATCCCTAAAACCCATTCCCCCATCTTTTTTTACTTCCACACATTCGATTCAAGCTAAACCAATGGAGGCTTCTTCTCACTACCTTCGAACCCCCACCAAAAACTATTCATTTCATTTCATCATTTTTTCCAACTCAGTACATAGACTCAGAGGCAATTCAAAGACACTCATACAATAAGCCGACAGTGCTTGAATCACCGATTTAAGAAGAATCTCTCTCCCTGCTTTGGAAAGAAATCTATTAGACAAGCTATTTATTTGCTTCCACATTCTTTCTTTTAGGAAACCCAAAACTTGTCTTTTATTCCTGCCAATCAGAGAAGGTAAACCCAAGTAAGACCCACCCTCAAAGGGGTTAAACACGCCCAGAATATGGCTGATATCAGCTTTCACAGTCATGCTAATATTGGAACTGAATATAATGCCCGACTTTTAAAAATTAATCGATTGACCAGAAGCACTCTCATATGTAGCTAAGATCCCTTTAACATTAGTGGCTTCAACAGTGGATGCTTTGAAAAAGAAAAGTGAGTCATCTGCAAAAAATAAATGGGAGATTTTGGGACACCCTCGACCAGCTTTACCACCATGAATCTTACCACACCTTTCCGCTTCTGAGAAGAGTAGTGATAAACCTTCTGCACATACCAAAAATAAGTAGGGTGATATAGGATCCCCTTGCCGTAAACCTCTTAAACCCTCTGCCTGGGAACAATTAATTCCGACAGTATCCCATTAAACAATAATTGAATATTTAACAGAAGTCATACACATCTTCATCATTTACCCACACAGCACAGACCCCATTTTTCCGTCAAGCATGGCGCCAAACATTACTCCAACAAACTCTGTCATAGGCTTTACTGATATCAAATTTTTCATCGACAATTCCTACATCTACCTTGTAACTTGGCTTCTTAAGATTATGCATCATTTTCAAAGGCGATTAAATATATATTCAGTGATAAGGCCCTCCCAGGTATAAAAGCAGACTGATAGCAAGAGATTAAGATTTGGGTTAACACACATTTTAAAACGGTTCGCTAAGATTTAGACACAAATCTTGTTAGAGGCACGTTACACAATGAAATAGGCTAAAATCAGTGACAAATTCTGGTCTATCTTGTCTATCTTTCTTGGGGATCAAAACAAGTAAGGTATCGTTTAGAGAGTTCGGGAAAATACCTTGTTGTAGCCAATGGTTACAGGCAATTACCAAATCCCCACCAAGTAAAGGCCAAAATTTCTGATAGAAGGCAGGGTTCAAACCATCCGGGCCGGGCGCTTTATCAGGACCCATTTGAAAAACTACTTCCTGTGCTTCTTCGAGCGAGATGGGAGATGTCAACATGCAATTATCTTCATCTCTTATTGTACTACGTACCAACCTCAAAATGGGCTGAAAATTTGAGGCATTATGAGTAAAGAGATGAGTGCAATAGTCAACAAACAGCTGCTGCTTCTCACGCTGCTGCTTCTCACTTCCTGGTCAACCCACTGCCCGCAGGTTTTGTTATTTTATCAATAGAATTCCTGCGTGATTTCTTGGCTTTGATTAGCATGGAAAATATTTGCTATTTCTATCCACCATGCGTGCAACCAAGATTGTTTACTGACTGTCTTCTTCTATGCACCTCTTGCCGCCAAAATATTGCCCCACTCTCCTATTTAAAAAGCTGAGTTATTCGGCGAAAGGGATCAACTTCTTCTAGCAAAAATCGATAGCACGCTTTCAAGCTTGTTCTTTTCTCTTCCAAATCGCGAATCCTAATTCCTATCCGCACCCCAACTTTGCAGTGCTTCTATACAAGCTTTTTTACGGAGCATTAAATCAGACCCCATGGAGGAGGACCAACTGTCTCGAACTACTCCAACCAGATCTTCATCATGAAGCCATGCATTATCAAAACGGAACTTCCTCTCCTTCCTATGAGGTACCTCATTCTCTACCGTCAAAACTAACAATGGATCATGGTCCAATGTTGGTGAAACCAACGTAGTCGTATAAGCTTCCTGGAATAAACAGGACCAACGATTATTGGCCATAGCACGGTCAAGTTTCTCACGGGTGGTAATTCGGCCAAATCTTTTTAAGAACCAAGTAAATTTATATCCTTTTGTAGGAATATCACATAAGTCACTCTCCACTGTTGCATCCTTGAAACCATTCAGCAAGTATCTAGGATAAGGGTTGTTACTAGGATAAGGGTTGCCACCAATCTTCTTCCGAATCACCAAAAAGATTATTAAAATCCCCCAACACATAAAACCAAGGACCAATTATGTCTACGGGACCCCAAATGTTTAATCCAAGTCCCAGGAGCCTGCCTTCTACATCTTTCCGGAAAAACCCCATAAAAAACCCAGTTAGGCGCCATGACAACACTAGAACAAAAAACCAAAGCATTCAATAAATTATTTAGAAGTAAACAAGAAATTGAGACATCAACTTCATTCTTCCAAAGAAACCAAGACCACCACTCTCCCAATACAACAATCCACAGAAAAGCAAGAATCAAACAGAAAAGCAAGAATCAAAACGCAATAAAGAACAAAGTTGAACAAGTTTCATTTTATGAACTAAAGTTTCACAAAGGAACAAAATAACAGGGCGGTAAATTGCAATAAAGTCACATAGAGCTTGTACTGTCCGAGGGTTGCCAAGACCTCGACAGTTCGACGAAAGGATCTTCATTGCTTCCGGCCATCCTGCCACACAGGATCGACCGATGTATGTTTCTCCGACTGATTGAAGGTCGAAGTGTTACCAGATGCAGAATCATTTTTATGAGAAACGGCAGTGGTGGTGCTAGGAATAGTAGGAATAACTCGTGGTCTTTTTTTCGTCTCATCACTGATACATAAAGCCACATCTTCAATGCCGCCCACTTCAAAAAAATCCTCTTCCATTTTGTCAGAGTTATGTCCCTCGTCAAGATTTGAAGATGTACCATAAAAGAAAAGTTTCTCGCCACAATGTTATCTCCTTCCAAAAGGGCGTGTCGAATTTCTATTTGTCCAATTCGCTGAAATGTCAGCAAACACCAAATGGATCGATGCAGGAACTCTTGTCGTCTCGCTTCCACCGCCGCACCGGAGCACGGGATAACTATTCATCCCAGGCCAAGATCAGATCCGCTCTTGGATTAGATAACCGAAAGATCACAGAATGACTCTATATGACCAAGACGGCCACAAAGAAAAAGCCAAATCGTGAAAAACCCTTCTTCATATTGGAACCGAACATAAGAAAACCATTCTCCAGACAACGCAATTAATCTTTTACGCTTGAGAGGTTTCCTGGATATCCAGTGTCACTTTGATTTCGAAGCGATTTCAAAAAGGCCTCCATTAGATGTTCTTAAAATCATATTCCAAAATAAGATCCGAGGAAAAATCAACCCAATGCTCTAGCTGTTCCTTCATTCCACATTCCATTCGAACATCTCTAATTGGACCCAGATATCAGCAAACAAATAAAGGGATCTCTAAAGGGTTTTCTCCACTGTGGATCTTGCTGCCAAACAAGAAGATTTTATTAAAGAACAAGGGACCACCGGTGACAGGCCCTGTCCATATTCTACATTGTAAGAACGGAAGATAAAACGTTTAGCTCCAACTTCCTTGGAGATATCCATTCTGCCTAAAGGATTGCCAGAGATCTGCTAATGTGTGTTTCATAGCCTCAAAAATTGATTCTGTTATAAGTGAGAAATATTACCAACCAACAGAAAACTATATGGGTCAACTTGAGTAGTATTGATTTAGATGGGAAGGGAAAGCCCCAGTCTCCTCTCCTCGTCTATAGAGAGGTGGGCAAATGATCTTCCATAACTTGAAATGAACAAAGGTCAGGCAAGAGGAAAGAGGGTTATTGTTGGCTTAGTATTATGGAAACAGGGAAAGGAAAGAGGGTTATTGTTGCGTTAGTATTATGGAAAACGGGAAGAAGTGAAAAAAGGGAGGTGTTTATGGATTCATGGCGACAAAGACAAGGCGTGCACATGGTGTAGTTGAGTGGAAAACAAAAGTTACATTGTTTAAAGCATCCAACACATGCACAACAAAGACCAAGGCGGGCACAAGGTTTAATTGAGTGGAAGACAAAAATTAAAGTGTTTCAAGGTATCCAACGTGCACATGGCAGAGGAAAGTCTTGCTGGAGATAAAAAAAAAAAAAAAATTTCACGTGGGGCTTTGAGTTGTTTAAATAAAACAAAATTGACAACTATAGGAGCATAATAAGTCACTCGCAAACATTAGGGTGCCGTAAGATTTTCTTTTTTGAAAAGTTCATGGGCATTTTCATGTATTTGGCCAAATACATACTATATAAATTGTTCTAAATTTAATGCAAATGTATAAAATTATTTATGATATAAATCAATTCACTGCAAAAAAAAAATCACATGTGGCATCCCACGAGCCTAAAAAGCTAGTTTGAAACTAAAATTAAAAAAAAAGAATTAACAGGCTCAAAGAATAGTTGATGCCATTACCAATAGATAAATGCACAAGCCCATAATAGCCGCCTAATATATACAAATTTGATGCAAAACTTTTTATGTATAATTGGTATTTCTTGTAGATGTTTCTTTTTATGTATCTAAAATTTCATTGAATCACTAAAAGATTTTTCTTGATTTTATATTGAATTATTTCGATTGATGGAATTCGAGCAATAAAATCTATACAATTCATTAATTTATTAAAGGCTAAATGAGCATAAAAACTCTATACTTAGATCAGTTTTATCCAATTCTTTTAATTATATCATTCTATACCTTGTATTTGTACGTAATAATTTGTTTTTACAATTGTTACCTCCATTTTACTTCCATTAAGTTTTTGTTAATATGGTTCTTAAATGGATCCATGCACGCTTAATCAATAAAAATGGTTGAAATACTTACGAAATATCTAAATTGTCTGCGAAAATGCAAATGTGGAAATAAATGTTGTTGGGATTATTACTGATCCCGAGTGGGGCCGCAGAAAAATGCTCTAATAATTACGTATTGGATATTAACGATCGAATTTACCAGAAATAATAACCACAGTAAAAATTAAATAATTACCGTAAATGCCAGATGAAAAATAAAGACACCGAGATTTACGTGGTTCACCTTTCAACTGTTGTTCACCTTTCAACTGTTATGCGCTTACGATTTCACGGGACAAAAAACTCCGAATAAATTCTTTCACTAAAAAATAGTAGGTACAAATACGTTCACGGGACAAAAACTCCGAATAATTCTTTCACTAAAAATAGTAGGTACAAAAGAGATTACAAAAATAGTGGTACCCTAAGTGTTTCCCAAAAAAAAAACATCTCAAAAATTATAATCTTCACTATTTTCTCTCTTTTCCAATTTTAGGAACCTTTTCCTAAAATTCTTTTCACTTAATTGTGTATTTTTAAATTTTTTTTTTTGTACATTTAAATGAACTTCGTCTGCCTCCTTTTATAGGCAGTTCAGTGAATGAGTTGTGTATAACTCATTCACGTCTTTATACTTTATCAAAGAAGATTGCCAACTTTTTTTCTTTTTCAAATAACACGTTTTCTCTTTCTTTCGCAGCCTTCATTGACTGTCCAAAACAAAACGTGTTTGTTACTTTATTATTTTTTTTTCTTTCTTCAAACTTGTGTGGTTCCCACACGTTGGAGGGATCCTACAACAAATTAATGGTCACACTTTATTGGATAAGAAAAAAAATGATCATATCTAACAAAAGACACAACTAGCATAAGTCAGGAATAAAATAAAAGAAAGATGTCTGAGATGAGTTAATGATATTCTACCTAAATCATTAGGTGCTATGGTTCGTAAGTGTAATGCTATGGTAGTAAATGGTGATAAAAGAGAAAGATATTTAAAATTCGAAGCATTAAAAACAAAGATATTTAACATAATTAATCCTTTCAAGAAGACTACAAAGAATTCTTCCATAACCAAACGTGATATCTGCAGCAAAAAAGAAATCAAAGAACACAAAGCCCACTAAAAGCCATGCTGTAAACGGGGTCACCTTATCCTTTGGCTAAATGATCTGCGAAACAGTTTTTGGATGACGAGGGAAAATGAAACCATAGGGAGTGAGGAAAATATACTATCCATTTGATTATAACCAAGCCACCATTGCCATGTTGTTACGAAATTCAATTGAATTATATGTTTCAAATTATAGCATTCCAAACATAAAAAAGTCATTTACAAATGAATTATACTTGAAATTTATCTACAATTGAATTCTGTATTTAAAATTCCTTTACACGGAGTGTAACACTTAATTGTTATTACTGTTTGCTGATGAATATATATTTTAAATTCATTTAAAGGTTGATGTTGATGTAATAACAATAATAATAACATTCATTCATGTGATTTTTGAAATATTTGTACTTATTGAATCATATCACGTGTACACTTAGCTATATATTATTTTTTCAGAATTTTTTTTATTATGTCCATAATTATTTCATTTTAAAAATTTTGTATTTTATAGACCGTGAATAATAAAGATCACAAACTCTATGTTGTAACTAATATTAATAATGCATTCATGCTAAATTTATTCTATCCAACCATATGTTAAAAATGATAAACCAACTTATAAATCTTTTTGGCAGTAATTTATACGTATCGATGCAAAAGAAAATTAGAAATTAACAGAATAGTCTCCCTTCCTCCTACTTACTTTAATATAGAAAAAATAAATTATCCTCTTTAATTTATCCAAACTCTTACAATAAATTACAATGAATTGAAAATATTGTGAGAAAAATTGAAATATTGGAGGAAAACTAAGTATTATTATTTACAAAATGAATATTTTCCTATATGTATATGTGAATATATCAAAGTAGTTACCTCTATTTTGCTTATATATACTTGTTAAGAAGATTATGGTTGGAAATCACTATAATTTCTTAATATTCAATAAACCAAAGATGCAAGATAACTCAAATCCTAATCGAACCACTTGCACGTTCAACACATCGAGATTCACATCCTCTAAATCATCAACAGGAAAAGTTCCTTAATACATTCTAAATACATTATCAATGTATTTGTTTTCTTACCCCAATAAAGATAATTAGTTAGAGTTGAATCAACAGTACTAGTGTAACTACAAGATTGGTACTCAGAACATTTCTATCTATTTCAATTAACCTTTGTGATTATTCATAAATATTAAACTTAAAAAACATTATAAACATTAATCTTTTTATCTTAATTAAAGGATTTGTTTTTTCCATAAAAAAATATCACGGACTGAATTATTCCAATACAAAAATTTTCAAGTTGGACTGGGTTCTTGTAATGCCCTGGAAGCTGAATTGTGGGGCATTTTTTATACTCTTCAAATGACATGGCATCGTGGATGGCCTAAACTGGTACTACAAGTTGACTTACAGGCTGCTTTTGATTTAACTCTACACAATGATCCATGTGTTTTGAGAGTTAAAAACCTGGTAGAAAGATTCAAATTTATGTTGCAATGATAATAGCCGAATTCTATGGTTAAGATTTTTCGTCAAATTTTTGATTTTTTGGCTTTACATATGGATCATCCTTTGTTCAAAGTCCTATTGGTTAAGCGTCATTTGTTAGATTTTGATTTGTTTGGAATATCCAAAGATTCGTCAAGCTAATACTTGTGTAATATCTGATCGGTTTTAATTCGCTCATTGTAGTTAAAAATAAAATTTGTTAAAAAGGTTTCGTAGGTAAATTTTGATTTAAATTTACTATGCTAAAGAAAAACTGGTTTAATTTCAAATTTTAATTTAGGTAGGTTTAATCTTTTTACATTTTTCATACAAAAATTTATCTCGATGTACGCAAAATTCAATATTAATTAGAAAAAACATGAAATAAATTAATACTTTTATAATTTAACTAAGTATATTAATTATATTACTATCTTGGGAGATAATTAATTTTGTACTACAATTATTTTTTATTTTTTATTTTAATGGGGGACTATAATTGGCAACTAATTTGAAATTAAGAGTATTAAAATGATTTAATTCAAGAAATAAGTACAATAATAGACTATTGTAGGATATAGAAAATCAACGTTATAAAAACTTATGCTCCATTTATTTCCATAAAATAATTTACAGGAAAATAACTTATTGAAAAATATTTTTCAAATGGCTTATTTTCTGTTGTTTAGTTGTAATATTAAAAACTAGTTAAAAATATTAAAATCTTTATCTCATATGGCTTATTTTCTGTTGTTTTAGTTGTAAATTATTAAAAAAAAACTAGTTAAAAAAATATTAAAATCTTTATCTCATAAGCTTATAAAAAATATTAATAATAATAAGAAAATTATAATTTATTTATAATTTAAAAATTTTATTGTTAAATATGAGAAGAATGAAAAAAAAATATAAATTATGAAAAAGCCACTGGGCCAGCAGTGGTCGGGGCCAGTGGTCGGTGGTGCTAGCTGGTAGTAAATGGTGACTGGTGGTAGTGACTACAGTGACTACGATGACTAATAAATTAAAAAGTATAAATTTATAAGGTTTGTTAATATCTGAAAAATGTTGTACTCTCTCGAAAATGAGAAGTTATTTTCTTTAAAAAATGACTTAATTTTTCTTTGACAAGCAAAATATCTTCCAATAAGTTATTTTATGGAAACAAACGAAGCTTTAATTCAAAATTAACAGCTACATTAAAATCTCTAGTAAAAAAAATGTTTTACTTCTCATAACTGAATTTGAAACTAAAATAAATAAAGAATTGGCAGGCTCAAAGAATAGTTGATGCCATAACCAATACCTAAATGCACAAATCCATAATAACTGTAAGTAATTTTACTCGGAAGCAACTTAATAATAAACTAGTCATGAGCCCGTGAATGTGCAGGTTGTGAAATATTATTATTTATTAATTTTAATAGAAAATTTTAGGAAATATCTTGCGTGTTTTTCTCTTTTTTAATTGTCATTTGAATAATTTACTTAGGTAATTTGATTGAGTGATGGAAGGTGGGGATTAATTTTTGTATATTTTAAATTTATAAAATATTTTTTATTTTAGATTAGATTGACATATAATATTAATTTTAAAATTTTAAATAAAATAAAATTTGTAATATTTTCTTTTTTGAAGATAAAATTTATAATATTTTTAAAGCGGATTCCACATTTGAAATCTTATAATTTAAATTAAGAATTATAATAAACATGACAGGAAGAGGAGAAAAACTACAACAAAAGCAAATATAAAACATAAAGTTGCAAATGATGATTCTAAACAACAAAACTTTTATATTGAAAAGGAAAAACCATAGAATTCCTTAGCAGTAGATTGCCTTTTCAATTCCTCACTATTGGTTTTGATGTAATTAATATAATTACTTAAGATTTTATATTTAAAATCATAAATATAAAAAGAGATTAATTAAAAAAAGATTTTTCACATACTCTTCTTTTTATTGTAAGGGCTCTTTATGCAGATTTTCATAGGGTAAAACCTATGCACAGTTCATTAAAAAAATAGGGGGGCAAAAAATAAAAGAAATCTAAATGGGATTATTTGAGATTTTAAAAAATCGGCATGGATAATATAAGAAATCAGAATTTTAAATCATCCTCAATCCCCTAATTTGGGCCTAGAAAAGTGGAGAATTTGGGGAATTTACTTTATATCACTCTCAGAGCCGCTAAATGTCTTCAAGTACTGTGGTCTGTCCAAACAATCTCTTAAGACATGATAAAAAGCTCAATAATTGTAAATTAGCAAAAGTTTGATATAATAATTTTTTTTAATATTTTTTTAAAAAATTTTAATAGTCAGAAGCAATTAAAAGTATATATATAAATGATATTGATAATATACAATAATAAAATATATAAAAGAATAATATAAAAAAATATTAGACTCCTAAATAAACTCTAACTAAAAGATAATATAGGATTCTTATAATCTTTATCCTAGCATAATTATCCTTACTCCAATATATATACTCCAAATTTACTTCAAAAAGGCACGAATTCTCAAATACCCTAAATTCTTAATTCTTATAGTTAACAATTGGTGTGGTGAGTGCAAAACACACCTTCACACCTTAAAACCCTCAATTATTTTCACTCTTGAAAGCTATGGCTAACAATTAAGGCAATCGTCCTACCATGGAAGGCCAAGGCGATGGCCGTGATGAAGCAATTATGCAAACCATATTGGCTCCTCCACCAACAACTGATCCTGAGGTGGCGACAGCCTAAATGCAAACCTACTCTCAGTTCACCACTGTACTAAAATGCCGCCTAAAGATCCCACCTTCTACAGGCAAATTGACACTGCCAGACAAACCACTTAATCCTCCCCACTGAGAGCACATCATACCTCCGCCATCACCTAAGTCATAAAGTCATCCAATATCTGAATGATTCCAAGAATTGGAGTCAGAGGTGAACCCTGGCGTAACCGCCCCTTGCAGTTAAGAACCGAGCCACACTCAGCTAGTCTTGGATAGTGCTAATCTTCGTAACATTGTTCAAGAGCTGGTTAGAGAATGTTGAGAGACATGAGAAGCATGGGATTATAGTCTTCGGCAGGACTCGCTGTTGTTAGCCAATATTTTAGGCGCAGCGTTTCCTCCAATATTCAAAATTTTGACCTTCCAACCATATGACGGATCTACAAATCCTCGATGGCACCTGGCAACCTTCCGAACCATGATGTATCTCCAAACCAACTTAAAGAACCTCATGTGAAAAGTTTTTTCGATCACACTAAAAGGGGCAGGATAAGAGTGGTACCAGTCACTTAAAACATGATGCATTCAATCATTCTCATAGCTAGCCATGGCATTCCGGGCTCGATTTACAATGAGTGTACCATCTAGGAAAATATCATCCAACCTAGTTGACTTGAAAAGGGAAGAGGGAGAGACTCCGGGGCAGTATGTCTCTAAGTTTCAAAGGATGGCAATGCAGGTGGAAATTTTGAATGATGAGGTAGCTATCAGTGCTATGGCCAAGAACTGCAGGTACAATAAGTTATTTGCAAGTTTGAGTATAGATCCACCTTTGACTTTTGTCGAACTCATGGTACGAGCCCACAAATACACAAAACTAGACAAAGGCTACGAAGCTCAGCACTGTAGATCGCCTAAAGAAGAGAAACCCAAGCATAGAAGACACCCTTCCCCAGTGAGCAGACGCTCGCCTAGGAGGAAATCACCCCTAGCATAGAAGACGCTTGCTTAAGATGTAAAGTAACTTTATATTTAAATAATAAAGGGACCTCAGGTTTTTCCACTTAATGCATTATGCCTTATAAAGGTAAGAAAAACATGATGCATTAAGTTTTTCCTGAAGGATCTTACTTAGAAACTTTTCAGCATTCTTTTTACTTCTTTAGTTTGGACTTAAGCGGTCCTTTAACTAAGTCCATATGTTTGAACAAACATGGTTCTCTAGTTCGGACCTAAGCGGTCCTTTAACTAAGTCCATCAGTTCAGACATACATGGTTCTCCAGCTCGAACCTAAGTAGTCCTTTAGCTAAGTCCAGAGTTCAGACATACATGGTTCTCCAGTTCGAACCTAAGTGGTCCTTTAATTAAGTCCATAGTTCAGACATACATAGTTCTTCAGTTCGAGCCTAAGCGGTCCTTTAGCTAAGTCCAAAGTTCGGACATACATGGTTCTCCAGTTCGGACCTAAGCGATCCTTTAACTAAGTCCATAGTTCGGACATACATGGTTCTCCAGCTCGAACCTAAGTAGTCCTTTAGCTAAGTCCAGAGTTCAGACATACATGGTTCTCCAGTTCGAACCTAAGTGGTCCTTTAATTAAGTCCATAGTTCAGACATACATAGTTCTTCAGTTCGAGCCTAAGCGGTCCTTTAGCTAAGTCCAAAGTTCGGACATACATGGTTCTCCAGTTCGGACCTAAGCGATCCTTTAACTAAGATACTCAGTTCTCTAATTTCAGACTTAAGCAGTCATCACCAAGTCCATCAGTTCAGATATACTGAGTTCTCCAATTCGGACTTAAGCGGTTCATCACCTAGGATAAGTCCATCAGTTCGGATATTCTCAATTCTCCAGTTCAGACTTAAGTAGTCCATCACTCGGGGTTAAGCAGTCCTCCAGTTCAACTCGGACTTAAGCAGTCCTTCAGTTTGGATCGGACTTAAGTAGTCCACCAGTTCGACTTAAACTTAAGTAGTCCTCCAGTTCGGACTTAAGCGTCCATCAGTTTGGACTTAAATAATCCACTAGCTCGGACTTAAGCAGTCATCCAGTTTGGCTCGAACTTAAGTAATCTATCAGCTCGGACTTAAGCAATCCTCCAGTTTGGCTCGGACTTAAGTAATATATCAGTTCGGACTTAAGCAGTCCTCCAGTTCGGCTCAGACTTAAGTAGTCCTCCAGCTTAGACTTAAGCAGTCCTTCAGTTAAAATGCTCCTTTTAGCCCATGAAATTTCGAGTTAAGGCAAATTAAATAAAGTTCATGCTTAGGAATGATAAGGAGAACCTTGCTTCGACAATTTACATACACCACTCTAATAGAAAACACTTTATTAAAAACAGTTAGAAATTGAAATTACACCAACATTCAAAATCATACAAAACGGATAAATAAAAGAGTCCATTAAATAAATTGAAAAGAAGTGACTCTTGAGGTTCTCCTTAGGCAGACGAACCGTCACCCCATTTCTCCCAAACAGAACCACTGCTGAACTGACAAAAACAAGCAAGGAACTCCATGCTCAAAAAGTATATATAATAATTAGTAATCACAAAAAATAAAGTATGTACATAATATAACACATGACAATATCTTTTAGACATAAATGACCAAATAACTAATGACAATATCTTTTAGACATAAATGACCAAATAACTAAGGGGGACTATTAATAATATACAATAATAAAATATATAAAAGAATAATAGAAAAAGATATTAGACTCATAAATAAACTCTAACTAACAGATAATATAGGATTCTTATAGTCCTTATCCTAGCATAATTATCCTTATTCCAATATATATACTCCAAATTTACACCAAAAAGGCACGAATTTTCAAATACCCTCAATTCTCAATTCTGATAGTTAACAGGTATAATAGAACAACTTCTTAAATAGGATGAGATTAAACTGAACAATTTCTTATTTAGATTAGACTTCCTAATGGAATTTAGATTCAAATAGAAAATTAATATAACCAATCAAAATTGAATTACCTTCTTCAACCAATAAAATTAAAGTCCTCAATGACATTTTTTTTTGAATCCATAAACTTTGTAAGAGCATTTTAGGAACCCTATATCCTTTATTCATACTTTTATATATAGTATAGATAATTAATGAAATTAATAACACTGCGGTGATATATATTATTAAAATACTTTTCAAAGTAATAAAAATTTCAAACTTTTTTTCAATATTTCGTAAATTTTTTAGGTTTTAAATTTTTAATCGTTTATTCCAGTTCAATTCAAAGTTTATAGTGACGTAACAAGATAGTATACCCAAATACTTACTTATCTCAACTCTATACTATTAAATTAATAATAAATTTCTAATAGCATAGAATTCAATTAGTACATACAAATAAGAATTTTGGAATGAAATAATTGAAATATTAAATTTACACAATATTATTTGAATTAATTATTTTCAAAAAAAAAACTATTTGAATGAATTAATTTTATCTTTTAACATTCAATTAAATACATAAATAAAATATTTAAATTAAAGTAATGCAAATATAAATCACAATAATTTCTTGAAAAATTACCCATTTTTGACAAAAATAATATTCTTTAAAAATTTATTTCTCAATCTAATGCTAAATCAAAACTATTTACCAATCTAATGCTTGTCTTGCCATGGAAAAAGAGTGTTAAATTAAAACCACCAATTGAATTAGCGGTTGCAGTTTAAATAAAAAAAGTAACACATACTGATAAGCAATTAGAAAAAAAAGTAATTATATAAATCAACAATAATTTTTACTCGGTATTGAGACCACCAATTCAATTGGTGGTTTGAATACAAAATAAAAATTTTAAATTGTCAATGACCTTTCTACTAAAACACACAATACATTTGGTGATTTTAGTTCAAATATGGAATTTGACCACTAGTTAGTAAAAAGTGAACGAGAGAATAGTGCTTTATTAAAAGTCCACTAGCTTAACTAATGATTTCAATAAAAAATATTTGTTTACTTAAAATATTTTTTTTTGGTCCAAACGCACATACTATCTGATGGTTTTGGTTCACAAATATTTCAAATTAAGTAATAAAAACATACGTTTCATTACAAGTTACAAATTACCAAGAATAATAAAGTGTAATTATGAAGTTACTGAAATAATCAACCAATTAAAATTATTGAAATACTCACAGAATACCTAAAATGTCCACGAATAAATATTATGGAAATGCAAATGTTGAAATAGATGTGGTCACACAGAATCGGATAAAAATAGAAATGATCATTACCTAATAAAATACACAACTATCATAAATTAAGAATAAAATAAAAGAAAGATGTACGAGATGATTTGATGATATTATACGTAAACCGTTATGTGCTACAGTTAGCAAGTGTAATACTGTGGTAGTAAATGGTGATAAGGGAGGAAGATGTAGACTTGAAAGCATATAGAGGAAAGTTATAGTAAAAGATTTAGGGTTTCTTAATGTTAATTTGGATTTATGAATAGAGCATAATGGAGAAAAAGATTAATCAATTCGAATTAAATTGAGATTAATACTTAATTGTTGTTATTATTGTTTGCTATTAAGTATATATTTTATTAAAGTCACTTAAAGGTTGATGTTGATGTAATAACCATAATAATAACATTCATTCATATGCTTATCATAATAATATTTATATTAATTTATTGAATCATTACATATACATAATTGTTTCATTTTAAAAATTTTGCAGGTTATAGATTGTGAGTAATAAAAATCACAAACTCTATGTTCTAACTAATATTAATAATGCATTCATGCTAAATTTATTCTATCCAACCATATGTTAAAAATGATGAACTGACTTATAAACCTTTTTGAATTTATATAGTAATGCAAAAGAAAATTAGGAATTAATAGAATAATCTCTCTTCCTCTTAATTATTTTTAATATATGAAAATGTACTATCCTCTTTAATTTATCCAACCTCTTACAATCAATTACAATAAATTGAAAATATTCTTAAATTAAGAAAATATAGTCATTAAAAAATTTTTCCACACTTATTTTCAAGGCTGGAATAGCTCAGTTGGTTAGAGCGTGTGGCTGTTAACCACAAGGTCGGAGGTTCAAGCCCTCCTTCTAGCGATATTTAATATGTTTTTTATTTTATTATTACTTTACAGAAAAAAGTATTATGTATCAAAGTAATTACCCCTATTTTGCTTTATATATACTTATTAAGAAGATTACATTTGGAGTTTCTATTCATTTCTTCTAACCTTTGTGATTATTCATAAATATTAAAATTAAAAAAAATTATAAATATTAATCTTTTTTATCTTAATTAACAAATTCGTTATTTCCATTTCAAATTTACTCATTAAATTATTTCAATATAAAAATTTTCAAGTTGGCTAGATTCTTGTAATGCTCAATTGTGGGCATTTTTTATGCTCTTCAAATAACATGGGATCGTTGATGGCCTAAAATGGTATTACAAGTTGACTCACCGGCTGCTTTTGATTTTATTCCACATAATGATCAATGTGCTTTGAGAGTTAAAAACCTAGTAGAGAGATGTAAGTTTATATTGCAACCATAATGACAGGCTTGTATGATTAAGATTTTTCGTGATGCTAATACAGTTAACTGATTTTTTGGCTTTACATATGGATCATTTTTCGTTTTTGAAGTCCTGTTGGTTGAGGAGCAACCTCTTAAGATTAATCATTTATTGGATTTTGATTTGTATATATGGGGCTATTTAACCTCATGTAGTTTCTAATCGGGTTTAATTTCCTCCATCGTAGTTAAAAAAATTTTTGTTAAAAATGTTCGATAGATAAATGTTGATTTAAATTCACTGTCCTAAAGAAAAAAAAAGCATGAAAATTAAAACATTTATAATTTAACTAAGTATAATAATTATATTACTATCTTGGGAGATAATTAATTTTGTAATACAATTATTTCTTTAATTTTTATTTTAATGGATGACTATAATTGACAATTAATTTGAAATTAAGAGTATTAAATTATATTAAGTTAATGTTTAATTTAAATGAATTATTACAGAGTTGATTTAGAACGAATTCTAGCTAGAATTCATATTGAAATTAATGTATTTAGTATTATACAAATTAAAATGAATGTTTGGTACGATTTCATAATTAGAATTCATTTATCCTCCCTTCTTACATGACCCTTAATAATAATATCAAAAGACAATAAATTTTAACTCTATCAAAAAAAAAAAAAAACTGAATGGAATAAATTTATAAGTATAAAATAAACTTGATAGTAAAAAGTTAATGTGAAACTGTTGAACCCATTTTGTGAATTTTTAAATTTGGGTTTTGTATTCTGAGTTTGGGCTTGGATGTTTAGTTAATTGAAACCCAATTAATATTGTTTTGGGTTATTAATTGATTAATTAATTTCTATTAATTAATTAATTAATTAAAAGAAAGAAGTTAATTGAAACCCAATTAATATTGTTTTGGGTTATTAATTGATTAATTAATTTCTATTAATTAATTAATTAATTAAAAGAAAGAGATAAACAAGACGTGATTTGCAGTTGTGCAAGCACTCGGTTGTTGACAAGTACAGAAAGCGGGGACCAAGGGAGCCAATGACGGAAACATGTATCAGCGGATCTTTTTGATAACTGCTTGTGAAACTTATAAATGGAGCAAGGAAACCCAACAAAATACAACCAAAATTCTCGGACGAATTCAACAAGCAAATCAAACTCTTCAATAAGTCAATTAATTTAATTTTTAAAGCATTGTCTTTATTTTTTTTCTAAGAGCATTTATTTACATGACCTGTAATTACAAGCTTTTATTTCAACACAAGCAATCAAAATTCTATTTACTTTTCAAGTGATCAAACTCTCTTTTATAGTTTCTTCCGCCAATTTTATTTTAATCGCACAACTGGTGAAGAGTATACTATGAAACGAAACCCACAGCCTAGAATCAAATCAAACGCATTTTATTTTTCAATTGGTATACTTCACACGCCTAGCACGCCCGCAATTAATTTACAGCTTGCTATTTTCCGAAAAAAGAACCAACAGAAACATAAAATATCTAATTTTATTGTCTAGTACCACAACCAATTAACACCAACAACACGAGGAAGAAATGGTGTATAAAAAATTTTAAAAGCAAACATAGGCTGTCTATGGGCATTTTAGTCCTACAAATATTATTATGTTAATGTTCTGAAATTCATCTCTAACTTGTAATTTTAATAGAATTTGAGTTTAGTTATAGTCAATCCGAATGAGTTAAATTTCTAAATTAATTTTTAAACTCTTTTCAAACCAAACACATAAAAACATAAAATTCAATTGAATTCTACCAACTTTTCAAAATTCATAAAAGAATAGTTGATGCCATAACCAATAGCCAAATGCACAAAGCCATAATAGCGGTTAAGTAATTTTACTCAGAAGCAACTTAATAGTAAATTGATCAAAATGGCAAGTAAATTTGCAGAATTTCATTTTTCACACGACTAATAACGGTAAGGACACTATTTTCTCATCCTTATATATCCAAATCCATGTTCTACTAACAATCGACCTGCCCACCAAAACCTAATTCCTTGATATTAGCACATGACTTAATTACATAAGCAAAAGTCTATTTTGTACGTTTTACAGCAGCTAAAGAAGGTAAAACGTCTTTTACATAGCAAGGAAAAATGCCTAATATTATAAATTTGAGCTTGATTTTTGTCCGATTCTTTTTCGGCATTTTGGTGTACTGTGAACTAACTATTTTAAAATACACAAATTAATGATAATTATCAGTTTCACTTGATATTATATTTTTTTAATAACATATTTTTAGTATTTGTATATTAATTTTAAATTTTATAACAGTTACATGTATTATAGATTACTATATAGTCTATTATAAATAGCAATTTATAAATATTATAAATTGAAAGGGTAGAGGTAAATTGAATAAAATGTTAGAATCCATAAGGTAAAAATGTGTAATGTGGGCTTACTTAGGTTTGAGCCAACTAATGCTAAAATGATAGTATTAAACAATTAGCTGTCTAGCTTGTCACCCTTATATGTCCTTTGTGGATTTGATGTGCACTCAATGTGAGATTCCTAACAATAAAATTTATAACATATAAATATTTTTTTTCCAATGAAATTTAGATTTAAATAGAAGATTAATATAGTCTAATATAAAAATTAAATTTTTATTTTTTCAATCAATCAAATTAAAATCTTCAAAAATATTTCTGTCAATCTACAAATTCAATAAGAGTATTTTAGGCAATCTCAATATCTTCCCATTCACACATACATACATACATACATATATATAATTATTTTTGTTAAAATTTAGTAGGTTATAGATTGTGAGTAATAAAAATCACAAATTCTATGTTGGAACTAATTTGTAATGCATTCATGCTAAATTTATTTTATCCAAATGTATGTTATAAATGACAAACTCACCTATAAATATTGGCTTTAATTTACATGTGTTAATGCAAAAATTAGGAAATAATAGAATAGTCTATCTATTCTCAAAAAAAATAAAAAATTATCTCCTCTTTTGGTTATTATTGATATTAAAAATACATTGTCCTCTCCAATTTGTCCAACATCTCATAATAAATTCCAATGAATTGAAATATCTTTACATAGAAAAAAAATTGAGGTATTGGATGAAAATTAATTTTCATTATTTGGAAAATTTATAATTTTCTACATATGTATATGTATGAACATATTAAAATGATTAGGATGCAATTGCTTCTACATACTTATTGAAAAAATTATACTAATAACTAATAATTGATCTTTTCTCCTCGGGTTTTTTTAATAGTGATAACTAAACGTTAACTTTTTTTTCTTCACCCTTCATCACAAACACAATCAGAGACTTCATTTAATAAAAAAGAATTAGTTAATATTTCAGCTCTTTTAATCAATTACCAACTCAATCATCCCAATATAAAAATTTTCTTAAAATGTTTATATGGGTGAATTTTGAAAAACTAGTTTAAATTTCTAGACAGCGTTAAATCTTTTAATTTTCTTTCAAACTAAAATTTATCTCTATCATTTAAATTTAATGGATAATTTTTTTTTAAAATTTTTAAATTTTAACATAAAAACTCTACTCGTGATTTCAAGAATATGAGCCTTAAGAGATACCAAACTGGTTTATCCTGCGTCATGAAAAAAAGATACAAAATCTTTCCAAGTGCATACATTGCTTAAGGAGATATTAAGAAATTTTTAATAAATATTAGATATGTGTTCAATTTTTGTAGTAAAAAACTATAAGTAAAATAAAATTATATTTGTAATAAAATGATATCATTCAAAGGGCATACATTACTTATGAAGGCATTGAAAAATATTAGATACGTGTTTGTTAAAATTGCCTTATAATTCTAAGATTCACACTACTAGTCCTTTGGTGGCTAAGAAACATGTTTTTCATGTCTTCTACTAGTCTTTTGGTGGCTTCAATGTTGGTGGTCTTTTGGTGGCTTCAATGTTGGTTCACACTTACTATTTTTACTAGTTTTTTGGTGGCTTCAATGTTGGTTCACACTACTAGTCTTTTGGTGGCTAAGAAAATTCAATGTTGGTTGGCAATGTTGGTGAGCTAACTTGACTAGGATGGCACATCTTCAACAATAGAAGGAAGACTGCAAATTTGTTCACATGGTGATACACCTCTATATAAGGCAACCTTGCTTGGAGCAAATTTATAATAAGATCCAACAAGTGAAATTCATACAAGAGAGAAATCCTCCAAGAGCATTTCTCTAAACTATCCACTCTCTTCATATACCACCTTTTCATATATATACACACTCTTGTCATATTTATTGAGTGTAGTAAGGTGTTATCTTGAGTGTATTTTTGTGTGGGTGTAAAATCATTTGTATCTCCATATTTTTCATAGTGCATTTACTCCTCTCTCGTTTTTCCATCTAACATTTGGGAGGTTCCACGTACAATCTTGCTGTCTCTTCCATTTATTATTTACTTCTCATTTTATCATCAATTATCGAAACTAAATATTATCCATTAACCACGCTACAATTCCGCAACAACTCGTATCAGAGCGTTTCGTAATATTTATTTGGGTTCACAACCATGGCTTCTTGTCATGAAATTGATGTTGAGAAGTTGATGAAAATTAGATTTTTTGGCATTTGTGCGAGTTCAAATGCATGCTTTCTCACCGAGCATCGTTGAAGAAGGCCCTTAGCAGAAGGGCAAAAAGACCGAACACCCATTGTCCGGATGGATTGGGACGAGTTTCAGATGAAATAGCACTTAGTATCAAGCAATCAACTTGTTTATCTCCAAAGAAGTTCTGCGAGGAGGTTATCATCTAGGAGTATACAGTCTGCAGGTTTTATTGCTTAAGTGGAAGTCATTGTATATGCTAATGAGTCTTGCCAAAATTATTTGTCTCATAGGAGCGCCTATACCATTAAGTTGGTCGAAGTACACCCATTCAACTCAACCTTTGATGAGTTTAAGTCCATTCATATTTGATTTGGAAATTTAGGATGTTGAAATTAATATGAAGATAAAGCCTGTTTTGTTAGTATTGCTCACTCCCCGATTCCTACCGTAACTTTAAAATATATGTTATATGTCAGTTAATGAGACCCTAAACTCTTGATGATGTCAACCAAAATCTTCTTGTCAAAAAGAAAATATGCACTATGAGAAAATCAAAGATGAACGCTGAAGGTAATTGTTAGGGGAGACTATCGGATCACAGTAGTACACCATAGTAAGTAAATCCAGATCAAAAGTCTTAGACGGCCAATAATAAGAAATTTTGTCGCTATTGCAAGAAAAAAGGAATGTAATTTCAAGAAATAGTGTTAAAGTTGAAAAAATAAGCAGCAATTGTAAGGCGAAAACAATAATCATGAAAAATTCAGAAAATTTCAGCTGAAGCAAGTTATCCTTGCACAAAAAAGATCTGAGGTGAAGTTTTGTCTACGTTTCTGATTTTAGAACTAGATCTTTTAAAACGGCAGTGGATTCTAGATTCTGCTTGTTCCCTCCATGTGATCCCCATAAAGATTGTTTACTACTTATTAATCTTGATTGTCAGGTATGTCTTAATGGGGAAATATAAGCTCCAGCTTGGTAAAGTTGTTGGGAAAGAACGAATTAGACAATTAAAATGCAATCTGATGCATGATTAGAACTATTAACCGGTGTTAGACATGTTCCCGACTTTGAAACGGAAACCTTATCTCTCTGGCACCTAGAGTCCTTGGGATCTGAGTAAATGGCAGCTGAAGTGAGCTTCTAAGGTCTCTAAAGGTTGCGCCTTCATTTTAATGAAAGCTAACATATCTGAAGCTGTATGTTGTGCAGGTATTCTACTGTGTTACAAGTTTGCTGCTGTATCATTATCATATCAGATTCAGCGTCACAAAATCTATGGCATATGCGACTTTGCATATGGAGTTGAAAAAGGATCATGACATCCTGAGCAAGAAAGGTCTTTTGTCCGGTCAGAAATACCCGTTAGGTTGGACGTTCTGTGAACATTGCATTCCGTAACCAGAAAAGATAACTTATTCGAGGAGGTAGCAACAGTCTGGTCCGGAATTCATAGAACAAAGGTACTCATTTGCACATAATTCTGTCTTTTGGGGGGACCCTCACGTGTTCCTTCAAAGGAGACATCTTACGACATCGTTACATGCTGACCATCATTGATGATTTTTCTCGTAAAGTCTGGGCTTATTTTTTAAAGCACAAAGATGAAGTTTTTTCCACTTTTAAGAAGTGGAAGATTTTGATGGAAAACCAGACAGGGAAGAAGGTCAAGCGACTCAGGACAGATAATGGTCTAGAATTTTGTGGAGGTGATTTCAACGCATTCTGCGAAAATGAAGGCATTGTGAGACACCGTACAGTTGCCGGTACACCTCAACAAAATGGCGTTGCAGAACGAATGAACAGGACATTGATGGAGAGAGTTCGTTGCATGCTCTCTAATGCTGCCTTGCCTAAAGAATTTTGGGCCGAAGCCGAAGTGATCTACCGATGTTATTTGGTGAATCGTTCCACACACATCACTTCGACTTCAAGAATTCCAGAGGAATTTGGTCCAGGTGATTCCGAAGAAAACCGAAGAGAAGGTGGGAGCTTGAATACAACTCCTACAAAGAGAATATTCCTTCACATCGGAGGTTCCTGATTCCACTGAACCAGATCATCATGAAGACTATTCTATTGCTAGAGATAGACCCAGGAGAGAAATCAAACGGCCTGAAAGATATAATGAAGGGAATTTGGTTGCTTATGCTCTTGCCGTTGCAGAGGATACAGTTGAAGGTGGAGAACCTCACACATACTCTGAAGCAATCTTATGTCCTAATTCTTCTGAGTGGCAAGTTGCGATGCAAGACGAAATTGAATCTCTGCACAAGAATGATACTTGGCAGTTGGTGAAATTGCCAAAAGGCCAAAGAGTTGTAGGCTGTAAATGGGTCTATAAGAAGAGCTGTAAATGGATTTATAAGAAGAAAGAAGGCAATCCCGGAGTTGAAGATGCAAGATATAAAGCATGTTTAGTTGCTAAAGGCTACACTCAAAAACATGGTGTAGATTTTAATGAAGTGTTTTCTCCTGTTGTTCGTCATACTTCTATACGTGTACTTCTTGCCCTTGTTGCCTTGTAGGATCTTGAATTAGAACATCTTGATGTTAAGACTGCTTTCTTACATGGAGAGCTCGAGGATTTATATGCAACAGACCAGAAGGATTTGTTTGTTCCTGGAAAGAAGACTACGTTTGTCACTTGAAGAAGTCCTCTTTATGGACTAAAACAGTCCACTAGACAGTGGTACAAGGTTTTGATTCCTTTATGGTTAAACATGGGTATTGTCGTAGTCAGTATGATAATTGTGGTTTATCAAAGAAGTTTTCAGATGGATCTTTGTCTACTTATTGTTATATGTTGATGAACATGCTAATTGGCTGGCTCGTGATAAGTCATAATCAAAGAATTGAAGAAATCAGTTGAAGCAGTGAATTTGAGATGAAAGATTTGGTGCTGCAAAGAAATTTCTTGTATGGAGATTCATAGATAGAGACCGATCAGCTGGAAAATTGTATCTATCTCAAAGAAATTACATTGAGAAGGTTCTTGAGAGATTCAACATGAATAACTCAAAACCTGTGAGTACTCCTCTTGCAGCTCATTTTAAATTATCATCTAATTTTTGCCCTCAGTCTAATGAAGAGAAAGAGCAATTGTCACATGTGACCTATTCTAGTGCAGTTGGTAGTCTTATGTATGCTATGGTATGCACTAGACCTGATCTTGCGCAGACAGTTAGTGTTGTGAGCAGGTACATGAGTAATCCAGGTAAAGAACATTGACAAGCAGTTAAATGGATATTCCGCTACTTGAAAGGTTCTGTGGACACTGGATTGGTTTTTGATAGGAATAAGGTGACACCGAATATTGTTATTGGATATGTTGACTCTGATTATGCAGGTGGTCTTGATAAGAGAAGGTCTTTGTCAGGTTATGTATTTACTTTATGCAATTCTGCCATTAGCTGAAAAGCTAGCCTCCAGTCCATTGTGGCACTGTCAACTACGGAGACAGAATATATTGCAATCACTGAAGGAGTCAAAGAAGCAATCTAGTTAAGAGGTTTGGTTACTGATCTTGGTTTAACCCAAGATGTTGTTACTGTATTTTGTTGTTGTTTACTCGTATTTTTTGTGATAGTCAAAGTGCTTATTCATTACTAAAAATCAGATGTATTCATGAAACGGACCAAAGCACATTGATGTGAGGAAGTATTTTATTCGGGATGTTGTGGCAGATGGGAAGATCATCCGTGAGAAAATTGCTAAAACTCATAATCCTGCGGATATGCTCACGAAACCAGTTCCAAATCTTCAGTGTCAAGCATTTGCTTGACTTGATCGGTGTTCACAAATTCTAAGGCCTTTGGGGCAATGGCGAGAAAGGAATATGCACATCATTTATAAAGAGATCATCTTAGAATTAAGTCAAGGTGGAGATTGTTAAATGGCCTTATAATTCTAAGATTCACACTACTAGTCCCTTTGGTGGCTTAAGAAAGCATGTTTTTTCATGTCTTCTACTAGTCTTTTGGTGGCTTCAATGTTGGTCAATTACTAGTTTTTTGGTGGCTTCAATTTTCACACTACTAGTCTTTTTTGGTGCTAAGAAAATTCATTGCTTTGGTTGGCAATGTTGGTGAGCTAACTTGGACTAGGATGGCAACAGTCTCAACAATGAAGGAAGAATTGAATTTGTTCACATGGTGATACACCTCTATATAAGGCAACCTTGCTTGGAGCAATTTATATCATCCAACTTAAGTGAAATTCATCAAGAGAGAAATCCTCCAAGAGCATTTTCTCTAAAAACTATCCACTCTTTTCATATACCACTTTTCATTTATATCACACCTTTATCCATATTCATTGAGTGTAGTGAGGTGATTATCTGAGTGGTATTTGTGTGGTGTAAAATCCTGTATATCCCATATTTTTTCATAGTGGAATTTACTTCTTACTTCGCCCGTGGTTTTTTTCCCTCTACATGGAGGGTTTCCACGTAAATAAATCTTGTGTCTCTTCCATTTATTATTTTACTTCTCATTTTATCATCAATTATCGAAACTAAATATTTATCCATTACCACGCTAAATTCCGCAACAGTGTTCAACTTTTTTTCTTTTTAATATTTCTTTTCCTTTTTTCTTTACAACTTGTCTACCCTGCTATTGCAATATTCATAGATTGTTATAGTTCCGGTAAATTAGACTCTTTATTATTGTATACCTTGAAAAATAGATGGAGAATTCATATGCCAAGGGAAGCGAGGTCCTAATAATAATAATGTGTACCTGCGGAAAAATCAAATCAAAATCCCGAGCTTATCGCTATAGGCTATAGCTAGAAGAGGAGCTTGAATATCTATTTGGAGCTTCATTTATGACATTTACCTTGCCACCAATTTCCTCTAGAAGCACCATCTGAATTGTTTCCATTAGGATCATCTTCTCCTCCAACTTTCTTGAACTAATCCATTCACAAAGCACATTAGTAGATTTGCTTGATGCATAATCTAAATTATTTGGTGTGCTGATAATAACACAGGCTATCTACTATTCAAGGCTTACTAGGGATACGATCCGGAAATATTATGACCATTTGGATGCTGAGAATAATTATCTTGCCCACCGTAGTAAAGTGATATTGAATTTAGATGATATGGTTCTGCTCTTTCTTCCATAAAAATTGAGTTTCTGTCCTTATTATGCATGTTATGGTTTGCAGCCTCACTAGTCATAGCTGTATTGTTAAATAAAATTCAAAATATATAAGCAGTTTTCTCCAAGCTTTTTGCTCAATGCATAAATTTTGATAAATATTTAGCATTTCACTATAAACAAGTGATGATCAATTCAAGAAAATGCAGGGAAATGGAAATCATACTTCTTTCAAGTTCTTGACTATATAACGATATAGAACAGGGCTAATATCACTAACCTGGAGCTCCTTGTTTTGTGTTCCAACCATGATTTCCAGAGCACTGCTTTCGTAAAACCCGAACAATCAAGAACAAAGTTCAGATGTAAATTATCATTCGTCTAATAATCTCGTGGTCGAACACCTACACTTTGTTCGGAAAGGAGAGGGAGGAAAATAATGAGAAATTGTTAATTTTATTTTCATAGTTATTTTACACCCTTGTGTTTGGATTTGGATAACGACGAAGGAAAGAAAATAAATTCATTTTTCTTTGTCTCGAAAGGACAAAATTAGGGGAGAAAAAAAATGTCATTATTAATATTTTAACATTTTAACCTCATTTATCCTTTTAACAATATATCCTATTTTTTTAAGTACCCGAACCGAGCAACTTCCAAGTTATAAAACTGTATAAACCTTCCCTTCCCTCCCCATATTCCAAATTATAAAACTGTACACTCAACGAGCAAAAACATATCGAAAGCCTGACAAGAAATTTAAGTTTCATAATGTAAGTAAATGCTCTAACTACACCATAGATGGAGGTGGAAAGATAGAAGCAAAGATTCCAGTTGAAGAAGTTGGTGGGGCCTCTTTTGTGCCAAAAAGATCAGCTGTGAAAGAAGAAGAAGAAGAAGAAGAATTTTCCTTCTTAGAGTCCAATAATGTTGCCTTTTCTGTACCTTGACTAACTAACCAACTACACTAACAACCAGTCTCCAAGAAACACTACAAGTTTATAAAACAGAAGAAGGAAGAAATCTAAATAATCAATTATGTTATATATATAATATATATATATTTATATATTATATATAGCTCTACAGACGTACACCAGTTGGCCGCCCATTTGCCTATCCATTCAAACAGAGAAAAAGGAAAAAAGAAAGAAAGCTCACTCTTTTAGTTTTATTTTTGTAATTAAGGATTCCTTCTTTTTTTTTTTTTTTTTTTTAAAGGAAATCTGACATGGGATTTTTTTTTTTTTTTTTCTTCTGCAATTCTCACATTTTTTTTTTTTTTTTCTTCTGCAATTCTCACATTCTCTTCTTCTCTCTTGCAAAATATAATATCCTACTTCCACCACCACCACCATGATCATCATCTTTTTCTCAAGAAATGCAAATGGATAAGTGCAACGTGGCTTCCACGTGTCATCCTAATTGGACAAGCCAATGAGTGACGTGTGTCCTGTAATGGATAATTGCAATTTTGCAACGTCCTTTGTTTTGTAGAGTCACATAAACTTCAACAACTCAAATTACCCCAAATCTCTAAAAGTAAGAAGTTTCATTTTTTTTTTTTTTCCTTGTTTTAATTTTATTCTCATCATCATTTCCTAACCAATTAATGGTGCTTCCTAAAAGTAACTTTATTGAATATTAATTCTAAGCAAGCATAACCATGGATTGATTTTAAATTGGAATCGAATTGGTTAGTCGGAAAGGAACTGTAGTCAATAATTTTTTATTTCCAATTGAAATTCAAACCATATGCTACAATTGATCTCGATTCTTATTTTTTAGAATTAAAATTTACCCAATTCTGATTAGAACCGCAAGCCAAAAAAATATTTTTTTATTATTTATTTATGTTACAAAACTAAAAAATTGAAAAAAATGAAATAACAAAAACAATCTAAAAAGGTGATGCTTGCGTTCAAAACTAACAATTCTAGAACCATTAAGTCAATTTTTATTTCACTATTCCTTAAAATTGAAGTAAAAGTTCTAGAACCATATGCATATCCAACTTGAAGATTTTAAGGGGGAGATAGAGATTTCAAGAAATCTACGGTCTTGATTGATCCAAAACAAGATAATTAGATAAGGTTTGTTTTTCCACTCAACATCCCTTTGATGTGGATGATTGCCTTCAATTGGATAAACTTTTAGGTAGACTCACCCTCTCATGTCATCTATGTACCCAACTAATAAAATAATGTCAAATCAGCAGCTATATTTTTTTTTATCGTCTCACGTTAGTAGCTTTTAAACCAATGTTTTCTATCTCTAACTAAAAGGGAAACGTGAAAAAATAGTAAATTAGAAAAAAATAAACTGCTGATTTGACTTTATTTCATTAAATGGGTACATAGATGACGTGTTAGACTGAATTTATATAAGAATTTCTCCTTCATTTGTCAAACTATAAATACTTTCTTCCTATACCAACATGCCATTCAAATCCAGATCTACCTAATTCATAAAGGCCAAGCAATTGCACTTTCTCCCCTTTTTTTTTTTTTTTTTTTTTTTTTGAATTTTTTTTCAATAATTAGGAAAAATAAAAGATTTTTTTTTTTTTTTTTTGAATTTTTTAATAATTAGAAAAATAAAAGAATTCATAAATTATATTTCTTTTTCTTTTTCCTCTATCGAATGAACGTTGTAGTCTTCATGACGGCGGGTGGAAATTTTTACGGTTAAAAAAATTCGAATTTAAGATCTATCACTATTTATATAAGTGGAAGACTAATTAAACACGCTTAATTGGATAGCCAAACTCTGATGGTCAAAAGAACTCGAACTTAAAACTTCTCACTACCAGTATAAATGGTAAACTAACTAGACTATACTTGATTTGTCATTCAATAACAAGATATTTTCTTTTTTATTTGAAAATGTATTTTAGAGTGATAAATTCAATCATCAAAGAACTTATTCTTTGGAATAAAGTTCTTCCAAATCATATTTTTGATAAATGTAACTAATATTTGAAGTGGGGTTTCCAAACTGTAACAAGATTCCACTTTGAAACAACAGTTAATACAATTATTGGATTAATTTGATAAGAATCATCCAATCATTAACGTAAAGCCTAATACGAAACTCCTTGATTGGCTTGGCGGCTCACTTGCATTTGAGATAGAGTTATTCGGTGAAATTAATTATTTTGGTAGTTGTAAGTTATTTTAGTAGCTGTTAACTGTTTAAGTAGTTTTTCATGAAACGTTAAAGCTAAATATTATATAGGTTAACTTTTCACAAAATACTATTTTAATCTCTAAAAACTAATTCAAACATCATGATATCGAATAATATAAAAAAAAGCGTTTAATATTTTAACCGATCAAAATGTTAAACATTACCTTAAAAAGTTGTATGGCAAAAAGCTTTGCTAATATGGGTCATTTTTCCACGTGATTAGATATTGGAAGGTGGTGTTTGGTTAGGGAAATACAAGCAACCTCCTCCTTCGTGTAGTTTATCCAAAACTTGGGGATATAAAAATGATTCCAATATTCCTAATCACCTTTCCAAAAAATAAAAAATAAAAAATAAGATGTCTCCATTCCACAAGATAAACTTGTTTTCACACTTTTTATATATATGATCTATATTATATATAAATATAAGAACACGAGAATAATAAAATTTTCGATATTGCTTTTAATGAAGTTTAAATATTCTAAAATAACTTTAGTTATAATCAATTAGAAAATTATATTTTATTAGTGATTGGATATAATTTATTAAAATTTTTTTTAAATAAATATTAAAGATAGAAATTAAGCATTTTAAAATTTTAAAATTTATCGGTTTTAATTTATTTTTTAATAAAATAATATTGATAATCAGGACATCTAAGAAATTTTTATATTTTACTTTCAAAATTAAATTTATTTTTTAATAAATAAATATGATAATCAGACATCTAAAAATTTTTATATTTTACTTTTCAAAATTATTTTTTAAATATACGATTCCGTTTTTCTTATAATTTAAAATTTAAAATATTTTATTTATGAGAGAGATAGAAAAACAAAATAGTATATTTTTCACAATATTCTTTTTCTTTGTGTTGGTATAATTTGATTGGATATATTTTTTAAAAATAAATTTTCAAGTAGTAGAATACACATATATAATTAAGCCTTTCAAATTTTCAAATTTTTAATTTTAAAATTAATTTTTGTAAAAAAATGAACATATGTGTGTGCGATGACCAATAGTTGAAAATTTTAATTTTAAAATATAAATAATATTTTATTATTATATCTATATGTCTATAGATATGGAAACTTATTTATTAGGATGATATTATAGAATTATACATATATAATTATACTAAATTTTAGATAAATGATGATATAAATTAAACTGAAATGTGTGTATATATACATACTGCTATTTTATTAATTGACCGTTATATTAGCATTAACTTTGTATGGAGTTTTGTTTTAACACTATAAAATGTAAATAGTATAAGATAAAAATTATAATCAATATTTAATATTAAAAATAAAAACAAGTATAAATAATAAGTCATTAAAAGTGGCAACTAAAAGTGAACAATAACATAAAAATTAAACGAGTACAAATAACGAGTATAGGCAATGTATAACGCATGTCATATAAAGACTAATATAAATAAAAGTGAGAATTAAAGGAAAAATTTCATAGATTGACAAAAGATTTTAATGGTAATTTCATTTGATTAGTTATATTAGTTTTGTATTTAAATTTAAATTTTACTGGGTAAAAACTAAAAATAAAAAATTACTGAAAGAAAATAAAAAATCTTTAATAGTGTACAAAATAATTATAGATTTAATAAAGTACAACATTTAATAGAATCTCGAATTGGGATGGGTTTCTCTCACTTTTGGCATAGCGGGCCCGGCAGCTATTAGCTTAGTGGTAGATAGGGGTGGCCAAAATCCGATTTTTGAAACCAGAACCATCGGTTTTGAACCGGTGGGAACCGAAATTGGTGAGAACCGGAACTGGTC
Organism: Jatropha curcas; assembly: GCF_014843425.1. The sequence goes on along the minus strand of NW_023591374.1, from coordinate 390,787 downwards.
TGAACCAAAAATAAAATCGATTCAAATTGGTTCGGTTCCGGTTCCACTAGTTTTGGAACCGTGAACCGGCGGTTCTAGCTCCAGTCGGAACCGACGGTTCTAGTTCTATCTGAAACCGGTCGGAACCATCCAAAACCGGCCAGAATCGGTCTGAAACCGGCCCGAACCGTCGATTTTTGAACCATTGAGGAACCAGAACCAAAACAGAAACCGTTCGGTTCCAAACCGTAACCGAAACCATTAATTTTCGGTTCGGTTCCGGAACCGTGGCCACCCCTAGTGGTAGAGTGTGCCCTTGACAATTGCATCGTTGTGTCTGGACTGTGAGAGCTCTCAACTAATGGCAGAGTTAGAAATATTTTTCAGTGGAGTCATTTATTTATTTTGATTTTTAGTTGAGCAATTTGCATTAAAAATTCTAAAATTTTTCATTTAATATATATTTTTTATTTTTTATCAATTTAATCCTGTTTTATAAATTTTTTTTAAAAAATTGAATAGGTCAATTGACTCCACAACACATACTATGGCGCCACCCCTGCTCCGAGCCACATGGATAGTTCAATATGCTCATCAGCGCCTAACCCTGAGATATGGATCATCCAAGACATATTAGCATGGCGTACTTCTCATATTCAAATCGGAGTTTGAAATCAAACTTCTCCCTAAGAGGATAAATAGCGCGATTCATGTGAGATCCAATTATTTAAATTTTTTATTCACTCATAGGATCCGGTAGTTCGAGTACATCCCTTATTAATGTATGGACAGTTATCTCTGGAGTATGCGGGTTTAAGTTTCGGCCTTAATTGAAAAATAAAATGGAGCACCTAAGATCGTATTTTCACATATCAAAAACCAAGAGATCGCCTACACACGCACACACTTTTTATGTATTCAAGGTTTATTAACTTTCCATTATTAATAGAATTATTATTCTGAATCGTTGATATATTAATTTTAATTTGATATTAATATTATTCTATATGCTATATTCGTTATCAATTGTTATTCAACTTTCACTTTCAAATTTTTTGAATTTTACTTTGTCTTTATACATAAAATATTATAGTCTTAAAGTTTAACCATCATTTCATAGTCTTAAAGTTTAACCATCATTTCATGTATTTACTTTTTAACTTGTGTCCACTCACATAAGTTGATTTAATTTAATTTTATTATAATTACTATTGTTTATTTTCATTAGAAAATCATCATTTTTTATAAAAATAACTATTATTGTTTTTATCGTTGAGGGAATATTTTATAATTCTATATAATAAAATTAAACTTTGTAAATTGTTATGATTTTTTTTCAATTTCTATATTTATGACTATTAATTTTTATTCAAGTTTTATAGACAAAAAATATGAGTACGAAAGAAAATCAAATTGTCATAAATATCTTGTACTTATAAATTGTTTTTGTAATTTTATTAATTATTGTGTTTTTTTTTTTTTGAGAATTAAAATTAATGGTATTTTAAAAAATTATTGGTATTTAAGAACATTTATTGAATGTGTTTGTTTCTTTTTTTTTTTACACATGGAAGGCTCAATAGACCAGAATAATAATATTTTGGATCACACAACAGGAGGCAACTCCCCTTTACATAATAGTCATCAAGTTAGTAATAACTTTTTATGGTAGAGAGGATTTGAACCCGTGATTTCTGACGTCCTACATCTTTTATAAAAGACAGAAAGACTAATCAGACAACATATTTATTTCTTATTTTAGATATTTATTATTTAATTTTGTTAGGAAAAATATGAACAAAATTTATCATTCAAAAAATATTAATTAATACTTTTAATTTGCGTGAAATGAGCCTATACTCGTGGGGACGAAGAGAGTTTAAAAAGAAAAAAGAGCTAACTCAAAAATTTAAAAAAAAAAAAAAAAAACAAAAAATTAAAAAAAAAAAAAACACCAAGAAGAATAAAAAAAAAAAAAAAAAACACAAGAAGAAGAAAGAAAAAAGAGCAGATCCAATATTCCCAGTCAATCATCTTTCTTGCCAAAATGCATACAAGTACAAAAAAATTATTATTTTTAAAAACGTGGGCGGCAGGATTCGAACCTGCGCGGGCAGAGCCCACATGATTTCTAGTCATGCCCGATAACCACTCCGGCACGCCCACTTGATTTGTTAGCATAGCTCAAAATATATAATATATTGTGCATTTTCCTTTCCCCTCAGAGCTCCTAATGCCCTTGTATGAATATTGGGATTTTCCTATGTTATATAATTTTAAAATGTTTCCAAGTAAATCTTTATTGAAATAATGATGTGAGATAGGTTCAAAATGGAATTATGGAATGTGAATAAAGAAAAACAAAGGTGATTCAAAAAGTAAAATGATATTTTTTAAATTCAATAGAGGCTTTTATAGACCGAAATAATATTGTAGGCTACACAATAGGAGTAGTATTCCCATTGGCTCACCAAACTGGTTATTAATTAAATCTTGTTATCGTGATTATTAAAGCTGCAAAATTAACCACGCTGAGCTTTGACTTATTTCTTTTATTAAATTAATCTTGAACTTGGATTTGGATTTAAAGTTGATTTATTAGTTAAATGAGCTAGATTGACGCTACAAACTTCACGGAGAATATTAGAACTCAAAATAAATCAATTTACGACAAAGTATTTAATAAAATGTTCAAGATCTGATATTGTACTTTTCTAAATTTTATTTTGAAGAAATAAATAGTTTCTGATTGTCACAAAAAACCTTGTGATAAGCAAAATAGTAAAGGTGCAATTAGTGATCAAGATTAATGTATTGTGAAAAAAACAGAAAGAATTCAATAAGACCAAGATTGATGTATTGATCATAAATAGAGTAGAGAAATTAAAGACAAACATCAATTTTTTTAGAGTAGTTGAAAGATTTATATAATGAAACTGTTTATGTTGAAGATCCTCCTACTTCTTGCATGAGTTGATCTATTTCGCTTATTTTGTTGATTTCATGTCAAACAAATTATGGAGAAACAGAATCTAAAAAGTAGATGGTAATAAAAAGATTGATATTCCAAATAATGAAATGAAAATTAGTTTTACTCTAATATCTCAAATAAGTTTGACCGTTTAGAAATTAAAAAGGATAATATATTTTATATATATAAAAAATAATAAAATGGGTAGGATACTATTCTATTAATCTCTAATTTTTTACATGGCAAAACAAAAACTCCATCATGTAACACCTAATTCTAATAATTATTGTCAAAAATAGTTTTATAGTTCAATTTGTCATTTATAACATACAATTAAAATAAAATAAATTTAGCATTGATGCATTACAGATTAGTTACACCACAGAGAGTTTCATGATTTTTATTTTTTCACAACTTGTAACCTACAAAACTATAACATGAAATAGTTATGTACAAGTTAATAATATTAATTAATTAATTAATTAATAACTCATTAATTGCATGTGTGACGATTCAATAAATGCACATATTCTAACAATCATATATAAGATTTTTTTTTTTCTTTTTATAATTGCATCAAAGTGAACATCTAGATGGATTTAATATATAAAAGTGAACATCTATGGGATTTAATATTATATATATATATATATATATATATATATATAATATAATATATACACTTGTTAATATATACACTTGTAATTGGTTATATATTTGGAAAAATAACTATGCATTAACGATTAATATTTGTATATTGCCTGTAAGAAAAATTGAAAAAAGTCTTGTTGTTATTGTTTTTTTCAAAATCCTAAGAAAGAAAGCCTTAAAGATAGTAATCATCTCCTTCACGTAGAACCTATATAAGGAGCTTTTGTAAATGGTAAGGCAGTTATGGAGGTTGAAGTTAGGGTACGTAACTGCAAGAAAGATCATAGGAATAATGAAGAGGGTTACTACTTATGGCGACCGAACCGAACCATGTAAATTTGGCTTTTATACTATGTAAATTAAGAGAGAATACAAAATATAAATAAGAAAACTTTTAAAAAGGATATCGATATATATATGACATGTTTTTTCTAATTATACAAAAATATTGCATTAAGTTTCATTTTTATACTTAAAATATGTAGAGTTTTGTAGTTAAATGAAAATAATTTATTAAAAAACTAAAGAAAAGTTTTTTAAATGTAATTTATTAATAATATCAAGAATTACAAACACTCATATATTCTAGATATGGAAGTTTGCTGTTAGTAGCTAATAGAGTTTGTTGATCTTTTAACGAAAGAAAATAATTCATATTCTTTTGAATGATGAAATTAAAAAAAAAAAAAAGATTTATCTACTCGGAATTGATTTTGACAAAAGATATAAATCGTTATAGCAGCATTTAGTCCATTAATTGATTTGGATAACAAAATAATAACTTCGCTGGATCTTTTATAGTTGGATTATTTTTCCAAGAATTTGCAATATATGACAAACACAGATGAGTTTCTGCTGCTATTCGCTAATAGAATCAATTGAGCAACATGCCGCACTATGAAGCTCCATTAATCGAAGATCCACACCTCCAAATCAAGATCTAAAGTCTCTAACCAAATAAAGTCAAATATCATATCTTTATTCAATAATAAATTCTCATAAAGAATAGACAAAAAAAATTCAAATATGGAGAAAACGCAACAATAGCAAAAAAAAAAAAAAAAAAAAAAAAAAAAAAAAAAAAAAAAAAAAAAAAAAAAAAAAGACAGATATGTGATAGGAAAAACAGTTTTGTGTTTATTAAAGTGAATAAAAAATGAAAAGCAAAAAAAGATGAAACGAGATAAAAAGTAGAAAGTAGTGAACGCTGTTTAAACTAAAATTAGGTTCAAAAACTAGAGAGAAAAAGAGAGAAGGGAAAGGGAATAAGGTTCTAAATTATTTGTCTAAACAATCAAGTAAAGTTTTAATATACATCATTTCTTATATTTTACTGCATAATTTTTTATTTTAAATATCATTTTTAATAATATTTAAAAAATAATAATTCGTTCACGTATCTAAAATATTCTCTTCAAGACTCTTTTATGTCGTTTATCCCAAAATCATATTTGATTTTTAAATATTTAATATATTTTTTTTAAAATATTAATTTTTAAATATTTAATATATTATATTTTTAAATATTTAATATATTAGATTTTGAATTTCTTGTTCCTAGTTTCAAATTAAAATTGTATATTCTAATTCTAGTTATATTTATTAACAATATGTCAATTATATCATATTTTTGTCTAATAATTTTTCCATTTTTATTTTATATATATATATATATGTGTGTGTGTGTACAATCTTCTATAATTTTCTCAATTTATATTATTTATAGATTAATTAATGACTTCCAAAGAAGAATGTTGAGAGGTACACAAACTTAATAATCCATCATAAATTTGAATTTTGTTATTTTGTTTAGTTTAATTTCTTTCTGTGGAGGGATCAGTTGACATAATGTTTCTTTATGTAAAATGAGTTGACAGAGAATTTTTTGTTTATTGATTAATCTCGTTATTATGGTTGGTAGGGTTGTAAAAGTAACTGCATTAAGTTTTGACTCTGTATATTTTATTAATCTAATATTGAACCTGGAGTTGGGATTGAATTTGATTTGTTGGTTAAATGAGATAGATTAATGCTAGAACTTCATGGAGAAGCTTAGAAAAACTAAACAATCAGATACAAAGAATATCATCGATTACTAGTTCCATGATTCGAATACACATCAACTCTCGGGCTCCACTATTATATGTTACATTCAAATAGATTTAGATTGGATCAAATCGTTTTTTTTTTTATCTTTTATCTTAATGCAAAAGAGAAAAAGACTTCATGGCTCGTTTAGGAATAACCAATTCATGGGGTGGTTGGAGTATCGCAGGAGGAACTATAATTTATTTATTAAAATATTTAAAATTTGATATCATATTTTTGCAAATTTTATTTTGAAGAAATAAAAGAGAAATAAATAGTTTATGGTTGTCACCAAGCACCTAGTGATAAGAAAAAATATCAATGAAGGTGAGATTAGCGATCAAAATTAGTGTCCGGTCAAAAAAAGGGAAGAAATAGAGATCAAAATTGATGCATTTATGATATATAGAGTAGAGAAATCAAAGAAAAAGATCAATTTTATGAGAGTGGTAGAAAGATTATATAAGAAATTGTAGGTTGAAGATGCTCGTAATTCTGGTAGAGAGACAAAATTGAAAAATTAGATGGTAAAAAAAAGATTTATTTTCCAAATAATGGAAATTAGTTTTACTCTAATATCTCAAGTAATATGATGATCCGCAAATTAAAGAGTATAATATATATTTTTATCTTTAAAAAATAATAAAAAAAAAAGATGGGATACTATTCTTCTAATCCCTGATTTTTTACATAACAAAACAAGCAAAACAAACACTCTACCATATAACACCCAATTCGTACAATTACTGTTGTTGTATAAGTCAATTTATCATTTTTAACATGCAATTGAATTAAAATAAATTTAGCATGGATGCAATACAGATTAGTTACAACACATAAAGTTCGTTGTTTTTATTTTTTTCACAATTTATAACCTACAATATTTTAACATGAAATGGTTATGTTATGTACAAATTGATAATATTAACTAATTAATTAATAGCTCATTGCATGTGTGACGATTCAATAAATGCAAATATTCTAACTAGAATATGAATAAGTTTTTTTTTTTTTTTAATTACATCTAGATGGATTTAGAAATTAGAATATTTACTCTAAAACAATACCATAATTGGTTAAATATTTGGAAAATAACTATCCATTAATGATTAAGTTTGTCAGATACATATCCGTATAAATGTATCCCACGTAAGGCTAAAAAGAGACAATGCACTCAACTTTTGATCAAAGATGGCAATAATAGCATTTACACGGAAGGGTAAAAGAGACAATGCCCTACTCTCGTCTTCCCATCATTTCACTTCCTTTGAGTGATCTAAATCCGAAAGCACTACTGTATTCTAAATTTCTAAATGTTGAGATGTTCCAAAGAACTCGTGGTTTGTCCGCACTGGAGGTTAACTGGAGCTTCTGTATCCATCCTCGCCTGCAGTTGCTGGAATATTAATTTTCAATTAAATTTTAATTTTATTTAACATCTTCTTGATTTAAAAAAAATCAAAAATTAGAAGGGTTAAATTCAGATGAAATAAAATAGTAAGTAAATAATCTTTGTTTTTCAATTTTATAAAAATAATAGAATTAATTTATACCGATAGAGTTGGTTCATATTAGTTTTTAAAATGTATGTTTAAAGTTTATAATTTTTTATCCATTTATCATATTATACAATATTATTAAGAGACATCATTTTTATTCATTTATCATGTTATATAGTCTCACTTGATTCTTACATGAATTCACATTTATCATGTTACAAGTATGGTGTTTTTTCCATTGTAGGCATGGCCACGAGTTTATTTTGAATCGAAATCGAATCGAAACCAAACTATACTATAGATGAACCGGAACCGAATCGGAGCCGTCGGTTTAAATTTTGAACCGGAGCCAGTGGTTCAAGGGCCGGTTAAGGTTCATGTGAATGTTAAAATCTGAACTTGAACCAGCCCTGAACCGTCGGTTATTCAAACTGAATTTTTTTTTTTTTATTTTCAATTTCCAACTGATTTTCTGCTTCAAAATTTATGGAGAGGATTTAGCAAAACTCAAAATTTATTTTATCAACGTCAATTACCCAGACCTATTTATAATTTACTATTATTTCAGTTTCCAACTGATTTTCTGCTTCAAAATTTGATGGAGAGGATTTTCTAGCAAAAACTCAAAAATTATTTTGATCAACGTCAAATTTACCCAGACCCTATTTATAATTACTTATATTTAATCTTACTTTAATTCTCATCCTAACGTTTCATATAGATATTTAATTACCCAGATACACTAGAAGCGTTTTACTTAACGAATAAATTAGAAAAAATAAAATAAATAAAAAGATTCCCAAAACACTATAATAAATACAGTTTAGTTTGTAGTTTAGTGAACCGGACGAGTAAACGAAAAACCAAAATAAATGGAAATGTAAACTGCCATTTTTTCCCAAATTAGAATTCTTAAATGTAGAATTTTCTTATTATATAGATACTTATAAAGTTTCGGACGTGAAGACAGGCGGGAGCGCCACAATAAAGAAGAAAGCATCCTCTTTGACAAAGACAACAAAATAAAAAATCTGTGAGTAGTTGTTAGATAATTCGCGCTCATCATGCCCTGCATTCATTTGCATTCACGAACTAAATTGTTTATCATGGCTATTACTGCTATTATTGGTGATGCACTATTTTGAATATTAAATAATGTTGATTACTACTTGATGTGATATTGCTGCTGCCTTGTTTTGTGGAATTGGCAATCGATCGGAGAAGACGTGAGAAGCACGACAACACCCTGTGATTACTAATGCCTTCTAAGGAACAGGTTATCTCTTCAATGTGATATGGATCTTCCAAATACGATGGATATTATTAATAATAATAATGATTATAATGATTCCTCTCTCTTCCGATGCGCATAACATAAAATGGTTCAACAAGACTACAGTCTCCTGGGTCGGTACCCTCCAATATAGCGACGTCATCACCACTAATGTTGTCATCTAATACATCTCTAAAACACTTTCGCAGCACATATAAGATCCTTCCGCAAGGATTCCTAAGACCCCATACTTATGCTCTATACCAACTTTGGTCACGACCCATTTCCATGGACCGGACCGGCACTAGGACCCCTAGCGTCATGCGGCCTAAGGCCCTCGCAAGCCCATCAGTAAAGCACTCATATTATCACCCAAGTGCGTGCAGTTGGGCGACGTTATTATATATTGTTGTCAGGCCCAATAATTAGTTTCAATTATTGTACCACTAGTACAGTTCATCTGACAACCCACTAGAATACAATTGCGGAAACTCTACCTGTTTACCATTTACATCATCATTTTATCTTATCGTTTACAGTCTTCTATTAACTTATGTCTCAACTCCCCATAAGATTTTTTTTTTTCCAAATTTTTTTTTTTTTTTTTTTTCTTTCTTCATTATTACCCTCGGAAAAAAAATAGGTAGGGCAGGGGTGAGCCGCCAACTCAATGAGTAGTTAGATTAACCCTCATCATCCCACACAATCATACCAGATGCGTAAAATATTTTTTATTTGTTTATCGAATTAAATTTTTATATTCATGCCAAAAGTGTCACACAAATGGCCCCAAAACCAACAGCAACCACAATTAGTATCACCTCCATATAAATCACCATCACGTGGAAATTAAGTCATGGCACCACCCTTTAAAAACAATTAGTCAGTGGCACCACCTAAAACCCCAACGAGCCGTCCTCACACATGGCTCGCCCTCTCATACATGTGCAGCAGGGAGCCGACCCCCATACGGCCAACTGGTCTAATCCTCACTGACCAGTCCTCTCATTGTTTTTCCATTCTCTCTCTTTTTTAAAAAAAAAAATGCCAACAGGAGGCAACCCGGTGGTCTCCATCCAATCTAGATCATCAAGTGCTCACAACAAGAGGCCACCCTGTGGGCTACAATCAAATCTAGATCATCAGGTGCGCAACAACAAGAAGCCATCCTATGGTTTTCCATATAATCCATATCATCAGGTGCACACGGGGGGGCCGATCTCCCATTTCCCGGCTGACGGTCAAACTCCATATCATATCATATTCAGAATCCATATCACATATACCGTCCTCACAAATCCATGGTGGTCCACATCATCCCAATTCCACACAAACAAGGCACAGCAATATCACATCACAGGTAATCAAACATTATTTAATATCAACAAAAAATAGTGCATCCACAACTCCTCTAGCAGTAATGCCATTGATAACAATGCATGATAGCATTTAGCCGTGAATGCATGAATGCAGGCGGATGATACTAGTTATCTAACACTACTCACAGTTTTTGTTGTCCTTAGCGCTCCCAGCCTTTGTCTTCACAGTCCGAAACTTTATAAGTATCTATATAATAAGAAAATTCTACATAAGAATTCTAATTTGGAAAATGCAGTTTACAGTCATTTATTTGTTTTCATTTATTTGTTTTCGTTACTCGTCGGTTCACTAACTTATCAAACTAAACTATATATCTATAGTGCATCTTTATTTGATTTATTTCTTCTAATTTATTTGTTAAGTAAAACGTCTAATTATTTGGTAATTAATATTTTATGATACTACTAATCAAAATATTTAATATGATTAATAATAATAATATTAATAATGATAATAAACGATTGATCATATAATATTCATAACGTTAATAAACTTTAGTCGGTATTTAATTTCACTGAACATATATAAATTCCATATCCTCTTGTTTATTTATTTATTTGTTTATTTATTCCCTCTCATTAATCTTATTCTATTATTTTTTATTCTATGAATAAATTTAATCGCTATAATAATTTAGTTTCTAAATACAATTTAATTTTCTACGCTTTTGGCCAGCAATCTCCCCTAAATTGGATTATCCACCTGTTAAAATATCAACAGTTATCTAATAATTTCAAACCACACAGCCCATCCATCGCCCATCCATCGGGCAATTAATCAAATAACATTTTCCCATCCTCCTTCAATCTCAACATCACCACACAATCCAATTTATACATTACAATAACATTATTTTAAAACTACCTTAATTATATCAACACTAATATTATAAAGCTATTAACTATTCACAATGACCAAATTAAATTAACCAAATTAATTAACTACAAATAAAATTAATTTAATTAACTAATATTACTAACACTAACTTAACTAAACTAATTGACTACAAATAATAAAATTAATTTCATTAACTACTACTACTAAATTAATTAACTACAAATACTAAAATTAATTTAATTAACTAATATTACTAACACTAACTTAACTAAATAAATTAACTACAATTAACTAATTTCATTCACTAAAACTAACTTAACTAAACTTAACTAAACTCATTAATTGCAAATAATAAAATTTTATTTCATTAACTAATATTACTAAATTAATTAACTACAAATAATAAACTTAAGTTAATTAACTAATATTATTAACATTAACTAAATCAACTAAAATTATTAAAATTAAACTAACTAAATTTAATTAACTATCATTAATAAAATTAAATTAATTAACTAAGGTGTCGCGATGCTGCTGCTGCTCTGTCTCGCCAAGAACGCAGACGTGGTGAAGAGCAAAGAAGAGGAAAGAAAGAAGAGAAGAGAAAGAAGAAAGAAGAAAGAAGAAGAGAAGGAAGAAAGAAGAAGAGAAGAAGAGGAGGAGGAGATGAGGTCGACGCTGGAGAGGAAAGGAAGAAGAAGAAGAAGAAGAAAAGAAAAGAAATAAAGTATGTCGGTTTCTAGATGATTTCGGTTCGATCTGAACCGGATTGGTCTGATTCAACGACTTGGCTCGATTTTTACTCAGTTTGCAGGTTTTTCACTTGATTTTCAGGTTATTCATCTGGTTTTCGAAAAATCAATTTGATTTTCGGGTCCGGTTCGACTTATTTTGATTATTTAGTTTGGTTTCGCAATATTTTCTCTATTTACTCAATTATAATACAATATTAATAGTAATGATATTTGATTTTAAGACAATTAATTTATATTGCAGTTACATACATATACTAACATTTGTTAATTCAATATGTAACTAGAGTCCCATTTATTCATCCGAAACTTTTTAAGTGTTCTCTAAATCGAAATTTCCCGAAATTAATGCTTTTTTGGGGCTTGGCCCAAAACTCAAAAATTTGGCTCGATTTGAGACTGTGTTAACAGTTTACAGCCCATCACTGTCAAAAATTTCTTATTTTTGATTTAAATTAAATTTGAAAAATTCGAAAAATCAAAAATTGCGGGGTATGTACAATCTTCCCCCTTAAGACAATTCGTCCTCGAATTGAGTCTTAGTGGGGAAAAAGAATGAGAATGGACAGAGAGATAGAATTTCCAAAGGCATAGGAATTTACTTCAATGTTCAAATGACAGCGCCAGAACCATATATTGACGAGGAAAAAGATGAGTAGAGATTCTAGTTGTTCTTCTTTACCAATTTACCTTATTTAAAGCAACTTTTGTTCCATGTTCCACTACTTGCCCAAGGCTTACAAGAAGCTTCGTTCTAAGAGAACCGCAAGTTTAAAGGAAAATTATCTTGCAAACCCCCATGCTTTTTATATATCGCAGGACGTATTCGGTCTTATTTACACAAGTCCTATCTTTCTTAATAATATATTTGTTGTATACTAGCGTAATTATTTAAATAGCTCCTTTACTAAGGACATCTCTGCACTATTAGTTATCTTACTCTATAGGGATCTCCACACTTTCTATTTAATCGCCATCCTTACATCTAACACTTATTCCTTAAATTATCTTAACATATATCATTAAAAGTTGACTTTCATAATAACCGCTCATTTCACTTAGGTTGTTTATGAATTCATCTTAATGATAGTAAAGCATACTTATTCAGCATTCCTTCCACTTAGTTTCTTTATACTACGAATCATGATTTTTCACGATTTATCCGATCACTATCGTTTCACCCTAATATTTATTATATCGTTTCACCCTAATATTTATTATCTCAATAACAGTTCTTAAGTCCCGACATAATACTGTCTTACAATTTCGACATTACACCATTTAAGTAGACATCACTAACTCAATTTCTTTCACCCAACTCTGCGTCAACTAAATAATTTATTCGTTCCATATAAAAGTTCAGTTTATACCTTAATTATGAAATAATCGCAAGGTCCTACTCCACATTTATAATACTTGTTGTTTAATTTTCCATTCCAAGTTTTAAAATATAGTATCAATTTATCTATTCTTCACCCTTTTCTTATTTAGTTTTAGCAAGTATTTATCACTTCCTTAAATTTATTCATTTAACTTATCAACTCTAGTTTCTCAGTTAGCACAAGTGCCACCAATATAGTATCAATTTATTTATCTCATCCTCAACTAATATCAATTAATAACTGTACATTTCACTACTTTAATAACTATTCTCAGACTTTCCTCTTGAAATTTAATTGTTTACTAAATTTATGGGCTGTTTACATCTACTACTGTTATCATTTTCAGATAGCCCCCTAATCAATTTAAGCATTGTCTCACAGAAGGATCAACTTCGAATATTCTTTTTCTTAAGAAAGTTTCTATTTCAATGGTTTCATTTATAATAATAGTTTGCAACACTAGTTATCTCATATCAGACATTTCATCAATTGTCTACTAAAGATTTTTTTTCTAAAGTAGAATAGTTTTCTTATGATTTCGTAAATTACCTAGCAATGTAAGTTTCCACATCAAGTCTCTTTAATTCTGTTGTCACAATTTACTACAGTTAAAAAGGCATAGTACTCAAAATTTCTATTTTTTTTTTTAATATATCTATTTCTAAGTTTCACTGCTTTATATCTCTTATTCCCAAGTTAATTCTACAGTTCATTTCTGTTACTGATGTCAAATCTCTTTTTCTTAAGAAAGTTTCTATTCAATGGTTTCATTTATAATAATAGTTTGCACTCAACACTAATTATCTCATATCAGACATTTCATCAACTGTCTACTAAAGATTTTTGAGCAAATTAAAAGTCTTGATTTACTAATAGTTATAATATACATATTTCGCTGATATAAATCATTAGATTAATCATATATTCAAAAATTCAACTAATGAGTTATCAACTACAGCCTAGGTTGACCATCCTTGGTAACTAACTATATCTAAAAAAAATTTCAAAATAAATTTTTTTTTTGTTTTTTTTTTTTTTCCACGTGTAACAATATCAGCATGTCACACACACATAACTTTAAAATTCTTATAATAAATATTTGCATTTACCTTAATGTCATTTAAATACCAATATCAATCGCGGTATAAAAATATTTTTATCAAGTTTGAACCCGCTGTATTTTTTGAAAACCTTTTGTTATTTAACAAAAATGAATTGTCTATCTTCACGAGGACAATCCTCAAATCATCAAGTTCCAGTCTTCTGTTACATATTTCATCCCTAAATGATCTTCTTAACCAAGACTATTCTAATATCCATCATTATTATTCCTTTGGCTATTTCTAGTCTGTCAAATATATTAGTTCACACCTTAATTCAAATTTTTTTTTTCAAAGGTTATTTTTATTTTATTATTATTATTATTATTATTAATATTTTTATTTATTATTTATCTTTATCTTTATTTTTACTATTATTATTATTTTGTATACATATTTCTTACATTTGAGCTTTATTTCTTTCCCAATTTATTTTTATTATTTTTTTAATATTTCTTTTATCCTTCATATCTCTTTAGTGTACCCAACCTCATTTAAGTCTTATCCGTAAAAGAGTTTTAAGGATGGGTACATGAATCTATGGCGTTCCTAAGGTCATTGCTTCTTAGCTTTCTTTATTCTAATTTAAATTTTTTTTTTTTAATTTTTTTTTTCAATCTCTACTTCATTATTATGAGTTATCTTTGACTTTTATCCTCTTCCAAATTTTGTTACATTTTGCTTTTATTTTACTTAGCACCTCAATCTAATTTTGTACTTAATGCTTGAAAGCAAATTTTATATACGTTTCTTATAATTAACTTAGATTCACAATTACTACTAGTTCTTTTTACATAACTCTCTACCTAGATATATCAAATTCCCTTAATTATTAAGTTTTCCTATAGCATCCACAGCACCACGTTCCTTTCGCCCATTCATCCCCCATTTGTGATTTAAAGTTATTTCATCATCTTCTTACATTACATTTTATTATAATTAAATTCAATCAAAATTTAAAGTCTAGCCCAACTAAGTATAAGTCTGTTAACGATTCAAATTGAAGTTCCACATTAGTTCCATAAGTCTATTATTAATTCAATCTAATTGCTCATTTTATTACAATAGATTCATAATTATTTCATGGTTTGTAATTTCTTCTATTAACCATTAGTCAATATTTTCCAAATTAATCAAATTTTTAAATTCAAACTTTTGCCCAATTATTTACTAGCCACTTTTAATTCTATATTAAAACACCTAAAATCTGACCCTTCATGCTAATTGTTCAAAGGAAGTTTTATCTGCTTCTTTATTATGTTTAGTTATTCTGACTCACCTCAATATGACCTATCAAAATTTTTGTTTCTTCACATTTACTCTTATGGTTAAATTACGTTTGTCTTTTATATTGCTTTAATAACTCTATTTGAATTCTATATGTCGAAAATTGCCCGATCAACTACCTTTTGTTGTACTTAAACACAATTTATTGTTTCTACGTTTGACTTTATTTAATTATTGAAATAAATTTCTATTCTCCTTAATACTATACTTGAGAAATTTACAAATTTTCCCTTTTTACATCCTTAAGTTTCGCCTTAGTTAATTGAGGATTTCTTGTCTAGTATGATTATTTGTCCTAAATCCTCCTTTTCTAACCCTTAATGTAATGTAAATTACAATTTCCACTTTTTATTTCTGTAAATCCCTAACCGCAACATTCTAGAATTTAATCTATATCTTAATTGAAATTTCAATTCAAATTCATATTCTATACCATTTAATTATTAATTTATCAACTATTATTTTCTGTAGGCCTAATTTAGTCCTCGGGATAGACAATAAATTCAAAATTGGCAAATCGTTGTAGAAGAATCGACAGAACAATAAAACTAAACAATAATTAGCAACTTCACAACAAAAACAAATTTCCAAATAAATACTAAAAAGCATTTTTTTTATATATAAGTTATTCAAATAAACTCACTTTCTTATTGTCTTTTAAAACTCTGAAATTCTTTTCTAAACAGTTTCAAGTAAATTCACGAAAGCAGTGTCTTCCTGTTGATCAAGGTGTACTGGGTGATCAGGCCATTAAATCAATTTCCAACTGATTCTCCTGCTTCAAAATTTAGTGGAGAGGAAATTTAGCAAAACTCCAAAAATTTATTTTATCAACGTCATTTGTTACCCAAGACCTATTTTATAATTAACTATTATTTATCTACCTTTAATTTCTCATCCTAATTTCATATAGATTTCCTCCCATCCTGTGCGCGATGCGTCCACCGGCACTAAAATGGAATTTCAATCAGACTAATCTCCTTGTTGGTTACGACCGATCCCAACATAGGAGTCCTATTGTGCGAATTTCCCTAAGTTCCGCAAATTGAATTCCTAAGGCCCAACTTAAATGCCTCTGATACTCAACTTTTGACCACGACCCCATTTCCATGGACCCGGACCGGCACTAGGAACCTGGGTGGGCTTAAAGGCCCCCGAAGCCCGTAGTAAAGCCTATATTATGCCAAATCCATTTAACTATTCATAAATTGGTGGAATACAGGCCCAATAATTTTATTTCAATTATGTACCACTATACAGTTCCATCTACAACCCACTAGAATACAATTGGGGCGGAACTCTACCTGTAACATTTACCATCGATCATTTATTTATCGTTTACAGTTCTTCTATACTTATGTCTCAACCTCCCATAGATTTTTCTTTCTTCTATTACCTGGGAAAAAAAATAGGTAGACAGGGGTGAGCGCCAAATTATTCAATGAGTAGGGTTAGATAACCCTCTCACCCCACAACAATCAATACAGATGCAAAATATTTTTTAATTTGTTTATCGATAAAATTTATGAAATCATGGCCAGTGGTCACACAAAGTGGCAATACAACAGCAACCACAATTAAGTAATCAACCTTCCATATAATCAACATCACGTGGAAATTATCAGTTTGCTATCTCTTATCTAAAAATTAGTCAGTGGCACCACCTAAAACCCCAACGAGCCGTCCTCACACATGGCTCGCCCTCTCATACATGTGCAGCAGGGAGCCGACCCCCATACGGCCAACTGGTCTAATCCTCACTGACCAGTCCTCTCATTGTTTTTCCATTCTCTCTCTTTTTTAAAAAAAAAAATGCCAACAGGAGGCAACCCGGTGGTCTCCATCCAATCTAGATCATCAAGTGCTCACAACAAGAGGCCACCCTGTGGGCTACAATCAAATCTAGATCATCAGGTGCGCAACAACAAGAAGCCATCCTATGGTTTTCCATATAATCCATATCATCAGGTGCACACGGGGGGGCCGATCTCCCATTTCCCGGCTGACGGTCAAACTCCATATCATATCATATTCAGAATCCATATCACATATACCGTCCTCACAAATCCATGGTGGTCCACATCATCCCAATTCCACACAAACAAGGCACAGCAATATCACATCACAGGTAATCAAACATTATTTAATATCAATATCAACAAATAGTGCATCACAATATAGCAGTAATGCCATGAATAACATTTAGTCAATGCATGATAGCATTTAGCCGTGAATGCATGAATGCAGGCGGATGATACTAGTTATCTAACACTACTCACAGTTTTTGTTGTCCTTAAAAGGACTGTCTTTCTTATTGCGCGCTTCCAGCCTTTGTCTTCACAGTCCGAAACTTTATAAGTATCTATATAATAAGAAAATTCTACATAAGAATTCTAATTTGAAAAATGCAGTTTGCATTCATTTATTTGTTTTCGTTACTCGTCGGTTCATTAATTTATCAAACTAACTGTATATCTATAGTGCATCTTTATTTGATTATTTCTTCTAATTTATTCATTAAGTAAAACGTCTAGTTATTCGGTAATTTATATTTTATGATAATACTAATCAAAATATTAATATGATTAATAATAATAATATAATATTAATAATGATAATACAATGATCATATAAATATTCATAACGTTTAATAAACTTAAGTCGGTATTTAAATTCAACTGACTATATATATTCCATTCCTCTTTTTATTTATTTATTTGTTTATTATCCTCTCTAATCTTATTCTATATTTTTAATTTCTATGAAGAATTTAATAAGCTATAAGTAATTTAGTTTCTAAAAATACAATTTATTTTTCTACCTGACTTTTCGGCAGCATCCTCCCCTAAAATTTGATTATCCACCTATTAAAATATCAATTCAGTTTTAATTCTAATAAATCAAACCTACACAGCGCCCATCCATCGGGCAATTAATCAAATAACATTTTCCCATCCTCCTTCAATCTCAACATCACCACACAATCCAATTTATACATTACAATAACATTATTTTAAAACTACCTTAATTATATCAACACTAATATTATAAAGCTATTAACTATTCACAATGACCAAATTAAATTAACCAAATTAATTAACTACAAATAAAATTAATTTAATTAACTAATATTACTAACACTAACTTAACTAAACTAATTGACTACAAATAATAAAATTAATTTCATTAACTACTACTACTAAATTAATTAACTACAAATACTAAAATTAATTTAATTAACTAATATTACTAACACTAACTTAACTAAATAAATTAACTACAATTAACTAATTTCATTCACTAAAACTAACTTAACTAAACTTAACTAAACTCATTAATTGCAAATAATAAAATTTTATTTCATTAACTAATATTACTAAATTAATTAACTACAAATAATAAACTTAAGTTAATTAACTAATATTATTAACATTAACTAAATCAACTAAAATTATTAAAATTAAACTAACTAAATTTAATTAACTATCATTAATAAAATTAAATTAATTAACTAAAAGGGCCTGTGGTGGCGGGGCGATGAGCTAGAGGAGGAGCCCTGGCAATGCACGGGCGGCGGAGTGGCGGTGGCGTGCGATTCTGCTGCTCCGCCTCTATCTCTGTCTTGCCGAGAACCCAGACGCAAAAGAGAGAAAAGAAAGCAAGAAGAAGAAGAAAAGGAAGAAGGAGAGAGGAGGGGGAGATGAGGTAGACGCAGGAGAGGAAAGGAAGAAGAAGAAAAGAAAAGAAATAAAGTATGTCCAATTTCTAGATGATTCCGGTTCGATCTGAACCGGATTGGTCTGATTCAACGACTTAGCTAGATTTTAACTCGATTTGCAGGTTTTTGACATGATTTTTAGGTTATTCATTTGGTTTTCAAAAAATCAATTTGATTTTTGGGTCTGGTTCGACTTATTTTGTTTATTTAGTTCGGTTTCGCAATATTTTCTCTATTTACTCAATTATAATGCAATATTAATAGTAATGATATTTGATTCTAAGACAATTAATTTATATTGCAGTTACATACATATACATACATTTGTAATCAATTAGTAACTAGAGTACATAGAGTCTCATTTTATTTATCAAAACTTTTTAAGTTGTTCTCCTAATCGAAATTCCAGAATAATCTTGTTTTTGTGGGCTTGGGCCACATCATTTCAAAATTTGGGCTTCGTATTTGAACTGTTACATTTACAGCCCACATTGTCAAAATTTCTTATTTTTGAATTTAAATTAAATTTGAAAATTTCGAAAATAAAAATCGAAAATAAAAATTCGGGGTATTACAATTGCATACATTCAAGTATTTGAGTTTTGAAAGAGTTTCACTAAAATTGAATTAATAAATTGGAGAGAGAAATATAAATACAATTTTTATTTATTTATTTATTATTATTATGCCATTTAGATCAAAGAGAAATCTCTTTACTTGTGTAGGTATATATATATAATAAATACATTTTAAAATAACAAAAGAATTGAATAAATTAAAATAAATACATTTAATAAATAAAAAAGGGATTGAAATACCTTATCATGTATAGTTAAAATAATATTTTTGTCATTTAAATTTTAATTTTATTATCTAAATATTAAAAGTTCATATTTAAAGAATCATTTTCAAAATTAATATTCATTAACAATAATTATCTATATCTATATTTCAGGTTTGAATTTTATTTTTTATTAAATTATTTAAAATACTTTTTAATTTGTAAATTTATTTATTTTTAAATAATTAACTATATTTATGTTTTAATATTTGAATTTTTCTTAGTTTTAGATTGAATTGTTTAATTTTTTTCCATTTATTTATACTAATTATATATTTATTATTATCTATATTTATTATTATCATCTTTATAATGAATTTTTTTTTTTGGGTAATGATTTTTTAAATTTATAATTCTACAAAATAATTTAACTTGCTACTTATTGTGTCCTAAGGAATTTTGTATTTACATATACTATATATATAATATATAATATATAATATAATTACTTTCTTTTCATTTTTTTCTGAAGTTGATATACTTCTTCATTTTTCTGAAGTTGTAAGATTTATTTTTTTAGAAATATTTATTTTTATATGCATAACAAAAAGTAAATTTTAATACAATCTACAATAATAAAGTAAAAAAGCAATCTGTGTGATGAGCGGGCTTATACCTAATTTATTATTGATCATAATGCTTCCAGGTAGAGTTTCTCTCATCGATTGTTTTATTTCATTAATCATTATCGAGAGAAGGATTTTTTATATGAATAGGGTAATAAATTTCATGAAAATAACAACTCGTTGGAGGTTTTTATAAAATTAAAGATCTTAATTTGTGAATTCTTGAATAATCACAAGCACTTAATGATTTAATCTATATTTGATTGTGCCATTGAGAGATGGACAATTGAAGTGGGTTAAAATAGCTAATAAAACATGGAGAGAGCTTATTAGCGAATTTAAGGTTATTTCTCCTTCTTGAATAGTTAAAATTGATTATCAAACTAACATATAATAAACTGGATAGAATTAAGTGAAGTCAAAATCTCTAGTAACTTTTAACTCTTGATTTCTTTTCAACAACTTCTTGCTTGATATCATTTTTATTATTTTTACTTCAATTCTTTTATTTTCAAATACATTCTTTTTATTGTCGTTTAAATAATAATAAGTTAATACAATTTTGATACTTGATGTACAATATTTGTGGGACGATACTCTGCTCACTCTTTATTATTTGTTTGCGTTTTCGTACACTTATGAAAAAAGCCTACGAAATCTATATAAGAAGTTTATGTGGATAGTAAGACACTTATGGAGGTTGAAGTTAGGGTAACTGCAACAAAGATCATAGGAAAGATCATAGGAATGATGAGGAGGGAAACTATTTATAGTTCCCTATAATTGTGGAATGTACAAAGGAAAGTGGAATAATTACATTCCCTATAATTGTGGAATGTACAAAGGAAAGTGGAATAATTACATTCCCTATAATTGTGGAATGTACAAAGGAAAGTGGAATAATTACATTCCCTATAATTGTGGAATGTACAAAGGAAAGTGGAATAATTACATTCCCTATAATTGTGGAATGTACAAAGGAAAGTGGAATAATTACATCTGATCTCAAATTGCATCGTAATGAGAGAATTACAAAGGTGGGGAATGATCTGAACAATTCAAAAAAAAAGAAGAGAAGCAGAATGCAAAAGAAGAATGAATCAATTTTATAAAAATACTGATATAATTTCTGGATAATTGTTTTACAGAAATACGAATAAAAATATTATGACTTGCTTGCCAAAGAGGAGACCATTTGCTTAATTTTATAAAAATGAAGCCAATATATATATATATATTCTTATATGTTCATCAAAAGCAAGAAATAATGTATACATTATCATCACATCTACTTGTATATAACAATCTCTTTATATATAACCAACGCAAACAAACACCTTTCAACTTGTATATCTGCACTATTCTACAAGATGAAGTGCAATTTTAAAGAAGATACAAAAAAATTTATGTAAAAATAAATGAATATTTAAATATAACACCAACAAACAACTCATCAAAATATGAAAAAAAACCCTACTAAAAATAAAATCACATTTAATTTCACGTTTAAGAAATTTAGATATAATGTAATAGATCCTGAATCTTCATTATCATCGCTTACATCTTTAGGGTTATCGAAATTGGCAGGTACAATCGTATCTGGAGTGACATCTTCACCACTAACATCAGGACTATTTGGCGCTGGAGCTTGCTCAGAAGGATCTTTTAAGCTTTCCGGTAAGCCCCGACCATGGGTCACATTAATTTTGAAATGTTGACCAGCTTTGCATTGATCACCATCATAATCACCGGAGAAGAAATATGTGGTTCCTTCTTTTAATAGAGGAACTGCTACAGTGACTCCAGTTGTGGCGGTGTTTGATGGATCGGAGACTGACCATTCAATAGTGTCATTGTCTAAGGCATTATCATAGTCACACAACTTGTATGTGGTGAAATTGTAGGTTTGAACGACTGAATGATTGTTGTTAGTGTTGAAAACTGCATCAAACATTAACAGGAAAAATCACAAACTAACAAAATAATCAAATTAACATGAAAATATGTATGTATAAAATGCTTATTATATTATGGTTGTGTTCTACAGCATTAAGAAGCTTTTAGCGAAATATTATTTCTTTTATAGTGTTCGGTAATATAGCATTTGCACTAGCTTTTAGAGGTTAAATTAACGTTTTGTAAAAAGTTAATTTTTCTAATGTTTAGCTTTTAGCGTTCAATGAAAAATTACTTAAACAGCTAAACACTACCCAAACAACTAATAACTATCAAAACAGCTAATTTAACCAAATAGACCTATAAATCCAAATAGAATTAAAATCAAACCTTAGACACAAGGTTTTAATCCTGATCTAAAATAAAAAAATGATTCTATTTTTAGCCCAGTTGGAAAATAATTTTTAATGTAATTTTTAGCATAAGTAATCCATATAGTAATTTTTAGAAGTTAAGAAGCGTCTAATGAAACACTATCTCCGTTTAACGGTTCACAATGGATAATTTTTTTGACATTTATATATCTATTTTTGTTTTTTTACAAATTAACAAATCCCACCTATAATATAAAATAATTTCATTTATTTTTTTTATCATTTTAAATTTATCAGCTAATCAAATAAATTATGTTTACCGAAAACTTGCACTTTATACCGTTATATAAACAACTCACAGCTAACAACTAATACAGTTAATATTACTGAACAGACCCTTTTATCATTTCAATTTCAATTTAGAACCAAACCATGGTGATCACTAATATATGAGCTTATTGAATTATTCCCATGATTAATTGAAAACTCTTTAGTTAATTAAAAGCAGAGAATGTTAGAGTTTGCAAAATAACATATATACACACATAAGCTTGTGAGCTCACATGAAGGACACTGAAGTTGCAGAAAAATTAAGATTATTCCGCGAGAATTTAGCAATGACAATAAGAATATTCTCGTTACAAAGACCCGAAAAAAAAAATTAAATTGCTTTTTTTTTTATTTTATTTTCTTCTTATCCTTTTGGTCGACAAAACCAATCATATCGTGCCATGTTGCGAAGAGAGAGTTAGTCTTTGTCTAAAAAAGACAGAACAATTTATAGTTCACAATAAATATCTGTCTGGGGCCCACTTAGACAGACACAGCATCGTTTCCACCCTCACTTCACATGGGTTCGTACTTTTAGCCCAAAATTCGTAGCCCATCTGCCCATGTGAAGTCATGTAACTGCACCGACTCTACTTATTTTATTTATTTATTTATTTATTTATTCGTTCAACCCTAAACAAAGTTTAATTATTAACATTTTTTGGTTTAATATATTAATCAAAAAAATTTGAAATGAAATCTTATATATTTGAATAAATAAATAACAGTTCTAAGAAAAGGTGAAACGAGTAACCCAAGGAACAAGTAATCGAAGGAAAAGAGAAATGAAAAGAAAGCAACAAAAGAAGGTGCTGTGATCACATTACTTGGCAATTGTTTTATCAAAGATGCATTCAACAATTCAACCAACCAATCAATTAATATATTATTAATATTTAAAATAAAAAATAAATAGTTTAATAAAAAATGTATAATAATACAATTACATAATTCGACGAGTAAAAAAATCTACTTATCTAACGCTAAAAAAAAATAATTTGACTTAGAAATCAATAAATAATTAGCTTTAGTTACTTTTATTTTTCAATTTAAAAATTGGTAATATAAATTTTAAATTTTTTAAAATAATTTTCGATAGATGAACCGGAACTAAATCGTACTGTAGATGATCTGAAATCGAACCGAAAATATCGGTTCAAAATTTTAAACCAAAATCGGTCGTTCAAAGACTGACTAAAATTCATGTGAATGTTAAAATCTGAACCTAAACCGGCCCTAAACTGGCGGTTAACTAGTGATTTCAGTCTGATTCGAACAGAAAATTTTTTATTTTTATTTTCAAAATAATAATCACTTAACTTATTTTATACATTTCTAAAAGTCTCAATAATATTTCCTTTACTTTGAGATTTTTTTTTTTAATTACACTTTACTTAACAAATATCTCCTTTTTTTTTCTTTCTTAAGATTTTAGGTTAGCATTTACAGTGACAGCTAAGGTCACATCACTTTAGAAAAGAATTAGACAACAAAGCATCTATATTTTTTTTCCATATACTAGAAGGAAGTGAGCATCTAAATTAGCTAAATTCACATTTATTCTAAACACTATGATATTTTCTTATTTTAGTATTTTCAGAAAATTACTATTAAAAAAATCTTAATTGTTATAAAGTTTGATGAGCTAAGGATCAAAAGATATGTGGATTAATATTTGATTATTACAAAAACTGCAGATTAATTCAATAAAACTATATCAGAATAAACAAGACTTTTTTTTTAAAAAAATTTAGACCAAAAGATGAACAGATTATGAACATATTTAATCTGCATACTTCTAAACTAATTATTCTCATATTTGTTACCTCATAATTAATACTTTTAATTTGCAAATATAAATATAAGATTATATATATGTGTGTGTTTGTATGGATTGATGAAAATTTCACAAAGAAATAACAAAATTCAGAAAAATAAATTAAAATTAAATGGAGAGAGAGAAGAAGAAGAAGAAGATTAATTAGAAAGCTTACTCAGGAAATCTCCCAAGCTGAAATTCTTGGAATCAGCCCATTTCTGATAATCAAGATTAGGCTTTTCAGTGTTATCATACCAACCAAAAGAGTCACCAACTGTGTAATTCTTGTAAGCTGCAACAGATCCAGCAGAAACAAAAGGAAGAAGAAGAAGAAGAAGAAGAAGACAAGAAGAAGGAAAGGATAGAAGATGTGATCTCTGTTCCATTAATTATGGTTTTGGGAAAGTGAAGTGGAAGTGTAGTAATGGTGATCTTTTCTTTTTACTATTATGAGGAAGAAAGGGGATGGAAAACGGAACTGTTAGGTTCTTTGACAGTATCACTTTTCATGTTATATATAGAGCCTTCCTTTTCTTGGAATTACCAATTCTGCTCTCTTTTTAGATGGTGAAATGTTGCTTTGTGAATTTATGTGGTGTTTGTCTATTTAATATATCTTCAGCAGACAACTGTCTACTTTTTGTACGTGTGGACAAGATCACGTATCATGCAGTGTTCATTATTTCAGTAACTATGTAATCCCTTGGTTCTCTAATAATTATCACATCCGAGAAAGGCTAAATTTGACCTTTTATTTTCTTTATTTTAAACTCTAAATTTATTTAAAATGATCAAATTTAAAATTTTGAGTCAATTTATCCCTTGAATTTATTTAAAATTATTAAAAAGATTAAATTTAATATTTTGGATTAATTAATTACCGCTGATTTTTCATTATATTTATAGAGATTTAAGATTATAATTGAGTTCGAGCTGTATAATTTATTAAAAAATAATTAAATATGAAATAAAGAAAAAGCTCTTATAAAGTATATTATATCCTTGTTATCTTGATCGATAATTTTGAGTTTATAAATATATATTAATCTGAATATTTTAAAATTGATATGAAATTTATGTATTTCTCGTATTAAATAGTTTAAATTATACATGTTTTATAAATTTACTGTGTTACAAAAAATGACACTATTATAAACTTAAACTTCAATTCAGAACTGTTGGAAAAAGTTTGATATGGTGTTTTTAGTATAAAACAAGAAGAGAGAAAAGTTCAATCTTGTCAAATTGAATCAATTTACTAATTTGAAAAAAAATTTAAATAAGTTCAGGAATTAAATAAGCCTAAAAAGTTAATTTTGATATTTTTTTTAGTCATTTTAAATAAGTTCAGAGGCTAAATTGACCTAATAGGTCAAATTTGACTTTTTTTCATCTCGTTAAACAAGTTCAAAGGGCCGAATTGACCTTTATTTCGAGAAAATATTATGTTGTCAAATACTTGTCACATTTGTTGATTTAATAAATAATATTTTTTTGCCATTTTTACTCTTTGTTATGATCAATGCTTATTTTCACTCAAATAAATTAAGGGCAGTACATTAGTTCACTCAATAATTTAATGTAACTCAAACAAATTAAATGAGTTTCTTAAGATATATATTTTTTTTTGGTCAGCAATCATCAGTTTTATTAGATTAATAATAAAAACGAAAAAAACTTATCAAAACTGAGCGAAACTAAACCCAAGCCAGTAGACTTTTCCACTACCCTCAAAAAAATATAATGCTTGGAATTGATAAGAATAACCTATATATAGAGAAAACTAGAGAACCTTTTGTTGTGGAAATTGGGCTTTTTCCACCAAAAGCAATTTGTGAATTACTGTACTTACTAACTACACTAAGTAAATTCCCAGGTAAGTGGTGCTTGGGAATTGATAAGTAAATATCCTCTATATAGAGAAACTGAGGAGAACCTTTGTTGTGGAAATTGAGGGAACTTTTTTCACACAAAAGAGCAATTTGTGCATTACTGTACAATCCCTATAACACACACCTAAGTAATTTCCCAGGTAGTGCGAGCTGTCACAATCGGTCCACTTCATCTCACTGCTAAGACAGAATTTACCCTAGAAGTAATATAATTAGCACAATAACCACCAAAATATTTTTTGCCAACAATAGCTTTAAATAAATAAAGACAAAAGCAATAAATTTAGAAGAACATCCAAAATTTAACGAGGTTTCGGCCAATTGTTAAACCATACGTCCTCGGAACACACAAATTTATAATTTCAACTAAATGAAATATAACAAATTGTAGAGAGGAGAGAAAAAAACCCACTTAAAGAAATTAGAAAGACAAGTAGACAAGTTTTTGGAAATTGAAAAAAATAAGGAGCTAAGCTCCTTTTATAACCAACTCCCTATCCCTTCCCTATATCTTTCGCATGTGGTTTGACAAGCCCATAACCAATAATCTCCACCTTCGGGCGAAAATCCACAAAACAAGCTTTCTCTCTTTCCTCTCACAAGAGTTTTGTAAATCCCACTTCAAAATGTGCTTGCGCAATGCCAAGCTTCCAATTTTTAACAATATTGATCGTCAAGGGTTCCATAGACATGTTTGAAGCTTGACAGCTGTCACCGACTTTTGCAACCAATATCATCAGGATTTTCAGCAGTCTGAATCTTCTGGAGTTGAAACCCTGTCCTTTCCTCCAGAAAGTTTCTCTGACAAATATGAAATCGACCACGTCGATATGCTTCGTCCTTGCATTGGAAAATAAATAAAGAAAAAAACCTTTTGGAGGGGGTTTTATTCCCCTTTGCCAAGTGAATTACAACTTAAAACTACGTAATTGTAACACAAATTTGTTTTCTAACTCCCATTCATCAGCAATATAAGCCAAATTGCCTCTTAAACAAAGCTCCTGTAAAATGCCATGTTACTACTGCCTGATGAGGGATCTAAGCCTACAGTTGCACCTCAGGCATCCCACAATATTGGTTACGTCACGAGGAATCTGTTAATCGTACATAAGACCGGGGTTGGTCTCTGAATGGCTCAAGGGACAAAGCCGTGAAAGGGTGCCTCATACGGAAGGGCGCAAAGCGGACAATACTAACAAAAAGGGCGAGGCCAATAGACATTGGTAGTCAGACGCCGGTTGCCAAAAAAGTCGCTCTACTGGGCCTGGTGGTGGGAGCAAACCTCAGCGAGGCACAGACGAATCCTCTAGGGGGGTGATGACCTGTGAGGGATCTAGCATACAGTGCAACCTAGGAGAATCACCAACAGTCGGTTACGAAAGAGCAAAGGAGCAATGTGTTCCCGATCTACCATAAGAGGGTACGTCTCTGACTGGTCAAGCCACCCCCGCCCTTGTTTGGACATGGATCTGTCTCCATAGGCCTACAAAAGGAACAAAGCGTGAGGATGAACTCGTACGGAAAGGGCCAGCGCGCATCACTCAACCAGGGCGAGCAACATGGACACTGACCGTTTGCGTGTGACACAGCCACTGTTTGACTTTTTAAAGTAGACTTCCCTAACTGGGTGCTATTTACAAGAAGTCAAACACATACCAGTAGTTGATCGACGTTATCAAATCACCAGGCATAAATCCAGAATCACGTATTAAAAAGACTATGCGTTGACCACTATTCTTATCCTGCTACAAAAATGAATCCAACATCACGTGAGTTCTGAAGCGTACCTCCGCAGAAAATCCATTTCACAGCTTGCCAATGCTCTTCCAGGATGACAGCATGTATTGCTCAACAACTCCAACTGCCTGTGAAATGTCAGGTCTTCGTACACACCATAGCAAGTACATCAAGCTACCTATAGCATTTGCATAGGAACTCTTGAACAATGTATTGCCGTTCTGCATCATTTTGGCGACTGAGCTACACTGAGTTTGAAATGAGGAGAAGCAAGAGGTGTCTAACAGTTTGGTTTTATCAATACCAACCAAAAACGCTTAGTATTTTTCTTCAGATATTGGCTTCTGAATTCAGACAAAGTCTCCCAAATTCCTATCTCTGGTATCTCCTCGCCGAGAATCTTTTTTTCGCCAGATCTCTTCACTTTCAAAATTCTTGATTCAACTGATTCTTCACCAAATTCTCATATTCTTGGTTTATTCTTTTGAAGACTATTAGCATATCATCTAACATACAAAGTAGATAAACTGAAAGGAGCCATCTTTAGCTTGCGCAAATACACACAATGATCCGTAATTTGCTCTATGTGTACTTCTGCCTTTGCCTAAACTTTATCAAATCGCTTGTACAGCTGCCTCGGGATTGCTTATCAAATCCATAAATGCGATTTTATCAAGTTTGCATACCATAGTTTCCTTTCCAACAACCTTGAATCCCTTCTGGCTCGAGGTCATATAGATTTCCTCTTCCAAAAATCGATCCATGTAAAAAATGTAGTTTTTTACAAATCATTGAACTAAGTTCCAAATCAAACTTGCTACCAAGGCTTACAAAATCTGAATGAGGAAATGTTTTTACACAACTGGAAAATAACTTCATTATAATCAATTGCCCTCCGTCATGAAGGCGTAGACTTTACGCTAGCACTTTGCTATGTGAACGACTTGTCATCTGTCAGAGAAATCCAATCTATTCCTTTGCATATACCCATTTGCATCTATAGGCCTTCTTTCCCTTTATAGTGGATCACACTAAGTTCCACACGTCTGATTCTAGTAAAGAGGACTTCATTCAATCTTCCATAGCTTTCCTCCACTTTCTTCATTCTGAACTTTTGACAGCTTCATTGAAAAGTGGAGGAATGCTATCAATACTGCAAATGGAGATGCCTTAGGCCACCATATCATGCCAAACGAGACAGGCTTTCTTAGAACTCCATTGGGCCTATAAGTGGCAATTGACTCAAAGTGCCTGTGGAAGGTTCTTGGAGTTGAAACTCGCCTTCATTTTGAATCTCCTTGCAACAAATCGGAGTATTTTCTGCAGTTTCGTAGCTTTGCCACTGGGATTGTTTCTATCAACACTCCAACCTGTTTGGGAGTATCCTCACCTGTTGTGGATACAAATATTCCTGATGTTCTTACGCGACAAATTTTTAACATGGTAGATTCATCAAAAGGACATCTCTGTAAAGAAAATTATTCTTTGATTCTGTGCACCAATCAGATCCGAATAAGGCCTTTTAACACCAAGGTGCTTATCCCCATGAAAAAATGGACATTTCTTAGCTCTTGGAATCCAGCTTCGATTCCTAATGATAATATGTAAAGTGATACAAATACACGTAAGGAATCAAATAATCATTACAGGATTTCTTCCACACCATATCTCTAAATAGGTGTTTTGGCCACACAAATAGCATAATGATGGTAATCGATTAATGCGATGGCAACGCATATGAAACAAAAGCCCTCAGCCCAAAATTTCGTAGTCTAACCCAGCAATTAGACAAACATACACCGACTTTCTGCAACAAACGTTCGGCTTCATTAACGTTCTGCACCACCATTCTTGCTAGCGGTGTATTTTCTAAACTGTGCCAGTGTCAAACAATGTCCTTCCATCTTGCACAGATTTTTATCAAAAGCATCATTATTGATATTCTCCTCCTTTGTCTGTTACCGGAGACATTTGGATAGTCGTCTGCCTAGTCCTAGTTTCTGACCCAATCTTTTTCCACTTAAGGGAACACTCCTAGCGAACTTGCATCTTTTGATTTCAAAGTATATATTTTATTCTTCTCACATTCAGAGAGAATACTCATCACACAAAAGGTCAATACTACAATATAGTGTTTTTTTAACCACTCAAAGAAGCTGTGTTAGCAGGGATCGCCCCATAACATCAACGGAGTGAACATAGTCCAAAAAATACCCCTTGGTATTATGGATTCGCGTGCAAAATTTCACTCTATGTCTGCTTTCCTTTGGTGCAAATGCTCACAGAAGTTCCAACTTGCAGGTATTTTGAAACATTTTTGCCAAATAATACCCTGAATCATGACAATGCTTTTACAAAGATTTTTTCACCTGCAGTGTCCCAAACGCCTAAAAATGCTCCACAATCTAGTTGTTTCCATACTCTTTGTCATCACTAGAAACAACTATTGTGTCGATGCCAATAATTGTATTACCAAATCTGATAGTAATACGAAATTATTCCTTCTCCGAACTCCTTCAATCACCACAAGTGCAAGCCTGAGATGACTTTCAATCAACTCCCATCTTTTTGCGAATTACAGTGAGTTCCTTTTGATTCGCCAAAGCAAGACCCAACTGAAATGAAGATTCTTTGTCAAACTCGGTACATATTGAACATCACAGGATCCTAGATATGGAACCCATGCATGATTCTTCACAACACGGACTGAACCAAATCCCTTCTGTGAAGACAAGAACCATTATCTGCAGTATGGACAAACTTCCCATTTTCAAGTTCTTTAAAGTCAAAAACCTGAGTTCCCCTGGATGGGTGACTCAGTATGATGACTGCATGCAGAGTCCTTAGCAGCCATACCTCACTAGAACTTGACAAATTTGCTGATGAATTGTCTATAGATGTCATGACCAAATAATGAGAAGTCTGAGTCTATCATCCATCACATAGACTCACAGCTTAATGTTTGAACTCAATAACAGCTTTGCCTTTGGCTTTACAGCTTTGAGAAAGGCCATTTTTCTTATCCAGTGGACCTTTCTCACGACAAAAAGGCACCACTTCAATCTTTTTCAACTCCTGATCTATGAACGGGATCTACTTTCTCCTATTCCCCCTTTCATTGGCTTCGTGACGACCTCCCAACCATGATAGAGCTTACTGCTTCAGTTGCCTTTTCTTCTTTTTAATCTATCTTTCTCAGTTCATGGCTGTAAATGATACACAAACTTCACTGAAAGTCACATCTTATTACCCAATAGATTCGAGTTCGTTGTAAGATGTTCAAATTCATCAAGGAAGAGATGGCTACCAACACTGCAAATCTGCTTCGCTCCAAATATCCATCAAATTAAAACAAATCACCCACAACTGATGTAAAAGAATTTTGTGGCCTGTGTTTCATTCATAGTGGTCAGAACAATAATCGAAAAGCAGATATCAATTTCCTTTCTAATTCATGAAACAGAGTTTATTCTCGATTGGTTTTTTCTTCAAAATTTTCTCCTGCCAAGCCTTCCACAATTTGTTTGCAGAATGTTTCTATTTGAGTAAAAGACATATTTTTTTGCTCTCTAAGAAAGACACACGACCAAAATTGTTACCTAACATGCCAACGAATTGATGGTCCCGCTATTCACCATCTCCTCCATCTCAGTTATAGTTTTACTCCTTTTCAATCAGCAACATCTCTAGACCTTGGCTATGAGCAAAGAGAGCGTGCTAGAACTGTCACTTTGCCACAGTGCCGAAAAATGACCGGTGCCGAGATTCGAAAATCGCCAACTAGTAAACTGCATTTGATACAAGCATTTCTTATGAAGGTTGATCGCTGAACAGGTGTGGTATTGTTTTCTTTGCCGTCTGTCAATCTGCTTTAAAAATATCTATCAAGACTATAAAAATCAATTTTCAAAATGCGGGAATCACAACCAAGGAAACGCTTTTTTCATGTGGCAGAGTCAGACTAGATGCTAAGAAACAACCACAGTGAAATACTTATAACCTTGGCTCTGATGACCAATTGAGTTGTGGAAATTGGCTTTTTCCACCAAAAAGCCATTTGTGAATATACTGTACTTACTAAACTAACACTAAAAGTAAATTCCCAGGTAAGTGGAGGGAGTCACAAATGGTCCTCACTTAAAATCCGACTTGCACCTAGACAGAATTTTACCTAGAAGTAAATATAATTACACAATACCACCAAAAAATATATTTTTTGGCCTCAACCAATAGCCTATAAAAAAATAACAGACAAAAGCAATAAATAAAAGAGAACAACCAAAATGTAACGTGAGGTTCGGTGGAGCCAATTTTGCCTACGTCCTCCGGCCAATTTGCCTGAGTCTCGGACACTAGGAGAGATCGAGTAGACCGTAAATTTTATACTTTCAACTAAAGAACTATAACAAAATTGCAGAGAGAAGCAGATATCTTGTCGCAACCCACTTATAAGAATTAGAAGTACAAGAGACAAGTTTTTTGGTAATGGAAAAAACTTAAGGAAAGAGACTTAAGCTCCCTTTAATAGCCAAAACAACTCCTCTATTTTCCTTCCCTTTCTTTCGAGATGTGGGATTCAATGCAAGCCACCTAAACCATACCGTGTTCTTAAGAAAAGAGATAAAACTAGAAAAAGAGCAAAAAAGAAAGTTAAAAATCAACACCATAAATCCAAACACTGCAACTATAAAACTCAAACATATGTCAATTAAAAGTAAAACGAGCCAAAAAAATGAAATTCAGCACCAAATAACATTTTGCGTTCGCCATCAATGTACCTGCAAAATGGTTTTCCACATGTTTGAACATGAACAAATATGTATTTCATTAATCCTGCGAAAATAATTTATTCGAACCTTATCAAAGCTTTTCACCAACCATTTTCAATGTTCCGAATTATTTTTTCATGAGAAATATCAAACATAAGCTTTCTAAGTTGGGGATTTCACAATCGAAATGTGGATAATAGTATTGGACACCAAAGGAGCATTTTTTATTATTTATACAATTTCTTTTTAATTCTAATGATAGGTTCCTTATAAAAGAGATTTAATGTTAATTTTAAAAAATTCAAAGAGCAGAGACCTAAGTACAATGGTCTTATGCACCGCTTATAATCATTTTACACAGTATGAATTAATGTTATTTAAATTTTTTTTTTTAGAAAATTGGTAGCTATAATTTTCTCTGGAACCTTGAAAAGCGTAAAAACTAAAGGAATTTAAATTTTAAACCCTCCTAAATAAATATTTAGTTTTTAAAAAATTAAATCTTGTATTCTCATATTCAGAGAATTACGTGAATTTACCGAATTTTAAAGTTCTAATACCATATACATAAAAGTGTAATATAGCATATGTGCGAGTAGGTAGAAGAATAAAATAATTTGACACTCTTTTATGTATCCTATTTTTTGGAGCAGATGACATAAGATAAACAGTAGAAAGAGATAAGTACTAATTTATCATAGAACTGTATAGATCTTAATGATTTGGTGAATTTGTTTATCACATTAAAGTATGGTTTTGGCAGTTTGCATCGTGTCTTCCAGTTTAAGGTGGTTATTAAATTTTTCTCGCCAGGTTATGCAGATAAATTTTAAATTTCAATTTAAACTCTAACAAATTAAAAAAAAAAGAAAATCGACAGAAAATTCGTATTCTTTTTTTTTTTTTAATAAAAGGAAGCCAAAGCTTAATAAATATATCAAACTAGGTGGACTTAATCCCCTTTTCCCTTGTAAAAGTTTAATAATACTTGGTTAACTTTATTACATGATAATATGTAGAATTTATTACTAAACTCTATTGAAAAATTAATTTTTAAAAATATATTTAATAGTTAAAAATGAGTGAAAAAAAAAAAAAAAAAAAGAAAGAGCTTCAATATACATCTAAAGGTATCAAATGACAGAAAATGTGCTGGGAAGAGGTGTCATCTCGAAAAATAGATGACCACATAAGTTTATCGCAAAATAGAAAAATTCAAATCAGCCGAGTCGATATGTCGTGAAGATGGGAAAAAAGCAGTTCTCTCACATGTACACGCAATCCCAAA
Organism: Jatropha curcas; assembly: GCF_014843425.1. Next base: position 356,358 of record NW_023591374.1, on the reverse strand, counting down.
TTTCCTTTCCCCCCTCTGTATGAAATTTAGAAGAGTGGGAACATGAAAGGAGTGGCCGTTAGAATACACAGAGTCTATATTGAGCTGGCAACGGAGTGAAGATAGCTGAAGAAGTATTTTTTTTTTTTTTTCTAAACTTATTAAAGGTTCACGAATGGACATAACTTGGATTAACACAATAGGGATAGGTTTTTCCTAATTGAGAGGACTCGAATTTTAAAAACCTATCACTCAGCTGACAATACTAGACTCGTGCCACCGACCAGATTGCGCAAAAGAAAGTATTGCACCATAAATAGCAGCACTTTCGTGAGAATTGAGAACCCACAAAAATCCCAATCATATGATTCAGCAGAGCATTGCCATGGCAT
>NW_023591374.1:118322-355487 GCF_014843425.1 Jatropha curcas | reverse complement strand
CAAAAAAAAAGGAAGAGAAGATTTGGTATTAAGGCATATTTCTCACCTTGAGAAAAAAAAAATGGGATTTTCCTAAGAATTTGAAGAGAAATTATCTGAACTTTTGGTCGTCAGGAAATAGAAAGTTTATTAGAGGGATCATACTGAATTCAGATCCCATAGAAAGACAACAAGTGTCTGAAGATGACTAATTTGAAGATGATGATTGATGATTCATGTTTTGAATTTTAACATGAAATACTGTATTGAAATATTGTTTTCCGTTGGAGAGTTTGACTCTGATACATGATGAAAAAATGGGCTAGAATAATATATGAATGATATAAAAGGACTGGGATCTAGTTTGCCATTATGTTCTTCTTTTGGAGTTATTTTAGAATTACATTGGGATAGATTCTATGACAAAACTTATATGTAGTTGCTTCATTTCACTTGCCAATGTAGCACATTGCTTTCATCGATAACTCTCATATTTGGGTGATACTGGTCATACAATGCATCCTTGTGGTGATCTTGTTTGTTATAACTTAAATTAGTTGTTGGGAGCTCGGTAATGTGCCAGGGACATAAGGCGATGAGCAGACATTAGTTTAAAAACAATAAGGGAATCAGGGAGATTATGCTGTCCTGCATGCTTTAAATTCTACGTATTTTAGAACTCGGTGTATAGAAAGATAATCAAAATTACAGTTATGACAGAGTTGGAAAAATGTCGCAATAGTAAAATAAGCATGCAGCATTATATAGTTTAAAAAACTTTCTCAGTGGATTTCCTAATGGTATTTTAATATCTAAGATTAGTGCACGATTAGTTCACATTTATTTTACTGGTGACGTGTCTACATTTGCTTTTGCGGTGGAAGGTACATCTTTGGAAACTCTTGGAGCTGTTTGTAAACCTGTTGTAGTTCGAACAATATGATTGGTGATATGTTTTTTATGGAAATTGGGCAAAGAGAAAGATTAATCATGTCGATGATTTGTTTTCCTGTGAAAATTTTTGGTGGTTCATTATGTTGGATAAGTGTTTACTTGGTTCTTGCTTTTCAACATTTCTATTAGGCCTAATTGACCAAAAATTCTTATCTGATTGCAGGGTGTTTTTTAAAACTTTCATTGCTCCGAATTTTCCAATTTGGGGCATTAATGCAAAGTGAAAGAAAGTTGTTAATACAGGAATTAAAAAATTAGTCATAGATGAGTGGAATAAAATAATTTTTTAAAATATTTTTTTCCCTTTCTTTTTGACCCTCCCCTCATTGGTTTCTCCTCTCCTCCTCACACGTTCTCTCTTCTATCCCTCCTTTCTCCCTAGACTTAAATGCTTTCATGTAGTTATGAATAATCATTATTCTGTTGGGTTTTTTTTGAGGACATTATTTTTAGTTTGAAAGTTAGAGAGTTAGGTGTCTTATAACAGAAAAGCATAATTTGCCCTTTCGAGGTGTGAACCATAGAATAGAGGGGGGAAAAAAATTATTTTGTTCATTCTGTGCATAGGGATTATTTTTAAAATTTCAAATATGGCCAGAATTCTTTGCATTTGAAAACAACTTTGCAAATTGGGCAAATTGACAAAATTCAAAGGTTTTGGTAAAAAAATGGTAAAAACATGCAGTGTTGGGATTTTTTTTTTTTTCCTCCTTTCTGAATTAGGCTTTCTAGACTTGTTTTTATTCAATAAATGATATAAACTGTTATCTCTGGTTTGATAATGTAGACAAGGGAGTTGTTCATCATTTTTTTGGAACATTTTCTTATTTGAAATATTAAATCAGCATTGAATGATGATGCTGTATGCCGTAACATCTATGGCTATGACGTATTTAAAACTGATTATGATGTGTCTTGTTTTGCCCGTGTTACGCATATATATAAGCTCTGGATATGAATATGTAAAACTGATTATGACGTATTATGTTTTTGCCGGTATAACAATATATATGCGCTCTCCCTTAAACGAGTATGTAAAACTGATTATAGATTGTGTCTTTTTTTGCTGGTATAACATATTATAGCTTCTCGATAATGAGTGATGTAGATAAATGAATTATGGATGTGTTCTTGTTTTTTGCCAGGTATGTACATATATATGGAAATATTATTTCCTTAATAACCGCTTAACAAATCAGGAAGGAAAAATTATTCTACATTACAAGAATTGTGTAAATTCATTCCGTTTACTTGAATGGGGACTTGAAGAGTTTTATAAAACATATGTAAAAAAGGAAAAAAAAAAAAAAAAACATATTAGCCTCCTGTTATTTGTTATTAAAAAACATTGCTTCTTTAAGAATAATGCTCTATTGTATTGCAACTATCTAGTTTTTTTACAAAAAATAACCTAAAACTAGGTGGTATAGATCCGGCCCAAGTATGATAATAACATATGAGATGCTCCTTTTTTCAGTGGGAAAAGGAAAAGGGGTATCAAGTGCGTCTTTTTTAGTATCAAAGAAAATTAGATGAATTGAAAATAACTATAAAAAAGGACAGTTTTCTGAAATGATTTCGACATTTTGGTCGTGGGATGTGAAGTGAAAGCTTACACCTGGTGTTGGCAAATATTTTTAAATGTTTTCGTAAAGTTGTTACCTAAGTCTATCATAACGCGCAACGTTTCAGGTTACTACTGCGGGGCAGGCATAATACTGAATAAGAGTATAGTTTCTAAGCCATTTAGTCATGTTTAGGCGTCAAGGTCTTCGATTTAATATTTATTCACTTAAAGTTTTTCTATTATGTAAGATGCAAATGAAGGAAAGGGATTGGTTTACATACTAGAGATTAATGGCTTTTTCCATTTTGGATTTTTTTATTTTGCTGGTTAATATAGGGTGTGTGCAAAGATTTATTTGTCTTGTATCTGGTATTTGTTGCACAAAGATTAGGAGATTGCCCAAAAACATGTTGTTCATCCTTACAACTTGATTTTGTTGCCCCGGTGAGCAATGTTTCTTCAATCAAGCTTCTTCCTTTTCGGAAGACAGCTGAGTCTATCTGCCTTTTTTTCCATTCTAAGTCCTTTACCAACTTCTTGATTTGGCCCCAAAATTTTCTTATCAAAGAGCTATCTTGGTTGTTCTGAGGGATCATTTTTGCCCAAGGATCCTCATCGGAGTAGTGGGAGCCTTTCATTGGTTGATTTCCTTCCTTTTTTCCTCATCGTGGAAATAATTGGAAAAGGGAATGATGGGCTATCATCTAATGGTGGGTGGTAAGGAGAAATTAGCATATCAAGCTTCTATTGCTGGCTGTGAATTTTATTTTAGCAATTTTAGGCATTTTCTAGGTAGCTTTTACGAAAAGAATGAAATTCTTAGAAGGACTTTTAGGATGTGAAAGAGCTTCTTCCTACAATGGACATGAACTTAAGGTGGGGGATATGTTGGAAATTGTAAGTATGCTGATACGTTGTAAGAGCAGAAATTTCTCAATACTGGAGAATAGTGGTAAAAAGTACACCTAGTTCTTGCCTTTTTGTGCAGACCATGGATGAATATTCATCAATAAGAGCATGGGTGCAGAAACTAAAAAGATAAGTTAACAAAAAGAAAAATCTTGAAAACTTAATTATGTTGTATATACAATTAGAATTTCTTATATATCATTCACTCGTTGAAACCATGGTGGAATTGAAATACATTGTTTGAATTTAGGTATTTTTTGTTATTTAAATGTGTCATTCGGATGTCATATTTTTATACTTTATACTCTTGGCTAACCTTGACATTTTTTTTTCTCATATAACTGTGCTTGATTCTCTTTTTATTAGAACCTTTACTATATGCTAAGAAAAAAATGAATTGTTTTGAATTTGGGATTTTGTTATTTATGTGTCATTTGAATGTTCGTTTTATATTTATATCTTGCTAACAATTGCATTTTTTTTCTATATAACCTGCTTGATTTTCTTTTTAATTTAGACTTACGATTATGCTAAGAAAATTTTCTTTTAGTGTTCTGTTGGTTTTAGTTTATTGTTTTTTAAACCTCCAACAGTACTTAAAAGCAAAAAAAAAAAAAAAACAAAAAACAAAAGAAAAGGTAGATATGGTGATTGTTTGGCAAACTATAATCATAAGTGCATCAGTTACAAAGTGGTCAGATCTGTGAGGTTTTTGATGTATTATAGGACTTCTTAAAAGGTCTAGACTTTGAAAATCAATTTTGCCCATTAACTCGCTTATACCATTTTACATCTGCAATGATGTTAATTTGCAGTTTGTTTGTGCTTTACTATTTTTGGGTTAATAATCTGGTTTACTTTTTGATATTGTCTGCCTCTAATGCTAAGTTTTACTATCTTTTAAACTATGGTTTTTCTCTGACATAAATGTTTTTTAAGAGAAGAACAAGGAAGAAAAAGAAAAAAAGTATAAGAAAAAGAGAAGAAAAAAAGAGGGTAAAGAAGAAAGGGATAAAGATAGAAAGTAAAGAAAAAATAGAGAAAGAAGACAGAAAGGAGAAGCACAAGATAAGAAAGGAAAATAGGAATAAGAGAAAACTCAGGCTTCAGATGAAAAAGAAAGGTGAAGCGCAACCCAGGCTTTATAAGTGGAGAAAAAGATTAGTTAACAACCAGGCCTGCAGAATAAGTGGAGAAGAGATTCTAATCCATTCATATCCAGGAATTGGCTTAGAGAATTAGGGATGAAGAATAAGGGGAATCAAGGAAGCCAAATGGGTTCAGAAGGTGCTGCTATAAACTGCGATCAAGAAAAGAGGTGACGTACGGGGATGGTGGTGGAGAGACAGTATTGGCAATCAAACTGGGGAAAAAGAATAAAAGTTTAAGAAATAGATGAAGAATCAGAGGAAATCCAACGGACGAAACGGAACCATATTGAACTAGAGGTTTGGGAAAGGCCTTTGGGCAAGACATTTCTGGCATGGATCGAGAAGGTGTTGAAAGAATCGTCAAATTGGGTGGATAAAAAGATGCTGAGAAGCAGATGGGATGGAAAGGAGAAAGTAAGTCAAAGACAGTGATAGTAAGCAGTGCAAACACAAAGCAAAGACCGGAGACAAAGAGAAAATAAAGGAATAGAAGACGGGAGATAAGGGAGGATAAAAGAAGATGAAAAAGGAAGAGAAAGTTGAACAAGGAAATAATTGAACACAAGTAACAGAAAACTAAAATTAAAAGAAAATGTGACTAAAGTATTAGAGGCGAACAAAGGACCACATTGAACTTTCCGGAAAATATCAATCATCAGAAACAATAAAGGTTAAAGAGATAACCAAGTCCTCGCAGAGCAAGTCCTGAACTCTGAGCGGGATCTTGGAAAACCGTAAGGAGCTTTGAGGAATGGAGATATTTTATTTTTGGTGAGTCTTTTCCTGTATGTTCTAATTACCTGTTCTCTAATTGTTTTTTAGTAATTATATTCAGATTGTCAAAGAGCTTGAAACAAAATATATTTCAAGTTGTTTCCCGCAATGTCTTTTTTTTTGGCTTTATGTTGGGTGTGTTGTTATCAAGATTCATCTCTTGTTTCTTGTTCTTGTTTTTCTTTTTTCTTTTTTTTATTTTTTAAACTTTATCAGGAACAATGGGAATCGGCTGGTATTTCAAAGGACCTTCTATCCTCCTCTAACCTGGCCGTCTGAAATGGGAGAAATCAGAACAATGCCAAACTGTTATTTAGCTTTTCATCTGAAGAAGCAAGGGGATATCGTGTTGACCATAAGAGCGGATGGAAGGAGACAGAAGATTAATGCTTTGATAGCTACTAAAACAAGGGCACCCATAATATGTTCAACCAAAGCCTTCATCCACTGGCATACAAGCTAAAGAGAACGGGTGAAATATCTTCAAAATCTCAAGGCTAATGAGAATGGTAGGACAACTCTTCAAGCACATGCTTAAAATCGTGAAATGGTGTAGCTGAGCTTCTTAAACAACCGCAAATCCGACACAAGTATTGAGTCAGATACTTTCTTACCTGCATGGAGGAAATGGTTGATGCAAAGTGATCAGGAATGGCTGCTTTCGGCAAGTATTCTTTGCAGAAGAAAGAAGCCTAGATTAGTTTCTTCTGGAAGTTGAATGGATACACCGAAGTATGGGCAGAAGTCTTCCGGCTTAGATTTCTGTGAATTATAAGCTCTGCCATATTGTGTTCCTTATTGATTTAAATCTTCAATTTTATATTACAGAAGTTTCCCTATTCTATCATTTTCCCATATGGCTTTTAGCCTGTAGGGATTCCATAGGGAGGTCTGGGTCTTGACAGATTATCAGCCAGCTTTACTTCGTGTTCTTCATTGTTCTGCAGACTGCCCAGATCAGTTCATTAAGGTACAGAAAAGAGTGGTTTTGATATCTGCTGCTGTAAGTGTCGATGATATTTGATTTCATTGTCTTGGGAGTGATTTATATTCCATGTAGGATGGTTTGCATCGAATTCATAAATTTTTGGTTTATTTTTTCTTTTTTTACGGACTTTTTGAGGAGGTTTTTTGTTTTGACTTAACTTGTACTTTGACCTTATAACAGCCATTTGGGTTTTTACACCAGAAGAAAACAGTTCGCCAAGTGGGAGAAAGGCACTTGAGATGGTCAGTCGGATTCTTCTAAAGCGATTAGATGGTTAAACATATAGGCTAGGTGAGAGTCTTACAATGTTTACTGTGGCCTGATGTTATGCACAGAATTTTGCTTTGATATCATGAAGGATTGGTATACGCATTAATTTGGTAAGTAGAGGGAGAACAAAAAAAAAAAAAAAAAAAAGGATAGTCTTCTCATTCATTTAAATCTCTTTTCAACGCTCTTTTGGTTTACATTTTTCTGTTATTCTAGTGGATTTAGATAAGCAAATCTTTTAGAGCTAGTTGACAATATCTATTCCAAGGTTATATATATAAGGAGTCGCCCTAAATTCGAATCATAACCTGCTTCTGTTCCTGTACTAATGTTTATGGGTTTTGTAGCGGTAGAATTTATTAATCTCAATTTTGAAATCTTTGGAGTCTGTTTTGTTGGTGGAGATTTTCCTTCACTTAATTATTAATTTTTTTTAATAGATTAGGGTTTTTGAGAAATTTGACCAATGTATATTTTGGTAAATTCTTTTTATTTTTTCATTTTTATAATTTTTATATTTTTTGTTGAACAATCAACACGACTGGAAACTCAACAAATGGGCTTCACGCATGACTTAGTTGATTTTTTTTTTTAACTTAGGAGGTTTGGGTCTAATTGATTCATGATTAAAATAATACGATAAATTATTATAAAAAATATTCGCGACACATAGTAAAAAAGAAGCAACTATTTTTCATCTTAAAAAAAAAAAATATTTAAGATAATATTTATAAAAAATAATTTTATAATCTTAACTACGCATTTATATTTTGTTGAAATCCAATACATAAATTTTATCAAATAATCACATATAATAAGACTACAACTTAAACAAACTTGATGATAAAAGCGTTAGGCAAGTATCTTTAAGAAAGTTGCAAAAAATATCACAAGTTAAGCTGCACCTTTTTTTTATTTTTCTTCGTTCTTATTATATTTTAGCCTTTATTAGTTATGTTAAAATCTGTTGAATTTTCTCAAGATAACCCTATTAATTTTTTCACATCCATATTCTCCAAAAAAAAGACAAAAAAAAAAAAAAGGGAAGAAAATATAACATGGTCAATTTTTGGAATTCAAGTTAAAAGAAAGGGGAATCTTGATCAGAAAGAGAATGAAAAGTTGAAAAGCAGTGGATTGCTGCTGAACGGACAAAAAAAGAAACCAAGCGCGACGCCACGTTTCCATAATCTCGAGAAATGTAATAAAATGACTTGAGCAGTTCTTCCATATTGAAGCAAAGAAATTCATTTAAGCGGATTATTAAATTGGTTTCCCCACATTCTTATAACCGAAAGAAAGAAGAAAATACTGAATTTCTTAACGAGAGTCTACTGCTTAATGATTCTCTCTGCGTCTCATTTTGTATAAACAAGCAAAGAAGGTTTACAAGGAAGGGGAAAGTATGGGCGGGATTTTTCGATTACCTTCTCTTCACTTCCCACTCCTGGTGCTGCAATCTTTCTCCTGTCTCCATCTTTCCTTGTTTTCCCTCTCTTTTGTCCTTTGTATTGGATGAAGTCTGTGGCTTCTATGATTAATTATTATACACAGATTGGTTTTTACATTATTATTATGCAGAGAGAAGAATTCTAATGACTCAAAGAATGTTGCGACGCATTATCATCGAATAATCCATATTATAACATTCCAGGTTTTTCTTGTTATTTTGGGAATCTTTTTTTTTCTTTTTTTCTAAGTTTCAATTGATCATTTTTGTTTTAATAAAAAAGTTTTTAAATTTAAAGTTGACCCGCTGATAATTGAAAGTTCGTAAAATTTTAAATCTTGAATTGTTTTTTGTTTAATGCTGTTCTTTATTGATTCTTCCGAAATGGAAGTTGGCCTTGTTGGTGTAGCTGGTTTGCATTTTTAGTAGCTGATGGTGGAATGGATAATAGATTATGATCGTACTGTTTGTTTGGTCAATTTTAATCATAGTTCAGGCTTTAAAAATTATAAAATGACTATGTGGTGGATACATCTAAAATTTTAATTCGGAGCTAGGTTGTAAGTTTGAAAGCGCTTTCCTATTACAGTTAAAATTGGCATTTGTTAAATTCTGATTTTTAAGTTTTTCTTTTTTGGCAATTAAATTAGGGAATGACTTAGCGGGAGTTTTGACGGATAAAACGTTTATATGAAGATTATGAGTTGTTATTCGGAGGATTCGAAAACAAATTTCTTTTTCAAGTTCTTTTGGAAGGGAAAAATTTGAAAGCTAAATAAAGGAAGAGGTGCAAATTGCTACAATGAGTGTTTCAGAGTTAATCCATCAGGTTGGAGAGTAAGAACATAAGGCCTGGAGGGGCTAAAGAGGAAAATTTGAAGGTATTCCATGTCTGCTGTTTTTGGTGAATTAATTCAATTCTCTTTCTAGTAATTTTAACCTGTTTAAAAGGAATGGAATAATAGATTTTACTGCACTTTTCTTCTGATTCTGTGCTTTGCATAGATTTTCGCTATGCTAAAATTATGGAAATTCAGAGCCATTAGTTGTATTTGGTTTATTTAATGGAAGAAAATTTGGACGCTTTAAAGGTTTATAGTAGGATGTTATGAATCCTTGTCCTGACAGGGAAAGTGTTGAGAAAATTTACACTGAATGATTTTAGGCTTAAAGAGTTGTAAGATACCGCGACCAAATTGATGGTCATGCTCTATTGGGAACCTACATGGTAGACAGAATCTTACTGACAAAGTATTGTCACTATAGATTATGACTATTATAAAACACAGACAATACTAGATGGAAGATGGTAAAGAATAAAGACTTAACATTCAATGGGTTGTTTTTAAAAAAAAATTGTTTTCACACATCACATAGTATCATTATTCGATCCGTACGGAATTTAACGGAATGTTTTTGATTGAATTCAACATGCTGTACTCATTTTTTCTCTTATTGAAATGAGAATCAAAAATACTCCTAGTTTATTGTGGTTGAATATTGGTAGAGAAGTCGCTGTTACTGGTACAGCAATTGGCTTTTTGACCATTTTATGTTTATAGAAGGACTGCTTGAAACTAGGGGCTCCCGCACACAAAAAGCGTTCAATCCTTTCGTGGTTAATGCAACCACTTATTCAAAGAATCCATATTTCTGAAACTTGTGAGAATTAGTTTAAAATACTGAAACTATAGATATGGTTGTATTTTATTTACATGACTTTTCTCACAAATCAAGATGGATATGTCTAACAGGTTTATCCTCTTTTTCTTATCGTCCCTGGTAGTATGGAAGTGTTGGATGATGCAAATCAGATAGTTTTTTAATTTCTACAGTTTCTTATCTAAAAAGTTCATTCTAATGGTTTTGTATAATTGATGTGATAATTAATATGAAAGTTATACGCCTGATGGATTGAGAAGGCAGGTGGCCATTGAGTGTACTATAATGTGCCAAAAACAACTACAACTCTTACTGGTTGGTTCCAAGGGATCTTGGAAAAAGCGTCTACATTAACAGACATATTCAAAGGTGTTTGAAGATTGACAAGTTTTGGACCTGAAAAGAGCACAAGTATCGAGTGTAAGAGTTTTTAAATTTATTTTTTAATTTCAAACTTGAATTGAAAAAGTGAGACTCTGGTGATCTTCTGATTGCTCGAAACCTCTACTATTACTTACTCTGGCCAGTGCTTTCATCATATTAAGTTTATTCTGAAATAAGCATAAGTACATGCAGATAATTCTATACTGGCTGAGAAGGCACTACTTTCCTTCAGGACTATTGATTCCTAGGGGTTAGCCTATTCTGTCTTTAATGAACTCCCGTGGTGTTCTGCTGACTTCTTGAGTAGTTGAAATGCTAAACGCAATGGATCAGAAAGGTGTCCGTCATGGAGAACTCATTATCAGGTCTCAAGTTCAAATGACACAGTTTTTTTTATTTGGTCGGGGGCATTAACTATTGTTTTTTAACATTAAATAACTTTCATTACACTGATTTGCACAGCCAGCCATCAAGATCATTCAAGTTTAAAGACCAGAATCAAATGCAAGTGGTGGGAATAGGTAAGTTCATCCAGTGACCAGGAATGGTTAACTTTGGTAATATTTTTGTTAATGGGGCTTGCACAGTCCTGAAGTCCAATGGAAGTGAAGGTGATGAAGGGTCACTAGTACTGGAGACTGAATTGCAAACACTTTCAACTGCCCCTACGTTGTCATTATAAAGGTACAAAGAAATTTCTTTCATAATTGTTCTCAATAAATAAATAAATTAAATCATCCTTTCCTGAACTGTAACTTGTTGTGAATTTCAAGCACATGCAACTTTTTTTTTACGGATTCAAGTTTCCTTTATAGTATTTTCTGTGAGTATACTGTGGAAGGAGGAGGTGTTCATTGGTTTGTCATAGGGTTAGGAATGCCTCCCACAAGCTTGAGAGAAAAATTTATCCAAATGGTTCAGGTCAAGAGCCTTTCTCTCTACATCAGGAAAAATATGGTATCATGCAGTTCTCTTAAGTCAGATTTTGACAGTCATTGGCTCCAGGAGGGATACTGCACTCGTACCATTTTGAAGACTTTTCTTAGAATTTTGGAACTATAGTTGGATGTGAAGACGTGGGCAGGAAGTTTATTGGAGGACAGTCCGAAATCGATTGCAGCAGGCATGAACATTATGAGAAAAGCTTTTTCCCCAAAATAACCTCGATGAAATTCTTCGTGTATTATGCCTATATATCGCTGTAAATAAAGGTTAAAGTTTGATCCCATTGATTGAGCAAATTAATTGACATTGGGAGTGAAAAAAGGTGAGGAAGATTCTTCCCACTAAAGATGGAGTGATGGTGGGCAGGGAAAGTAGTTGAGATCAGGAAATTGCAACTTCAATGTACGCAAAGAAAAAGAAGAAATACTAGCACATCTTAGCAAAAAATATTAGATGTTCTCCAAAGAGGCAATGCTGTGTTTCTTGCTTTCTTTTCCACCATGTTTATAACACTTCTTGAAAGTTGTCACATAGATGGTGATATGTTTATGATTGGATGGAAATTGATCTTGAGCAAATTTTTGTGGGTTCTCTTTCTAAATGCTGTTTGAGCCAAAAATTTTTAAAAAAATTGAATACAGGAAAGGAGCGGAGGCCTGACCTTTTTCTTTTCTTCTTCTACCATAGTAATAGGGTAATTTTCTAATAGTGGAAGCAGCAAATATTACTTCTTTCTAAGGGTCATTAATGTCAACATTTAGTTCTATTTAACTGGCTTGACATATAATTATACTAGCTATTGGATATATTTTGCCGAACAATTACTGTCTGCTGCATTTTGACTAAGGAAGCTATGTATGCTTTGGAATTTTTCGATTTTCCATTTTTTTCCTTCTTTCAATATTTGTATTTCATACTACTTTCTGAACTATTGTTAGATTGTTAATTGCTCATGCAACTGCATCTATGACTCATAGACGGATAATGTTTTGGTAAATTCATTTGATATTTATTTTGTTTTCCAATCATAAACTCTTTTGTTCTTTGTTTCCTCTCAATTAGTTTTGAATAAGTGAATAACCACTTCTTGCAAGGTGGGCATTAATTGGCTCAAGTGTCCACTGCCTTTCATGTAATACAGATTGAATGAAACCTGCTGTTTGTTGTCACACATAGTGAATCTAACTTTTTCACTTTCCTGACGCGCCCGTGATCCGAAGTCTGGTTGGGGAACTGCTTGGTATTCCCACCAGTCCAAAAAATTTATTTTGACATTCAGGTTATTCATCTAGGTTTGATTTTCTTTTTTTTTTTTTTTTTTTTTTTTTTTTTTTTTTGTCATAATTACCTGTCTGCAATTCATCCAGATTTCCATTAATCCTTAAATTATATGATTAATGAGTCTGAGGATTTATCATTATTCTTTGCTCTTGTAGAAAGCTTTTATCCAGTGACTGAGTTAACAATTGTTGACATGTTGCGTTATTCCCTTGAGCATGCTGAAAAAAACCTTCCTCGCAAGGACTGGCTAGCTGAAAAGGTCTTCTCCACCTCTGTGTGCGTTTATTTGCTTCAGAATTAACAGTTTTCCGTGAAATTGAACTACAAACTCTTGCTTCGCTTTGTTGCCGCTGATAAAAATTTTTGAGTGCTTAATTTAACTTTGTTGTTGCTGTGTATTTGATTTGTACTGATGGTGACATAAGGTTCAAAATTTTATAAGAAACTGCATATTGTACTTTACTGACTTATCCATCAGCCCTGCTTGCAGGTTCGTGGAGTTAAAGTATCTCTATTGACATGCATATATCTTTTTATAATCCTTGGAATTGTCATTATATCAATCAAGATGCAATACAAGCGCATTCGCCATGAGCCAAGATCGAAAGTTCAGATAAATTGGCATGCTATCAGGCATTTGTGGTTGGACTTGGACTAGAATTAAAGTTGGTTTCCTTTATGGTCTAATGCATGTTTGTGTATATAATGGCTTTTAGACAAACATAAAATCATAACATCATGTCATGGTTGGCTTGGCAAATTTATCCTCTGTAACATTGGAATATTTGATTGAATAAATGTTGATTTACTGGTAGTTTGTTCACAGAGCTGTATTTTTTTTTTTTTTTTTTTTTTTTTTTTTTTTTTTTTTTTTTTTTTTGCCCTTTAGTGCTTTTTTGTATCGTTTTTTTTTTTTTTTTTTTTTTTTTTTTTTTTTTTTTTTGCCCTTTAGTGCTTTTTTGTATCTCGTTTTCTAACCCAGACAGAAATGGAGACTTCATTTCCAAATATCAACCTGAAAACTAACAATTCTTCGCTTAATGTGGGAAATAGGCACTAGAATTCTCAGCATAAATCAAAAACAAAATTAGTAATTTCAGGTCCGAATCTAGAACCCATTAGAACTCAACCCAATGAATGGAGATCAAAGAAAAATAACCAATTTCAGTTCCCAGAAAACTCTCCAGGTTGTCGGAACCGAGGGTTTGGTTAATTGGTTTTAGTTTAGAACGTGTTCCAAAATAAATTTTCTGCATATTCACCTCTTGCCGGATTCTGGTGGAGCTGAACTGGCGGACCTGAAATTGATTCGAGTTGGGAAACTGAAACATGTCCGGGTCTAGGTCACAGCATTTTGGAAAAATCCAAATATCCCTTTAATCCTGCCTCTCTCGCATTTCATTATCCAATCAAATACTTAAAGATTGGATCTTTCTTTCCATACAAATAAAGAATACGTCCCAAAAAAAAAAAGAAAAAAAAACCAAAAAAACAAAACAAAAGGAAGAAAACTTCACACAGATCAATTCTGGAAAACTCATTTCTGCATTTAGTAAAGACGGCAGACAACTGTCATTAACGGCATTTTTCTCACTGGCCATAGACTTCTAAGTTCTAACTGCTAATACACGGACAAAAAAAAAAACGTAAACATTGGCGTCTTATTTTTCATGTATGGGGAAAACTGTGCTGAGAAAGTAAAAATGAGAAAATGATTGCCTCTTGAAAAAAGATTAAAATTTCTGGACACTCATCTTCTCCAACATTCCCGCACAATCAGCACAAAAGCTTAGGCAAACACATCAAACCTTGTTCCAGTCATCCAACAAATGATCTGTTGCAATGATTCTCTGGTATACCAGCCCCACAGTAAACAAATAAACGATCTAGAAAACGCGAAGAACGTGACTCGATGTATTTCTGAAAACTGATTCAAACTGTCGTGATCCCTCAAGTAGTAGTTGTCTTTGGAATGCTCTGCAAAAAGATGGCCCTTGCAGCGGGATCTATTGAAAATCGACCGAGCACAGCAATTGTAGCTGTATTGCTTCCAAATTTCTCAATACCTCTAGAAATCATACAAGTATGGTCAGCCTCCACAACTACCATCACATCTCCACCTAAATATGACGAAACAGTCTCTGCAATTTGTCGTGTTAGTCTTTCCTGCACTTGGAGCTTGAAACCATAAGAATGTACTATTGACTGTAGAAAATCTCTTTCAATAGGCTTTGATCCTTCAGCACAGAAGTAACCAATATGCACAACACCATAAAATGGCAGTAAATGATGCTCACACTGAGACCAGAATGACAGGTTCAGCTCAGAATGCATTTGTTCTCTGTCATGGCTAATATCTCCACTGGCTTCAAGAGGATCTGCCCTACCAAAGCCATTCTCCAGTTTTGTGTTGTGGAAGTTCATCAACCACTTCACAAAACGACTAGGAGTTTCAATAAGCTCTTTCCTTAATGGGTCTTCTCCCAAAGACATAAGTATCGATGTAACAGCAGTGACCATTCCTTGGTTGGGTGACCTGACCATGGATGAAAGTTTAGCACTTGAAGAAGACTGGGAGGGGCACCAACACTGCTCCGTAGCATCTGTCATCTGAATTTTATCTACATTTACGCCTCTGAACTTCAGGAGATTTAGGAAATCACACCAAAGGTCGGCATTTTCATTTTCAAAAACACCAGAACCTGAACGGACTAGTGCCTTTACCCATCCTTGGTGACTGGAGTCAAGTACAAATGACTCTAAATTTGGAAAATGGATGTGTAAACATTGGAGTACAATGGCAGCACCAGCAGGTTTGATCCCATGTTGCAGAGCTGAACAAATTTCATCTGCCAAACGTTGTGGATCTTGTAGCCTTCTTGCAAAGACATCAGCAACTCTAGATAGCTTGCTTAATCCTACAACCCTCTGACCAGATGGGACATAACCTACATGACACTTTATCTGAAAGGGAAGCAAGCAAGACTCGCAGTATGAGAAGAGGTCAATATCTCGAACAATCACAAGACCACCTGCTCCTCCTGCATGACCTACTGCATTATTCAAACCAGCTTCAGGAAATAATGCACTATGAACAATGTCATTTGCCCTTTGTTTATAACCTGAAAGAGGTAACAACATGTATTGGGTAAATGGAAGATCACAACTCTTAAGTCCAAGTCAAAGATAGTTGAGAAAAAATTACCATATTCACATATAATAATTCCACCAGAAATTCAAGTTATCTTGATCATTTTCATCAAAGTAGAATGTTCTTGGATTACAAAATCACAATGTTAACCTTTCAATATATGACGTTTTTATCAATTTGTGGTGGAAAATTTTCACAAATTGTGGGGATCATTTTGAATTAAAAACACTCAATAAACTAGAGAATCAATCATTTTAAGAAAATTATGAATGACAGGATAAAGAGAATTTAGCAGTACAATGGAAAGTGGTTGAGAATCTAACTAAAAAAATAACGAGAAATCTCTTATTTAGATAGCTTCCTGCTAGAGATTCTTTCATTATTTGGGAAGTAGAATATTGTCCCATATCACACATATAAATCAATCAGGAATTCTCTCTGACCCTCTACCCTGTAAACCAAGGCCCAACAGGCTTTCAACTGGAATTTCCTGTCTGGGTCACAGTCACATATTTTAGAAAGTAAAGCTTGTACATAGTTATCCTTGCCTATATATATAGACACATACACACAAAATCCAATGTTTACAAACTGTACTAGCAAGATTGAGAGCAAAGATATTTCTACACCACTTTTACACAAATTGACAATTCATGCAACTACTAGGATTTTTTGCAATCATTCCTTGAAAGAATGGGAAGTGAAATGGAGCAGTGATATTGCACATTGTTTTACAATTCTCCACATAAGAAACATGTGTGGAAGACACAATTTTTCAGCATAGATGGTTCAGTCCGGCCCTTTCTTCTCTCAAATGTAATTCTTTATGCCAAACTATTTCTCTCTAAAGCACAAAACGACTACTCTGACAAGTTGCTAGACATTTACCATTTATGGGTATTTCATAGGTGCAAATACTAAGTAAAAGAAAAAAAGGTTTACTCAGGAGCTACAATGGAGCTCATCCAAGAAAGCCACAAGAAGAATCAGTGAAACTCTTAAGAAAATGTAACTTGCTAAGCAACCTACCTACGAACTCAAGGCGGCCAGGAGTAAACCAAAGACTATATGAGCCAAAAAAAGAAAAATACAACCATGCAACAGCAATTATAGATAAGGACAAGAATGCATGTGTGAAAAAGCATACACACACATCACCAACAAAGATTTTAGCACTTTAGTACGAATATACTGAATTAGATTCTTGTAAATAAACTTCAGGAAGTTGACACATCTTAACTACCAACCTACCAACAAAGTAACTAGTAAAAGAAGTTCACCACTCTAGCCTAATAAGGCCCACAAAAATAGACTAACTAACAAATAAGGAAATGGATAAAAAAAAAAAAAAAAAAAAAAAAAAAAAAAAAAAAAAAAAAAAAAAAAAAAAAAAAAAAAAAAAAAAAAAAAAAAAAAAAAAAGCCACAGGTTAGCAGCGAAGAGAAAAGTTACCTTTGGTTCCATGGAGAAGGGCCTTGGCAACACGAAGAGGGGTCTTTTTAAGACCTTCTCTATTAATATCCTCATTGAGACCTTGTAACAGAACTCTTACAGCGTTCTGAATGGCCAAAGTCTCTGGTTCTTCTTCTAATTCCGGTTCAACGCAATTGAGTTTCACTCCATTCTCAAGCTCCACAAGGAAATGCCCCTCATTCAAGGCACCCATTGACAGAACACGTGGGATCACACCAGCAATAGCCGCGCAGATCCCAAAGAACAGAGTGAAACAGAAATTATAGAACCAAATAGCTTGTTATGAGCTAAATTCCAATAACCAGAGGAAGCGTAACAAAAAAAGGAAGTCCTTACGCCTCGCGAACAACAAAATCTAGATAAGTATGAATGAAAATTTTCAAATTTTTACAGGCACACAGATGCAAAACAATTAATGGTAACAGAAAAACCAATCCACTACTCAAAAGAAGCAAAACCCATTAATGAAATATATAAGAAAATTCAAAAATCTGCGGTAGCAAGCGAAGAACAAGAGCAAAAACAAGACAGAGATTTACAAAGAGAGGGAAAAGGAAACGAAAAACAGCAAGAAATTTAATAAGGAAGGGAAAAGGAGATCCTACAGTACTGAAATGAAGCAAAAGAGCAGGTTAGTATAATGTGAGAATCAGCAAAAAAAAGGGGCATGGCTTATAGAAGGGTGAGGGAGGTAGAAGACGAAGAAGAGAAACGTAGGGTAACCGTTGATCTAAAGAAACATGTGGTGATTTATGTCTTTTAGGTCGGGCTCATCAGAATGTGGGTCCCACTCACGACTCTAACTCTTGAAGGTTTGCACTTTTCGATATGTTTCTTTGAACCAGAAACGGGAAACGCAAGCTCGGGATCTGTATTTTTCTCAAAGGCTCTCTTGGTCTTTTTGACTTGCTTACCTTTTGTTTTGCCAAACGCCAATATTTCCAAATTTGTTAAATTCGCATAAAAGGAAGGGTGGTTTTGTATTTCCATTATTATTTGTCTACACCTACCAACAGAAACTCAATAATCAACTAACATTTTTATTTCCAAAAAAGAAAATATCATTTTTTTTAATTTATCACTCCCTTAGTCTCTTAATTTTTTACTATTTTTCTTTTTTATTCATCCCAGAATTATTGTCTCATTTCACTTTACTTTTTAAAAGTGAATAATATTTAAGTTTACTCTTTTACCTTTATTTAATATACTTCTTTATCAGTAAATATAATAATCAAACTATTACATTATTATTAATTAAATTTTAGTATAAAAATCTATTTAATTAAATTTTTAATTATAGTTTTATTAATTTCAAGACCAATTTATTATAGATCAATTTTTATGGATATTAATATAAAGATATATTAGATAAATAGAGTAAAAATTATAGATTTTTTTTTAGTATTAAGATGGAGGATTCAAACTTGAATCAATTCAATAAAATTATAATTTAATTATATTAATTAAAATTTTTTAATTTATATATAAATCAAACCAAGATATAAATGATAGGGCTGAGAAGCATTATTTTTTATTGTTTTATTCATTTTTTCAATAAAAAATCGCGATATCAACATTTGTCTCATATTTTTATTAAATTAATTTGATGTCCACGAGGCTCTAAAAAGACCAAAATGGGCAAGCTGCGAGTTTTAAGTGGGGCCTTATGTGAGCAAATTGGGCCTTATGTGAGCAAATTGGGTTACAAGTAGGGGGGAGAATGGAACAAGTCACCAACCCACCGCAACAGGCAAATTTTACAACAAGATCCTAATAGCATTTTTAATGCCGTGTAGATTGCTTTATTTAACTATCTAAATTATTTTATTTAATTATCAAAAAAATTAAAGGATAAATAAATAAATATTAATTAGCTTAATTTGTGATTAAAAGAACTCGAACTTACATTTCATTAGCTTGAATTAAAAATTTTGAATAAGAGAATTTGCCATAATAAAAGTAAAATAGAATTTTATGTCAACGTAATCTCTTATTTTGAAGGTTTTTAAAATTTTTTATAAAATGTGATAAATTACTAAATTTTTTATTCTAATAATTAAAATTTTCTTTAAATTTTTTTTTATATAATTAAGAGATTTAATCATCTCGAGCCGTAGAGAAATAAAAAGTTGTTAGTAAATTTTTTGGACGATTATTTACTTACAGAATACTGTTGAAATCCATGAGTTTATTATTTATACCAAACAAGATAAATTTTATAAGTTCATCGTATAAATATCTTTGCAGTATAAAAAATTAAAAATATGATAAAAAAAAAACAAATACATTTAAAAAAAAAAAAAAGAAAGGATGAGAGTTGGTAGGGTAAAATAGTACAAAAGGCAGCAGTGGGTTGAGAAAGTGGACCCCTTATAAGGGAAGTTTGTGCAGAGTCGTTGTCGCTATAGATATTTTATTATTATTATTATTATTATTATTATTATAAATTATAAAATTATTGTTGACATTAGTTTTCTTTCTTGTACCGATGAAATTGTAGGTTTATGAGATTGTGATTGCAGAGATTCGCAATTTCACATCACTGAAAGGAGTTGAAAGTTGTAAGTGGAATTCACCAACCAAGTAGGTGAAAGTGTTGAATGTAAGATATTGGTCAATGTACTGTAACTTAAAACACACTATTAAGTAGGGACTATGTTAGATTTTGATCTTTACACATTTAAGCAACAAAAATTGTATCCTTTGATGTTTTAGTTTAGTGTCTTTGGGACTACATCAAATGTCTTTTTTTCTATCATCAATTCCTGCACATTTAAATTTTCCAAATGAATAAAAAAAAGAAAATTTAATGATATAATTATTACACGATCATCTATATATATATATAATGTGGCTTAAAAATGAAAAATTAATCAAAATTTTTATATTTCACCTCATTATTCCCAATTTGAAGATAATAAAAAATAAAAGTTTGATATTAATAAATATAATTAATTTACTCTCATTTATATTTTAAAAAGCTTCACAAATGAACGTAATCATTTAATTTTTATATACGTTTTACTCTCCAGTCTCCGCTTATAAAGTCCCAATCATACAAGGTAGCTAACGGGGCCATAATGAAGAAATTGGTCACTCCCAACTTCCAAGAGGTACCCATTAACGTCTGGCTTTAATTTGGTCCCATTAAAATTTAGAGGAAGGTACTCCGATTATTAGTAGCCCGGTAAGCAGGAGAAGAGCCAAATACGTCCTTCCTGTTCCATTTCATAGCTTAATCAATGATTAGTACCACGGACTGTAATGGGCAGAAGTCTTAATTACAGAGTCTTCTTGCTCTCTGTTCTTGAAACAGAGACAAGAAACCACATACTAAGATAATGTGGCTTAAAAAATGAAAACTAAATAAATAAATAAATAAAAAGAAATATATGATGACGCCTGCTATTTTCCATTTTCTAAAATCCTCTATAACACGAGCTATACAAAATCTTAGTGGGCCAAAATGCTGACAAAAACTTTAACAAATAATATTAGAAATTATATATAAAGCCCTCGCCCTTTAGTGGAAAGAGGACAACTCGAGTTTAGAAATTATGACTCGGGTTTGAACCTAATCCATGAGAGTCCTACGAAGATGATGAAAGTTGAAACACTAATTTCAATGTTGGACATCTGGACTTGGGTTACCATGTGGGCTTACACTTGTCTTAAAAGAAATTTAAGGACTTGTTTTTATGAAAAAAAAAAAAAAAAAAAAAAAAAAAAAAAAAAAAAAAAAAAAAAAAAAAAAAAAAAAGTCATATGAGATCATCCATGATGAAGTATGGCTGTTTATTTTTTTTCAGTCTGTGGGTGTAGTTGATTATAATTATGCGGAGCTTCTCACCATCTTTAAAGCAGCAGAGTTATTTTCTCTTTCAAACTTTAAATATTTTTCTTTAATTATTGAATTAGATTTGAAAAATGTTGTATATTGGGTATCTCAATGGAAATATTGAAAACGTTTCAACAAATTTGATGTGATACTATAATCCATAGATAATATCTCATTTCGGCCTTATTTGGCAGTAGTATTTAGTGTTTTGATTGACTCAAAACACTATCTTAATTAATTATAGTATTTGGTAATATACAATATCTATCATAGTATTTAGAGTTTGAGACGGTGTTTGATGAAACATTATCGTCATTCATGTTTAACGCTTTATAATTTTTTTATGACACTTATACGTTTTATTTGGCAGTAGTATTTACTGTTTTGATTGACTCAAAACACTATCTTAATTAATTATAGTATTCGGTAATATACAATATCTATTATAGTATTTAGAGTTTGAGACGGTGTTTGATGAAACGTTATCGTTATTCATGTTTAACGTTTTATAATTTTTTTATGACACTTATACTCATCATTTATCTTTACTTTATTTCTCGCTTTCATATTCTTTTGTGTCGTTTCATATTAAATAGCTAATCAAACAGTTATTTGTGCCAACCATTTCTCTTCTAGATCACTTTATAAACAGCTAACCACTAACAATTAATATAGCTAACCACTGGTAAAACAACTGACGGTTATTAAAATAGCTAACAGATACTAGAACATCTAAAATTGCGGAACAAACCCTTCATCTTGTGAATCGAGATAGAAACCATACGCCGATAGCTTGACAAAGAGAAGTGTAGATGCAACAATGCCTTTCTTGCTTGGATTTGCTTGGATTTGATTTTTTACTGTTGAGACTGTATGATATTTACTTCAAATGTTCTTTTTTTTTTTTTTTTTTTTTTATGTTCTTTTTTTTTTTTTTTTTTTTTTTTTTTCTTATCTCGAGAAGAGACTGCAATCTGATATATAGTTTATTGGGTTTTTTCACTTAGCATTTCCGAGCTAGAATAAATGCATTAGGGATGCTTGGTGGCGCAAATTTAGATGCTTCAATTATATTAAATTTTTTCCGGATTTTAATAATAAAAGAAAGTTTTTGCTCACAAACAAAAAAAGGTAAGGCCAAATATGTAAATTCACTCAACTACAAAATTCAATAAAGTTACATTAACTAAACAATTATTATATAGTTGAAGTTATGAAAATTATTTGTTGCAAAATTTGTATTTTGTATATAATAACTAAGAATTAAAAAATTATTATACTAATGCATAAAAATGTAAATAATTTGTAGATTAAAATTAATAACTTTTAAGACACAACTCCCATATAATTTAGTTGCTATAAAATTTTTCGTTAAAAGTATAAAGATTATAACGGGTATTTAACCATGCAATAAAGAACAAACGATATTCTTATATTTAATAGCTTGCATGTGAAATAAGAATTTTGATTCCATTTCTTAAGATCAAAATGAGAAAAGTGTTTTGATATTTGGCCAAATGCATAAATTTTCGCCTAAACTTTAGAAGACAAGTTTAGCGCAATATGCACTGATACTATGATATCCTGATCCGGTAAAACGATCCTAAGAGGGCGGGTAGAGCAAAGCTCCTGGCTAGCTTCTAAGATGGCAGGCTAGCTAGGGTAGTGGAATGCAGGACCTAGGGTAGTGGAATGCAGGACAGTAGAGCAAAGCTCCTGGCTAGCTTCTAAGATGGCAGGCTAGCTAGGGTAGTGGAATGCAGGACACATGAATGAATCGAATCATATATCGAAAAAGAGGAAACTAATCATTAGAGGCCTTTTTTAGTGGAATGGCTGGAGAGTTGGAAGAACTCCAGAGTTAAGCGTGCTCGCTTAACGGAAATTATAGGATGGGTGACCTCCTGGGAAGTTTTTCATTTCATCTGCGGGACAAAACCATGCGGGTCTTGCCAATCTAGTAATTAAAGTCGGGGCGTGACATAATTACTTGCCTCCTTATGAAAATCTAACCACTTCTAATTTGTAATCTAGCGTTAAGAAGTGACGTAAGACGGCATCGATTGTGGCATCCGCCGTCTGATTCTCCAGGATTGGCCGATGGATGTTACAGATACTCTTAATTTTTATTTGAATCGTTAAACATTTTAACTTATATAATTATATTTATTAAACACTTTAATCTATAAATCATTTTCTTAAAAGTTTTAATTGGTAAAATAAGAATAATTAAAAATAGTTAGAAATATGAAAATTATTATTTTGAAAATCGTACCAATCATACATCAAATCAATATTTCAGACGTAGAAAATAAAAATATTAAAAATTATTTTTAAGATTATGAAAATGGGCTAAATGTTAATAAAATTTATAGTCATGAAACACAATAAGACTTATCGAAGATTAGGGTGACACTAAATTAAAACTATAAAATTAAAAGGGCAGCAATTTTACATTTGACCTTCAGCAAATTTAGTGTTGTGAAAAAAAAGAAAAGAAAAATAAAAAAAAAAAAACTTTACTTTATTCTAAACTCTTTTCAAGAAGTACCTATTTCATTATCTATTCTCTTCTTATTCCTATTTTTTAAGTTTTCTTTACATTAGTGAACAATAATTA
The DNA here is from genome assembly GCF_014843425.1 of Jatropha curcas. The sequence goes on along the minus strand of NW_023591374.1, from coordinate 332,091 downwards.
GTAAACACGTAAAATAGCAAAAGGAAATAAATAAATAATGATATTGTTTAAACATTATCATTAGTGGACTATTTAAAGCAAAAAATGTTCGGTAAAAATAGTTATTTAATTAGATTTTTAATTTAAAATGAAAAAAAAACATTTAAATATTGAGTTAGAATTTTAACTTATGACTATAGAATTGAACCCATTATAAAAAAAAAAGATTTATATAATGTATTATTATTTGTCTATTAAAAGAATATCAATCTATAGTGTGTAGTCCAACTATATAAATTGATATCACTATCATTTCTAAAATTACAATATAATTTTTTCACATATCTCTTTTTTTCATTATTATTTTATTTTTTCGTTTAGATTTTTGTCAAATAATATAAATTTTGAGTTGAATATCGTTTTAACAAATGCTATTTTATCCATTAAAAATTATTTATATTCTATTCTAATTTATTTTATATCCTACCTTATTGAACAATATGATCTACAAAAAAAGATATCTTAACGTATTCAAAACTGTAAATGTTTCCTCCAACACTCCTCAAAACACTACCGTGGAACAGAGCTTTATAAAAGAGAAAAGAGGTTAAAATGATAAAGTGATTTAACTCTCTATTTCCAGCATAAAAAACCTCTCTAAACCCTTGCAGGCCACCGGCGGTCAATGGAATCACCATTCAGGATTAGGAGGAGGCCTCCATGCTTACCTCACCACCACCACCACCACCACCACCGCCACCACCACTTGTGTCACGGCCACCCCCACCAACTCTGCTCTCTACATAACCACTACCATCACCACTATTGTAATTGCCATTTCCTCATATGCCCTGGACTTGCTCCGGTCCCTCTACAAGTTGCAGATCCTTACGCTCCTTATCCATCGGAAAACGAGTTTAACTTGCAATCCAATGCGAATACAGAAAACTATAACTCTATTACTCAGTAAGTTGCTCAGCTTTCTGCTTTTCTGAATCTTAATTTATGAAGTTTTATGTTTTCTTGGATTTTCCTCAAATTTTAGGGTTTTGCAAGAGCCGGAGATCAATGATTTAGAGGACGAACAGGAGGAAAACGACGATCCGGTTTTTGTTTTAACCGATGAATGGAGGGAATTTTTCGCTAAATCTGAAGCTAAGAGGAAATTAGGTAATTTCTGCACAAGTTCTTGTTGTTCTAAGCTCATGTTTGGTTTGGTTTGCTTTGCAATTAAAAATGAAATGCAACTTTTTGAATATATTATTAAATAATTTTAAATATATAATTAAAAGGTCTAATCAGGTAATTTGTTGCAACTAAAACATATATTTTTTTAAACTTTTTTGACAAATATATTCCAGAAAATGAAAGTTAGAGATTAATTACACTTCATGATTGAAATTTAAAAAAAAAAAAAAAAAAATTACACTTCATGATTGAAATTTAAAAAAAAAAAAAAAAAAGCAAATGCAACTACATACAGCTACTTCTTTAACGTTGATGAACAACTGACAGCTATTGTTTAAAAAAAAAAAAAAAAAAGCAAATGCAACTACATACAGCTACTTCTTTTAACGTTGATGAACAACTGACAGCTAATTGTTAAATTATAAATTTTTGAAAATCAAATTATATTTCATTGAAATAGCTCATAAATAATTCAAGACTTTAAAAGTACTAATATTTTATTTGGCAAGGATTTAATTTCTCTGTGGATTAGATTTTAATTATATTTGATTCTTTCTAAATATAATTTTTAATTTAATCAATAAATTAATAAATTTTATTTAAAAATTAAAAAGCAAAGTTGAATTAAGTTATTATTATTAAAACATATATTTTTAGTTTAATTTATTTTCAAGGTGAACACCCTGCAATTTTTTAATTATCTGGATTGGTAATTTCATTTTTTATGCCATACAGAGAAACAGCAGGCTAAGAAAAAAGACAAGGACAAACGCTCGAGAGGAAAAGCGAGGAATGCTCTTGATCTTGAACAATCAAATGCTCAAACTTCTGACAATTGATAGAAATTTTAGGATCCTTAGCATCTGTTGTTTTTACCTTAATTTCATGGGAAGAGGCTTTTGCTACCAGATGTTACAATATTCTATAATTCAAGTTGAGAAAATTATATTTTTGTCTTTATATTTTAACATAATTAATTTTGTCCTAGTATTTTAAAAATTACATTATTTTATCCTTATAGTTTTTGTCTTTGTTAAATGAAATTATCGTTCCTTAATTATTTGAGATTTAAATTGGTAAGTGTAGTATAATTACATGACTAACCTTACATATATATATATATATATAAACTAAAAGGGAAAAATTACATTTTTGTCTCTATATTTTAAAATAATTAACTACTTTTTCATGTATTCTAAAAATTATACTATTTTATTCCTGCAGTTTAGATCCATTACAGATAATTTCATTTAACTGAGACAAATAAGAATGCAATAGTATAATTTTTAAAATATAAGGATAAAATAGTTAATTACACCGAAATATAAGGATAAAATCATATTTTCCCCATCAAAGTTCCAAGTGTCATATAATGAAATTCGACCCACCTTTTCTTAAAGAGGTCAGAAAAATAACAGCAGCAAGATCATCAGTTACAGCAATGCCTTGTTCTAATGGTCTTGCACATAGTTATGAATGGAGACAAACGACGTTAATGTCCTAATTAAATGACCAATTACGGTACACAGGTTTAACCTATGTGTTGTAGGTTTCACTTAGACAGATTTCATTGCCCTTTTCACTTGCCTTCTGGTTTCTTCCAAGTGATGAGAAGCAGGTATTGCCCAAGCATTTATGGCTTCAAAGCAAGTTTGTTGAAACAAGTGTTGATTCTCTCATCTGTGATCAATCTATGGCCTTCATAAAAATCTAAAATCTCCATGGAAATATTTTTCACCTGCAAAATTACATGTAAATTTGCATGTTAATTACAACAAATGGAATCCCTAGTTTTTGATTTTCAATGCTTCAAGATCAGAATCATTGCATGTGTTTTTCTACAAGCAATTCCATGCCCCATTTTATTCGTTACATTTATCTACCATTCATTTGGATAATCAGAAAATACCCATATCCAACATCATTCTAGAACATATGCATCGTGATTTGTATTTTAATTCAAATTTCTCTGACTGATCAAGCTGCCAATACAAGTTTCAATGTAGACCTCATCATAAGAGACGAAAAAGAAAAAGAAAGACTCACCACGTTCATATCAACACGGAGCTCTTCAAACCATGTTGTTATATCTTTTTCTCTAAACACGCTAGCGATGTATATGCAAGCCAAAGCAATTAGATGTGGGGGATGTATAAGAATTAGGTCCATCTTGTAGGTGTCATTTACAAGTCCCCTGTAAACTCACAGCATATTAATGTTATATTTTATAAAAATCAATCGAAGATAAAAACCATAATACAGTTTATGAAACAACAATGTTTTTGCGAATTCTGAACTACCATACAAGTAGGACCATCCAACCTTTTGCAAAACACCAATTTCAAAACTGGTTGACCAAACAACATTTTTGTTCTTTTTCCTCAGTATCTTTCCCCCAAGTTTTCAGAAGTAGTTCAGAATGAAGGCTATATGCCAATATGTAAGTTGAATATTTAAGACAACTCTCTTGAATCTGCTCATATTTGAAAATCCAGTATAAACTTGGGATTCCACATTAAAGATCTCAAGTTTGAACCACTAGGATGGGTTTGAAAAGGTTTATGGGATAGCCATTCTTCAGACCAGAAATTTAGCTGACATCTACCAAATTTCAAAGGGTTCAGGCATTCAAGCAGCAAGAATTATCTTTTGGGTTCTAAGAGTTTGTCTTTCATTTTCTCTTTTATTTTTCTTCTTATAGATTACCATGTTTAAAGTGCACCCCCATACTTCTCCACATCAACCAACTTGAAAAATCTGTCAGAATATAATAGTTAACGCATGAGTGTGTTGTATATGTAGACTCGCTTCTGACTCACAAGCCTCACATGAATATATATTTTCAATGTTCTTCGTTGAGGAAAAGATATGATTTTATATGTACTACAGCAGCCAGCAGAGAAAATTTAAACCATATAAGAGTTAGCTTAATCCATAAATCCCATGAAATGCAGCCAGCAGATGTAAAGAAAAAAAGTTGTCTCCAGTAGCTCTTTGTAAAAGAACAGATATAAGCATGCCACGTATGGGCTCTAGGGACGGTTGATGTACTGTCACTTTCCCCCTACTTTTTGTAGAAAGGCTGTTTTTATGGCTCGAACTCATGACCTCCAAATCACAAGTGGAGTAACTTTTAGCATTCCACCAACACCATCTAATATGACAATTATATATAATAAAACAATAGATGACCTTAAAAAATTGAATAAGCCTGTTCTGAGATTCCAGCAATAGCTTTAAAAGATACTTTATCCTAGACACTTACCAAGATAATTGAATCATATTTATGTCATTAATTCCAGCATCCTGCAGCAACCTGTCAAGGCCCACCAAAATTATTTATGACAATAAGTTTGTCCTCAATAAGATATTTCACTCTCATAATAGATTTGTGAAAACCAATTAGAACAGAATGCAAGGACAAAGAATTTTGTTATCATTGGTGAAAGTAAGGCAACTTAAAATTATTCAAATTTTGTTCTAAGTAAGCTAAATTCGTGTAATTTCGTTTTTCAGGAGGACATTAAAGACTACTTACATCTAATTAGGTGTTCATTTTAAATCCTTATCGGGATTCGGGATCTAGGAATTGAATCTTATAAGATCAGCAATCAGAAAGTCATGTATCAACTGGAAATTATAAAATTTTATGAGGATAAACTTGGTAACTTTTTATAGTGTCTTGGGGGCACAGCTGGATGGGGCACCGTCACCAATGCTCTTTAGGTCCCAAGAGAATCCAGACTCTCCTAACCTGTATAAAGTTGATTCCACTTCCCCCAACTTCCACCATATCAGGGGAGTGTGGAACACACATTTTTCAACCTTTGCTCATGCTAAAACAGGTTCTAGTGCGCAATTTGGAACAAATAACTCTTATTTTTGCAGATGTTGTCAGAGTAAGGGGTTCGGAACAAAAGATCCATGACCATGATTTGGTTATATTACAAAACAATTCAACTCAAACAACACATTCCTTCTTTTTTTATTTTTTTTATTTTTTATTTTTTATTTTGGATCAGTTCAGTTCTCTTCAGAAGTTCAGATTTTTGGTTATCAGTTCTGTTAGGCGTATTGAACCAAAAATGGATGAGCTTCGCTCAATTTCCTGTAATAATCCTTATTTACATTTTTTCCCCCTCCATCGTGCATGAATCGAGTTGATTATAGTTTATTTGATTTTTAAATGGATTAGCACGCTTAAATTACATGTTTATAATTATTGGGAGGCATTATGTCCTCAGTTTTATTTTTCTGGTTTTCTGATACACTTTTCTTTTATTTTTTTAGATAAACATCCTGTCATCCAATTTGTATTTTGTCCTTTCTTATATATTAAATAAAAACTTCTTTTTCTTAGAGAAAATGTAAAAGCACATCATCAACTACCAAGTCCAGAATTAGCTAGAAGGGCAGGTCGCCAGGTACTGAATCCTTGACCACTTGTTCTATATGCCACTAAGCAGCTAACCCAGTGGTACACAGATTATAATTTGATATTTCACTTGTTTGCAACTTTTATCACCTCAAAATTACATGTGAAATGAAGAATCTTCCTGTTTTGGTTTAGTGCAATTTTAATATGTGATTTACCCGTCGTCACCCAAAAGCACCCCCAAAAAAGTTTGTGGCAGTTGAAGCCAACATAGCAAACATGATAAAGATTAAAAAAAAAAAAAAGGACAAAAAAAAAAACCTGTTGGTTTACGTGCAATTTGTAATATGTGATTTACCCCCGTCCGTCACCCTCCAAGCACCCCCAAAAAAGTTTTGTGGCAGTTGAAGCCAAGCATAGCAAACACATGATAAGATTAAAAAAAAAAAAAAAAGGACAAAAAAAAAAAGATAAAACACTTACTGAGACAATGAACGATAGGGGTGGAACACGACCAGATAATAGTTAAGAGCTTCCAAAATCTTCATTTCCATTTCAAGTATGTCTTTGATTTCATATCTGTACTTTTCATCAGAATCTGTGGTGCAGAAGGTGACTGTGAGAACTTTTTGCACTAAAATAGACACCCAGCAACCAAACTATAAGGAAAGTTAAATAATCAATGCAAAAAGTCCATTAACAAGCTTACATAATTTTTTGATGTAAAATACAAGAAGTCTGGCCTGCACAGTGCTTTCTTCTGCTTTGGCTGCCAAGTACAAGCAGCTTGGAGCTACAAGCCGAGGATCATATTCTGACATACTCCTTCTGAAAGTGCAAGGAGAAATTAAGACTAACGAATGATATAACATTTGTCATTAGAATAACAATTATCCCTTCAGATGCAATGGGGCTGATAATTGCTATCATACGCAACAGCATTTGTGGATTTTTAGATTAAGAGAAAGAAATATTTGGGTGAACTAAAGAAGAAAAAGGCAAGCAATTATTTTTGACTACAACTTGGAATAAAAGGTTGGAAGTTTCAACCAAGGAGAGCAACACGTGACAACCAAGGAGAGCATTGTTATGAGGAAGTTTCAACTAAATAAATTACACCCAGTAAGCTTCATTTTGACGAAAAGATATAGTTGCATAAGAATTGCATGTAAGGTATACACAAATATATTTTGAAGGCTTGGGAGAGGAGAAAAATGAGACTGGGATAACGTGTTTGAGGTTGTTGACTCCACACTTTTGTCCCATTCTTATAAATCATTCAAATACCTGGTATAAACACGTCTCATGTACGTAACTGCAGTGGCTACCACCCTGAAAGGTTAATCAATACATTAGAGATGCGAGTAAGTAATTGCTGATGCATTATGAAAGAAGACAAGATTATCAACTTTGTAAGATGGTAAAATATATCTGCTGGGCATATATTTGTAATTTTCTGTTCACTTACAAATTATTTTATTTCAAGCTCAACCAAAACAAAGTGGGCAAAAGATATGCATATATTTGACCTCAGAGATAAATTGAGGTTAAAGCTCAATTCCAAGTTACAAAATAATTTTGTAACAATGAATTCAAGGAACAAAAAATGAAAATGTATTAAGAAAAAAAAAAAGGAAGAGGAATAAACCTAACCTTTGTCTAACTTTAACATGCTGAGCCAATTTCCATATATCTGAGTAAAAGAAACATAAAAGAAAGAAGAATTGATGGAGAAAGAATTTCAAACAACAAAAAATTCACAAACACAACAATTAAGAATTTATAGCAAAATAATTAGCACTTCTAGGTGGCTCCTTATAGGTTTCAGGTGAAATAGTCATACAAATTCAATTATTTAAAAATGCAAATTTATTGGCTTCAAGAGTCTTTCTTTCACCAAAGCACAGGATGCCAAAAACCACATAACAATCTCAATTCAAAAGCAGATTCTAATAGAATGTAGGGCGTACACAAATTCAAGCGTACAAATACCTAATGACCTACAACTAAACAAGGTATCAACAGAATATCACAGAAATTTATTTATCTATCTATCATCAATCTGGTTTTACCAGCAATCTTTCTAGAAGATAATCGAAACAATTATGCTAAAAATATACTGGGTTTCATTCAAAACTTCCTGAAATTTTTATGAATATCTTGAATACCTTTAGGATTACAAATATACGTTAAACACCAAATTAATTACCAACACCACTATTCATCCCCAGAAGACAACTAGGGTTAATTTTCATATTTCCAATAAAACTTCAGACTCAACTTCAGTTCTTAGAAAAAAAAAAAAAAAACTCATGAAGGAACAAACAAAACCCACACTAGTAATGAGGAAGTCTCAAGAAAAGATAAGGCAATATACCGATAAAAAAGCGACCATCAAGAGGAAAATTTTAATATAAACACCCATATAAGAGAGTTTCATGACAAACCTATATTCTAAACCAATTGAGAGAAAACAGAAAACATACAGATGATAATATTGAAAAAGAATCGTACAATTAGCCATATGCATCTTAATGAGCTTGAAATCTTCAACAGTTATGCCTTTGTCTTTGTCCTGTGGCTGAACCACATCTACCTCTTCTGGGTCCCGAAGCTGCTTGCTGTACAGAAATAACAAAAAAGAATCAAAATCAAAATTAGGTGAAAACAACAAAAATAGAAACCGAAATCAGATGGAAAATAAAAGAATAAATTACTAGTGAGAGGAAGTCCAGAAATTGGCTGCCATTGACGCAAAGAAGTGAATACGTACAAGTGACCTCTTCTTCTGTGTTAGTAAAACTTAATGATCGCTTTCCCTTCCGATTCCAGAGATTCGTACAATTGAGAATGGTGATTTCCGTTTCAGAATTCAGTCCATATGTGTTGGCCCAATAAAGAACTTGTCGATAAAAGGCTTAACAATTTAATTGGACTTTCAGCTCATATTTCTTGGCCCAAACAAAACTTGTCAATTAATGCTCAAAACATCTGATTGGACTTTCAAGTTTGGGCCGGAAGAGAACATCCTAACCCATTTCAATATTTAAAGATAAATGTTATATATTATTAAAAAATTATTACAATTTATCTTTTTTTTCTCATAAAATTTATATTTAAAATAAAAAAAATAAACATAATTCCAAATGCCTGGCTAAATATGAAAAAACAAGTCCAACCCAAAATTGTATAAGCAATGAAAACTCTGGGCTGTGAGAACCTTCAAAGAGAAAGGAAAGTCCAACCCATAATTAGAAAAAATAAAAATCCAGTGCCTATGGGCTAAATATGAAAACATCAAAGTCCAAAACATAAATTAGAGAAATCTGCTATTAGGAGTTCAAACTTGAAGTCATCAATGTTGACAGGAGTCTATCTACCTACCATCTAAGTTTGAGCATATTGGCATATGCGCAAATTTTAAATAAATAAAGATTGTATCAAAATATGAACTTATGACCTGTTGATAACAAAACAGTTATAAAGTATAAAAAATTAGAAAAGTTAGGTTTAAAGGTTGACATTATGAACAAGCTTATCCTCTTTGTAGTTCTAGAGAATGATTTAGAAGATGCGTAGCGAAAATAACCATTGACGAGAATCATTTTTATGGGTCATGCATGCTCACAGGCGTCTCATGGCTGCAGATTGTAGGGATCACTAACTTTGAGGCCTAAAGTCAAGCCAGTTAGCTAAGTTAACATGTTAGTTTTGTCTCTTATTTATCATTCTGAACAAGTGGACAAGAACATCAACCATGGCCTATGATTAGCAAATTGAAAAGAAAGAAAGAAAGAAATGGAAACGTCTTTGAATTCTGCAGTGACCCCTAAAAGTCTCGAAACTGAACAAAACTCAATAATTAGATAGCAAACAAGAAGATGGACTTTAAAGTACTCCACAAGAATCATGAAAGGTTTTACATTGGTTACTGCAAGGGTCATGAAGGTAATTTACAAATATGGTCTGAAAGGTTCTCTGTGAAAGTTGTGTGGGTGATACTTCTTCTTACTGCAATTTCAGAGACAGGAAAGGAACAGGGCCTCCCAGTGAAAAATGGCAAAAGTAATTAATGATTATGATAATTAATGATTACTGATTAATGATACATTTGAAGTAATTAAATATTACAAATAAAACTGAATTAAATTATTCAACTCAATTTGAATTTGGCTATTCCCAACCAAATAAGTTACCCAAGACATAAAAATAAATTCAGTTAGTTATAATCAAACTATATATATAAAAAAAAATTAAACGGATTTTTCACTAAACTGATTGGTGATCAAAATTTTAAAACATCTAACCGAATTCAATTAAAATGGATCTATTTAGTTCGATTTTCAATTAAAAAACGATTACTACTCTGCCTTATGATTAACCATTACCAATCAACAACGAAATATAGACATCAACCAAACAAGTACACGAGCAAATACCTAGTCACCCTCACGTTGCAGAAATGGAAAGGCATGAACTATGGTAATTTGTTTGTTCAAATTATAGAAAGATTTATCATATAATTAATAAATTTAATGTTGGGTCCCGGCAATAAGATTACGAGAAAAATAACACAGCGGAAAATTAAAAATATGACACAGATATTTACGTGGTTCACCCTTTAACTGTTAAGCTAATCAAATATTCAAGTTATAAAAAATAATTGACAAATCAGGTATTTTCACTCACAAGCTGTGATGTGGATTGGCACTTTATATGTAGAATATTTAAAAAACAATCTACCCGAATTGGCAATTAAAATGGCCACTTAAAAATCAAAAAGAGTCAAACGAATTCCGAAATGTTCTTTTTCTAATATGTAAAAAAAACGATTACAACTCCATAAACTAAAATCCCATAATAACCATTAATATTCATTAGCATGAAAAAAATCTCTTACAATGACATTGTGATTTAGCTTTTAGAGCTGCTGCCCGTCAGTTTAAAGAAGAAGGCTTAAACCAGAAATTACTGACCCCAACCGTAATCAATGACTACAAGACCACACCGAGAGAAAAGTAAATTAGTTAAAGGACGAGCAAAGCACCCAGCAGTCCTAAGCACAGTTAGGCACTACAAACCACTGCTGAAACTAGGATACGTTGAACGACCAAAAAAATAGGCCCCAAAAAAAAAAAGAAGAAAACAGTTTAAAAATCCTGCAGTGTTAGTCTCTATCTCATCCTCACGCACGGGCTAAGCTTTTGGAGTTTTGAAATAAAAGCCACTTTTGATAAAGAAAAGGTCTAAAATTTCTTGAGCCTAACAGCGTACAAAATTGGCGAAGACACTATTAGTGCAATATAAAAGACTATAACTGCGTAATTTGATGTTATATGTTCACAAGAGAAAATCAAATATAATTATATGAAAGAAAAAAATAAGTAAATCATAAGAGATGTGCATTAATTTTATAAATTACATTAAATATGTGAAGAAAGCTCAATAGTTATCCGTAAATATCCTACAAGCAATGAAGATACAATCTAAAAGAAAATTCAATATATCACACTACAGCGGTAAAAATTTAAAAATATACTACAACTAGAGAGAAAGAATTATCAAAAAAATAAAGATATTTGAATGATGGACGTGAGGTGCTGTGGTGTAGGGTTCCTGTGATGCACTAGAGGTAGGCGAGTAAGGTGCCACGGCCTTTAACTGTTAGGAAGGTAACTAATCGTCTCAGCGTGTCACGTCGAGGTGGTTGGAGATTAGTAGGTAAGGTAATTGGAAGTATGGGAACCACTAAAACCGAATAACAACCTTTCTCCACTATTGAAAAATAGTATCTAAAGGCTTTAGCAAAGAGAAGTAATACAAAATAAGTGGCAAACTCACACAGTGTTCCCAAATTATCCCTCAACTATTCGCATCGACCCGATGTTTTAGAAAAACCCCAATCTATAAACTCACAATTTCTCATACACAAAAAAAAAACTCTCTGCGGTACGTTTTGGTCTGCGTGTGTTGTGGGAATTGTTTGTGCCATCACCCTCCTATTTATAGACCGAAAGTATGAAAACCGCGAAAGAGATAATTAGAAGAAATAGAGGAGGAATAATACCGTCATCTATCTCGCTCGAGCTGAAAAACGGATCACCATAAAACAAGAAGAAATATGACTATATTCAATCCTATTTCCAATTATCTAACAACGTGTGGGTTTCCATCCACAGCACCGTTTTCTACTTATTTTTTTTTTTGACCACTGTTATCAAACGATGCCGGCTCCCATTGAATCCGGCAACCAAAACATGCACCCCCAAACCAAACTCCCCCTGCACCACCAACCCGATGCCCCGGAACGTTAGCCATACCCGCTAGCCTTTCTGCAAGTGACAAGCCTCTCAGTAGGGCCCGGAAGGGGAAAAAGCATGTGGACAATACTCTTAGAAATCCATCTAATGATCAGTCTTCCCCCATAAAAAAACTTAAAGTGTTACCCAATAAGGCCAGTATGTTAATCTTTTCCAGAGAATTCATTGAAAGTGCTAACTAATCGTATATCTCCCAGCGCATCGCGTATCCAATGATAACACCTAAAAAAGTTAAAATAATCTCACATCAATGTGCTTTGACCTTGAATGAAAGGTCGAATTCTTGCTGAGAATGTATCGCGCTTTGGACTATCAAACATAGCACAATGTACTTCCCTTGTTCTAACACCCAATCTTGTAGGCAATGAATTCTTCATGTAAACCATAACAGATATTCTTTGCTAGCTTCTGTAATGGCGAATTAAATAATATCCCGCCTACAAGTTGATGAGAGATGACGAGACGTCATTTTTGCATTAATAATGTGCCAAAGAGAAACTGAAACAATTGCCGCTTCGGAAGGTGTTTAACCTATAATACATGGCAACAAATCCATCAAAAGATCATTCCCGTAGCAGGAAAGCTCTATTTTTACAAAGCGCGATATCCGAAGTATTGCGTGAGCTAGTCAACACAATCACCTAGTACCTTCGATAATCTGGACACAACACTAATTGAAACCATCTAACACAGGTCTATATCAACAAAACATAAAAGATCTATTGGAATTTTGGAAGTCCGCCACTATAAGATACCTGCGAGAATCCATCTCTCACAACAGTCATTGCCACCATCATTACGCGATTGGTAGTATTCAAAGTAAATTATCTGCTAACAAACACCACACATGAGCAAGTACCTGGTCTTGTGTGCAATACCATGCGCGTACATCAAAGCTGCCCAAAGTTTTTAGGCGAGAAAAATCAAACATAGCTTAAAAAATGTAAAGCTGGATCATAAGGAATTTCCTGCACACGAATTCTTCTTTCTTTCTCAACTCGAGAGGACTATATTGCGAGACTTCACATGATACTTAATTGAAATGGAAACTGTCAAAACTGTTAGTCCACAAAAAAATAACTACGGAGATTTACATTTCTCTCAAAATATCTAAGAATTTCTTACTGTGATGAATTTTACATACGGAGATGTATCTCTCTTTTATAAGATAGACCAACACATCAAAATAATTTTCCAACAAAAGTCATGACAAATGACAAAATGCTATAAAAATAATGAAAGGAAAGTCTTGTGATGTAGCACATACTTGATGCCTTTCTTTCCACTTGAGAAGAATAAAGTTCGCTCCGGCCTATAACTTTCTCTTTTCCTATCTCCTGGAGACTTCATCCGAGTATCTGTTTTGCCCGATCCAAATCCTTGCATGGCAAACAAAGAGTCAAAAAGAGTGAGATATTCCCAAGCTTCCTTTTTCAAGCTCTCACATTCTTCAAATCCATTTGGCTCACGACAAATATGCAATAATACAAAAAACGCACAAAAAAACAGACCGAACGATAAGCACTGACAATTTACGCACTATTGCCTAGAGCTGAATCAGAATGTTCTACACCAATTACAACTCACCAAGTGGATCAGAATATGGATATGTTATGTCTGCACAACAATAAATACCGCATATCCAACTCTTAACTAGTAGCCGTTAAACAGCCATCCCCGAAAGATAAAAGAATAATCTATAACTCTATTGAAAGAGTCAAAAAACTTTTGACTAATAATCACATATGTTTCTTAGAGTAGAGTATGAAAGCTTCTAGTTGAAGCAGCCCATACAAAGACGTGTGTTAGGGTCATGCAATTTACACACAGACAAGTGGCTGAAAATACCTTGCCAACCAATACAAATTGACCTCTGAATGCCCAACACCTTTCCTATAGTTGCTCAGCCTTATACTAAAAGAAAGATTCTTCTCTTCCTTCGAGCTAGCATCACCATGGGAGAAAAGCGAATCTTTGAACAAATCAAGTTGCTCGATCTCCAAAATCAGGCTTAGCTGCTAAAACCGAAGCACAACTTGATAAGAAAAGACATCAATGACGAACGAGAGTGAGGAAAAATATTGAATGATCCTTAGGCGATAAAGGTCACAACTCCTTTCTAAATACACTCAGACCCGAATCCCTGTCACAGACACACCTATCTCAGTTGGGCGGAATAACTCCGACCATTGTACGAAGGCTTGCACTGTTCTGTTCAGTCCCTTAAAAATCAACCTGAATACCACATTTGTTCTTCAGTGCTTCTTTACCTGAGGGCAGTGTTCACACAAACTCATAAGTATGCCCGTATAATCTCATGCAAGGACCCGAATCTCATCTGTGCAATGGCTTTCAACCACTCATTCTTTTTACAATCTTACCCCAAACTGACATTGTCCTTAAATCCTTCAGGTAGAAAAGAACAATCCCTTCTTGGTTCTTCCCCCCCTAATTGAGTCAACAAAGTCCATATTCATCCTCACACCGTAAGAAATCATCTTTGGGAAGCCCCGTTAATCCTGTCTTCGCAGATTCCTTCTCACATATTGGAGGCACCCGTTTTCTTTTTCGTATGAAGGGGAACTTGCTGTTCACCCGCATCCAAGATGCTGCTGCAACAGGGGCTCATCATCATCTTCTTCATCATTTGTGTTCTACACCAGGTTCTGCAATCAAGACGAAACAGAAACTCATTGATAGACTTGCTTTTCAAATTTTAAATCAAAGTCTTCAAATGGTGGTCTTCCAAGAATACGACAATGCAAAATCTAGCTTTTTGCTTGATGAGACTGCTTTTCAACTGATCAACCTATGAATCTGTACCAAAAAGTAATTCAAAAAACACAATTTCCAGAACCCAAGAAGATACACGTTTTAACTTCGAATGCACACCCGAAGCTTTGGATCCCACTTCAATCTTTTGGAAATATGAAAAAAGCCCTGCAGCCAAAATTCTAAAATGATCGTAAGAAATATTTTCCTTGACCCACACCTTTCTGGAACATCGACTCTCCTTTGAGGGAGGGTTGAAAGATGCAGACCAGCCGTGTATCACGTAACACACACGCAGAACCGTGTATTCATCAAAGTGCTCTGGTTTTAAACTAGACCCCAAAAGTTTTAGGAAGTTTTAATCGAAGTAGAGAGCAATAGCATTCTGCGGAGAGTGAGACCCTAACAGCAAGGCCCTGTCATAATGTTGTATCAAAAAGAAATCTCACGCTATATATCTGCAACTGAAAATTGTATCGATCTGCAAAAGTCGGCGACATAATAATCGGGAACTGTCTCCTCAGAACGTCAAGAACCGACACCACTGTTTAACCGAATGAGCACTAAACAATTCTCACAACCTGGACTTCTCGTGACTCACCCCAACGCTATTTGATGCGCGAAGAACTCTAACGACATTCTTAGCCCTCTCATAAAACACCCTGTTGTGCAATCAACACTGACAATGAAAGACTTTAAACATCACTACAGCACCTGTCTCCTTACTAATCCATTTGGGAAAAGCCCAACAACCTTTCTAGAATGGTCATCAAGAGACATGCTAACATTACCCATAATTAGGTCAAAATGAGTCATGTTTCCACTCAAGGATTATGTCAACTCCATTGAGCAAGACATCAGTGTCCCGCCTAAAGCCCAAAATTTCTAGAATAACCAGGTCCTTCTCTAGATGTATAAACATACCTTAGAAAACAAGGAGAGAAAAAATTACTAAATAGTTTTAAGCGATAAACCAAAAAATAAACCTAGACCAAAAAGTCAGAATAGCATATAATTTTAAAACAGAAGGACCACCAAACCTATATTACACAAAGATAACCTCTATTTCTTTCTTCTGGTGACAGTCTCCATTGCCTTTCCTCACTCAAAATGCCCCCAAAAGTCGATAACTTAAAGCCGTGGCCAACACAGAACAGGATGAAAATCTATTCAACTCTGCACCTTACACTACTCCCTGTGCAAACTAACAAATGATGTAGTAGAGGGTGTTGAACCCCTTATTCCTCGACCGCCGAATGTAAATCATACACTATAATTGTGTACTTGTTAAACAGTCCAAGCACATTGTGAATAAAAAAAAGGAAAATCACATGAAAGTATGAAAACTAATATTTTTTCCAGACCCCTCAATAGTATTTCTTGGCCAATTTTTCCAATCGCATGCATTCCGAAAAAGGAAAGTCTACACAATGAAACATGGAAACAAAGTGGAATCAGAAACTCATGACAGCCTCAATTACCACCTAATTAAATAATAGGCCTTTATCGAGAAAGCTCCAAGACAGATCCGATTTACAACATAACACATTTTCTTTGCCACTATGCTCAATTCACTAGACAGCAAAAACAAGCAAAACTACGGAGATCATATTGAGTAACTGTGGCACCGAAGTAGTGAGGTATCTCACATCTTCCAACACAGAGATCAAATTATCCCAGCATTGTTTTGATGCATACTGTTTCCAATGCCGCAATTTTCCAACAATCCATTCAAAGAATCATACATAGCGCAGTAGAGCACATGAGGGTAGAATGATTGATAAAATATTCCTTACTTTGAGCATATAGTTATTTTAATGATAAGAACTATAAGTTAGTGCAAGTCAACATATGATCCATATAGTATTGTTGAACTAGTGGAACACTCACGTAAGAAACCGAGCAATCTGAGAAAATTCAAAGGCTGCGGCAACAAATATCTATCCACCCACCTAACCGTAGTTGCGCCTAATCAGCCATCAAGAGCTTCCACATGTTGTTGAAAGCAACCCTTCTCTGCTATTCGCTTTTTCTCATCCCTCTGATCAAATTTGGCCACGTGGTCACTTTCGTGCCTGCAAAGATATCATCTCACTTTCGACATCCTATGCCGTTTAATAAAAAGATATAAGTACCTAAGGAAGCCTTAGTCCACATTATACTTTCATTGGTGAATGATTACAGACAAAGTGCGTAGCGAACTTCTCTAAACAAGTATCTATCTAGACTATGGAAATCTTCTCCGTGAATTGTGATTTGACCATGGACTATTAATGGGAGGATATCCTTTTCTGCTCTCCTCCCCTTACTCTTTTCTTGTCATATCGTGTAGAACGAGTGCATCTGAGTTGCTACTCGTAGGCATTCCCTTACTCTGTTTCCTTCATCAGAATGCTTCCTTGACTGTGCCAAATGCGCGAGGTTATGAACCAAACTGACACAAGTCGGAAACATCAATTTGCGTTTGTTATCTTTTCTAATTTGGTTTGTAACATTTTTTTTTTCTCTGATTGGTAGAGAATGGCTTGGAAAAAAACTGCCAATATGAACATGTAAAGTAGGAGGAGCAAATGTTGGACTCTAATTCAACCAAAACTATGGGCAGAAGTGGATTCTTGAGCTAATTAACACGTCAGCGTGTCTCCCAACTCCGGCAAGGAACTCAATAAGAATAGTGGCGTGCATCGCTTTCGTTTCGCAAAGAGTATCACTTATGTGCTCGTTTTGACTAATAGTCAGCGTTCTATTTCCTATGGTCCACCATTTAATTTTCTTAAGAAATTGCCCCGATTATCTGAAGCACTTCGATGCTCACCTCGTTTCTTACTTTTTAAGATATTCTACAAAAGACTTTTTAAGAGAGTAAACGGCTATGCATTTTCTGGGCATTCTGATCTACAGCTTGCACCATGTTCCTTCACAATGTAACTCTGCCTAATAAAAGCCCAGCTTGACGCTCAACTGCTTGTGAAACCGAAGTGAATCTAGTGTCATCTACTGTCTCCTCATAGTGATGACAGAGTATGAGAGGATCTAATCGATCGCCTCATTATAAATATCAATCACATTCTGCATACATCAAACTGTTGCTGGAGAACTGCCTAATTAGTTGCGACTGCTTCTGTTAAGACTTCCCAATCGCTGTCTAACCATCTGGAAAATAATTGGAATGCTGCCGCCTGACACACCCTCTCAAAAAACACTATACAGACTGCCAACTTGCATGTCAGTGATCAAGATCAAGAACACAAGAATACTTTACCAGCAATTAGACATGATTCTCCTTAAATTACAAAATCATAACTGCATAGTTTAGCAATTGACCTTTGCGAGTCGTAGATACCCATCTGGCCATGAAATCCTAGTGATTGCGTCCTGAATGAGTATCCATATTAACTTGTGCAGAATATTATCACCAGCAAAAACCGTAATACGTGAATAGTAGTAAATACGTAAATAGTGACAGTATGACCGGACAATCGAATAAAAACTGTTTTAAACCTAAAGTATATGCGTGTTTTTCTTAACCCTTGTTCTTATTCAAATCGCCTTAAGACAGTCCAAAGTTAAATGCGTGTAAATATATATACTGTAACGAATGAAACAATAATCAACAATTGTCACTGAGATAAGCTGAATATGTCTTTTAGCAAGATTGTGTGTCTAGGCTAACTTCTTGCAAACCGTAACACCATCATCAATCAGAGAGCAGCTAGCCATATATTATCAAATAGACTTATTTATCATCTGTAATACAACTAGCTTTGAGAATTATTTTTACTATTTCATTTTCATCACAATACACCTCGAGGATGGTTCTGTTCATTAACTAAACCGTTACGTATATCGAACGTGGAACGTTGTATTCTATATGCAAATAATGGACTCGGCGTAAATTGAGTTTCCTCGCGTCCATAGATCAGGTGAGTGTATATTATTTTAAAGATATATTAGTCCCAGCCCCGTAAAGCGGGAGAGTTTGCGCCTATGAATTGTCTTATGCATCGCGAAATGAATGATAAAGATGCTGCCGAGGTATACCACATATGTTTGGGTTTGAACTCTTGGAGTTCCCCTGCAACTTGTCAATAAGATTAAACCTCGCAAGAAAAGAATAAAACACAGAACGGGAAAATTAAGAGAATTACTAAAAAGAGCACACAAGGCCGTGATATTACTGTTTCACCCTTTAACTGTTAGACCATCACAAGACTTCCTTTCAAATAATTTTATAGAATTTTGTGATGATGATTTATTGAATTTTTAATTAAATTAAACTCCTTAATAAAAATATGGAGCTAAATCCACATTGGGAGTCTATAAAAAACTGCAAAAAGAGAGAATAAAATATGCGATAACCCACTGAGTTCATAAAATAATAGGACTCTATATCAAGAGAGTACATATGATTGAACTTATCAATACGTTCGGCCATCTCTAAAAATAACTTTGGGATGAACACTCAAAACACTGCGTTTTGCACTAAGATTAGATCACTCCACATTATAGTATTCTTCCTATCACAAAAGAATACCTCGCACGTATTTTCAGAACACCAATTCCCTAAAACTACAAATTCTCCATCACAAAAAAACTCTCTTCGCTCTTGGTCTGTGTGTTGTGAGTGTTGTGCCATCTCCTAATTATAGGGATGGATGGATCGCGGGAAATTATGAGGGCACAGACAGTGGGATCCTAAAAACACGATGAATCCTACGACAGTAACACACGAAAAAACGGACCCTCTTCTATCTCTTTTTATCTGAAAGAAGGAAATCTTATTTCCTTTATTTTCCCCATTTTCTATATATATCGTACACTGGCTGAAATGTATTTCTCTACGACGTATTTCCCTTTTTTTTAATTGTTTTCAAATGTTGGGTCCCATTGAGTGGGCACTGCAACATAGCATAAATCAAAAATCTATAATTTATGAAATAATCCCAAGTGAAAGAAACAATGAGATCTCATTCTATCTCTTATAACACACTAATGAATTGATTAAAGTATCTATAAATGAGTAATATGGTAGGTGCAGAAAGCATTGCTCTTTAACAGTGCCATTAAAATGCGGAACAAGTATTTCTTTTATTTCGTACTATTCACGGAACTAAGTTAAATGACGACCACCCTATACAAAGACCATCTTTAATAAGCTCTTCTGTATCTAATCTAAAATTAGAGTTTAAAAAAGAAGTAAAAGCGTAAAGCAAAAATACTCCGCTAAAAGTTTGGATATTTACACCTATATAAATAAAATAGACCTAATAATCATATTAATACAAACAAATGACTTAAACTCTTCTCTCTAAACATATTGTTGCGTTTTTGTCTCAACGCCACTTCTTCACAATAAATTATCTGACTAGAGTGTAGAGGGGGGGGCATGCGAGAGAGAGATATGTCTCAAGAAGAGTAAAGAACAATAATTAAGCAAACTGGAACCTTAGTGCGATCAGATCACAAATTATTTTTGTTTAATATATAATCACTATAATCAAATCATAATTAAGTCAACAATTATCATGAACGTATTACTTTTATTTAACTGATTTTGGAATTCTCCACCAAAAAAAAAGGAATAAGGTCTATTTGCCTTTTTCAACTTCATAATAAAAATGGATGACTCACAACTTGCTTACAGCTAATCAAAAAACAGCATCTACATTCTTTCAATACTTCAACGCGTCCACCGAAAAACGGATCACCTACCAAGAAGAAAATTCTTATTTCCTTATTTCCATTTTCAACTACATGTGGGTCCTACCACGTTTTCCTTTTTTTTTAATTGTTTCAAATGTGGGTCCCATTGAGTGGGCACCGCACAACATTTAAAAATATAAATTATGCAAATAATTTTGTAAGACATGAGACCTCATTACCAGACAACATGAATGGATAGACATAATAAAGGGGTAGGTTGCAGAAGCATTGCTCAGGCGGACAAGTTCTTTGCTCATGCAATTAAATGCACATAGACAGACCATTTTTAGCTCTTTGATTAAGCAATAATTTAAAAAAAAAAGTATAGTTTAAAGCAAAAATACTCGCTAATGATTAATTAATTTATAATTAAAAGAAACTATAATAATAATCAAACAAATTAAACTTTTTTTAAACATATGTGGTTTTTCTCAACCCACTTCTTCAATAATATTATCTGATAATTAAATTTGTCATCATAAAAAGAGTCAAGAGTATGAAAGAAAATAGCAACTGGACTTTCATCAGTCTTTTTTTAATTAAACATCAACTCATAATTAGTCAAAATTATTTGAACGTATATTATTTAACTGATTTTGGAATTCTCCAACCTATTCTTTTTCCTTCATAATAATTTATGACTCACTTTGGCTGTTACAGCTAATCAAAGCATCTACATTCTTCAATACTTCAACTTGCAAATTCGTCTATCAAAATAAGAATATTCCATAAATAGTATAATATATATATTTTTAAAAAATTATACTCCACAATTTAGGTATGCTTTACTAATCATATCTCAACTGATTATTTTCTTTTTTTTATAAATCATTCAGTATCTGGAGTTTACATATCCGATTAATCTGAATTTATACTGGATAAGTTCATATCAGGAAGTAAAACGCTCTCTCTTAAATATTTTATTTTAAATAAAAAAATTTTTTGCATTTGTTACAGAGCAGGAGTTTGTCTTGATTAGCCTCATACTTTGGTTTTAAACATGTCAGACCATGTGTTAAGCACTAGCGATACGAAACACACTGTACACGACTGCAAATGAAATGCCGGTGAGACTGGCAGCAAGTGGAGCTATACATTACTTTAACAAGAAAACAATTAATTAATTAATTAAGACTAAACACCAAAACCTCTGCATATGTTGCTTATAAAATTAAATTTTCTCGACCTCTGTAACGAATGCTTACTGTTGATGCCTTGACAACGTGAGGACGGTGGCTGTTTAAGGTCATTAATCATTAAATTTATGCCCTAAATAATAATAATATTAATATTAATATTAATATTAGATCAGAAGTCTTTATCAATAATTGCGTATCGTTTTCCTTTTCTTTTGGAGAATTTATTTTTTCTAGCTTCACATTAACTTAATTCTGTACTATTTAATTTATAATAATTGTGTCTAATCAACTTATGTTATTAAATTGTAATGATCATTAAATTTTTTATATTAGCATTGAATGATGCATTTAATAGGTAATTTGTATCCAAAAGTTAAGTTTGAAGTGTTTGTTTGCTAGAATAGAAGTATACATTTTCTGAGTTTTTTTTATTGGTTGCCAATTGATTTATATTTTTACTTTATATTTGGACCACATTAACCTTATAAAAATATTTATTAATAAATTTAGTTTTCGAGTTAGTATTTATATTGTTATTCTATTTATAATTATTTAAAATAAAAATTTAATTATTATATTATTTATATAATACACTAGAATATAAATAATATAGTCATCCTAAAAAAGAATAGTAAAAAACATGAAAACCCGTTATACATCATTTTACATTTTAACAAATAACTATTATTAGGATCTAAAACAAGAGGGGAGTTAGTAGCGTTTTATAAAAAGTTAATTCATGCAACGTTTAATTTTTAGTGTTTTATGAAAAGCTACTCAAACAGCTAACAGTGAGACCTAAAATGGTTGAAAGTACGTTACAAATGCTAGATACGAAGGTTTGAGAAATGTTAATGTAAAAATATTTTTTTTTCGAAGAGAAGAGCAGCTGCCCCTCTTTGTGAGACATGTACATATGCACTTGCAAGTTGGAACTAGCATTCATCAAATAACAATTATCAACCACTACCTATTACCTAATACATCAAAATCAAACTCATTAGTTTAAACTCAATAATTGCAAAATAGAATACTACAACTTAATGCAACGAATATATAAGAAGTGGAGAACTATAAACTATTCCCAAATTGAATAATTGTAATGGAATGAGGATTAAGATAAGGTCAAGTGTGAAGCGACCTTATCTATAAAATGTTTAATTTAATTAATTAATTGCTCCATAATTTAGGAATTTGTAAGAGGAATATGACAAGTAGACAACCAATTGGTTGTCATATTGGAGCCTTGAAGGGAGGGAAAGGCATGAAAGCCAACAAAGCTGTTTTGGATCCAATCTAAGTTCTGACCATTGAGTTTATTGGATTTGGATAAAAACTGACCTAGTGGTTCAACAATCAACACAACCTAGGATTAGATTTAAGTTTTTTTTTATTATTATTATTATTTATTCAGAGTTCGATGTGTCGTAGATTATATAATAAGGAATAATTCTTTCTTATATTCGAATTTGAGACCAACCAGAGCGTATATAATTATCGGATCAAATTTAAGATTGAATCAATATTTAATTTGATAAATTATATTCATTTAATATTTCAATTTATAAAATTTAATTTTCCAATAATTATACGAAAATGAAGAAATATGAAAAATTATTATTTGGTAAAAAACATTGAAAGGTGTGTTATTGTTAAACAAAACTTGAAATTTATGAAAATAAATAGATCTAGATAAATGCAATGTCCATTAAAAAAATGAATAAATCTAAGAACTCAAACTCAAATTTTGTATCAAAGTTTCACGGATCTAGCATGATTTGAGAAAATTCCAAAAAAATATAAGAACAAAACTAAAGACGAAGCTAGAGGGAAGAGAGAGGGGAGAAGGGGTGTCAATCGGTGAGAATACTCACTGGTGGCTGCCCAAAGAAGAAGAAGAAAGAAGAGGAAGAGAGAGTTTAGACTTTAGATCATAATTGAAGTGAAGTTACTTAGTAAGTGAATCCATTTTTTACCTCATTGATTAAAATTTGCTTCCTAGGATTAATGTTTAAGAATATAAATAATACTGGAAGTAAATTTTGCAATTTGTCTAAATTCTGATAGAAATTGAATTAAGAGCAAGACACAAGCTAAAAGAAAATCAGGGTGAGGTGGATATCACTTTTCTTTTTTTTTTTTTTACATGTGCTAGCTATTAATATTGCATAACAAAATAAATTTTAAGATAGGTTTTATGTCCAGGAAATGCAAAATTATAACTTAAAAATACATAACATTAAGCTGTTACTCTATGAAAGAAAACTCAATATGAACAAATGTTATAGGAAAGGGAAAACTGAGTTCATATATCATAGAACAGAGTAAAAGGGATTCATGTACACGTGAGAGAGAACAGAAGAGAACAAAATGATCAACTAGTTCTAGTAGAAAATACAATCTATGAGACAATCCATTTCCCACTTAAATTTGGGGAAAAAGGATTCTTCAATTACAGTAACAATTAATTACTACTTAATGGCAATAACTCTTTTGGCTACGCATTTTATCTCCCCATGTGCTATCTTCAAATTCTTTAGTATTACTTCTTCTTATTAACTCTGTAAGCTGAGACTGCCATTTTTGTTCCCATTCACATCTATCATCAAATCCAGTGCGGGATCTGTGTCCCTTACCAGTAGAGAAAATAGAGTTTAAGTCTAATCCTCCACTGGCCATATCTCTGTCATATAAAGCTCTGCTTTTTGGATCAGACAAAGTCTCATAAGCTTCTTGAACTTCAATAAACTTTTTGGTATACTCTTCTTTGCATTCCGGCGGAGACACGTCGGGATGGTACTTTCTTGCGAGTTGTTTATAAGCTTTTTTTATTTCTGAAAGATTTCCATTTTCTGATATACCTAACAAATCGTAAAAGCTCTCCGTTTTTACATATAGTGTATAGGCCATCACGGCCTTAATTGGACCTGCTCTGTTCGTTTTGGAAGTGGTATTTTTGAAGGAAAAGTTTGATTTTGGGAGATGCTTAGAGAAGCTGAGCTTAGAAGATGGGTTAAGAATTGATTTTGGGGATGAGAGATTGGGTTTCGAGATGGTTTGGAAGGTAGGAGAGAGCATTTCTGCAGTACTCATGTTTTGCTTTGTTTCTTAACTGTTGTGACTTGGTTTTTCAGTATTTCAGCGTCGAGGAAGGTGAGAGGTATATATAGACCACTAGTATAATAAAATAATAATAATAATTAATAAATAACAAAGCGCAAAAGAAAAAGTAAGAGGCAAGCAGCAAGCTATTAAGCTAAGCAGGGGTGGCCAAAATCCAGTTTTCGAAATCAAAACCATCGGTTCCGAATTGGTGGGAACCGAAACTGAAATTGATGAGAACCGAAATTGGTCCAAACTGAAATTAGAATTGGTTCAAATCGGTTTGGTTCTGATTCCATCAATTTTGGAACCGTGAACCGGCGGTTTCAGCTCCAATCGAAACCGACGGTTCTAGTTCCATCTGAAATTGGCCGAAATCATCCAAAATCGGCCGAAACTGGTTCGAAATTGACCTGAATTGTCGACAAACCGGCCGAAGAACCGGATAGAACCATCGATTTTAAACCATTGAGTAACCGAAACTGAAACCGAAACCGTTTGGTTTCAAAACGTAACTAAAACCATTAATTTTCGATTTGATTCTGATTTTAAATTTTTTGAATTCGAAATCGAAACCGGCGGTTCCTGAAACGTGTCCAACCTAAAGCTAAGCAAAAGAATAGAACAGACAAAAGACGGTGCCGCAGAAAATTCAACGCACCTTTGCTAGGGGTTAATCACCGAACCATGTCTTTGTTGTTGGAATTTTTCGTCAGAGAAAAATCAATTAAATAAACAATATATTGATGGGCTTCAATTTTAACATACATAAGAATATAAATTCCATTTTGAAAAGTATATTTTGTTGAGAGAATTTTTTTTATATGACTCGACTTTAATTTCGATAGAGATAAGAATATAAGTTCTTCTTAAAAAACATATTTTATTGGAAGAATCTTCCTTATATAATTTGAGTGAAATTACACATCATTCTCGTCTACAATTACAACAGGAATTCATTCTCTACACTTGTAGAATAGAAAAGGCAAGTAAATATGTGCCATCGTTTAATTCTCTTTATTAATTTTTTTTTAACTTGAAAAAAAAATAGAAAGACTAAATGTGTTAATCACTTTTCTCTCTGTTCGGACCATTAATCAAATATTAACATCGCGATTTGAGACACTCTATAGAAATCCTTAATTTTAACAT
This sequence comes from Jatropha curcas, assembly GCF_014843425.1. The sequence continues at coordinate 306,361 of NW_023591374.1, read as the reverse complement.
TATAATTTTCCGTTAATAAAATGAATCAGACGGATGATTAAATGCATTTGCTACCAGGCTAGAACTTCAGGTAACATTAGGATGGGTGCTTGTTTATAATTTGAAACGGTAATGTTCAGCGTACAACCCATGACGTGGCTAATTATTAAGGAGCTAATTCTTTAAAAAATAATTATATAATTATTTTTTTTAAAGGGCTAATCTTTAATAAATAAAAAATAATTATATAATTATTTTTTAAAAAAAAAAAAATAAAGTTGTCTAAAACTGAGTGGCGAGGCCTGAAGTTTAGATAAAACACAAAGCTCTATAATTAATTTAAGCTTTTATTAAAAATATTTATGGAGGAATGTACCTTATCATGCCCATTTGCATAAAACTAATGCTTATGGTTGATGCCTCGACAACGTGAGCGTCGGTTGGTTTTGAGGTCATTACTCATTAAATTATTTCTGACTGTCCTAAATTATATGTTTATTTTAATTAATCAATTAAATGAATTTTAATAAATATCAGATCGAAGGTCTTTTTCATACATTTAAAGACTTTTATAGAGACCCATTTCTTTCTTTTTATTTATTTTTTTTTTTTTTCAGAATGTACTGCTATTACTTTTATGTTTGGGCGAAGAGACAAGTAAACGGCCAACACGCTGGCGGCACTTGGTAGAATAAATTCTCCTCTTTCTTCTTATTTATTTATTTATTTCAAATTCTAGAAGAAAGCGAAAGCAATGGAAGGAAAACTGTTTTAGATTCAAATTAATCATAAACAAGGAGTTCCTGCGGATTTGATAACTTTGGTTTGGCTTTGATAGCTTTTAACTGATAGAGATTAACCAATAAAAAGTAAAATTAGTATTAAGGTATTAATTTTTTTATGTTTTTTTTTTATTTTAAAAGTGAATATATTGTTTTTTTTACTATAATATAATTAAAATATTAATTTTTTAAAAAAAATAATATTTAATAAAAATAATTTAAAAAAATGAATATTTAATAAAAATATAACTAGAAATAAACGACAATAATATTTAATAAAAATATAACTATAAATAAAACGATATAATATTAATTTGAAAAGAATATTACTGAGGTTAATCAAATCCAAATATATATAAATTTAAATCATTTACTCAATTAAACAAAAAGTTTCAAAACATAATTAATGGAATCAACAATTAGATTGTGATTTCTATCGGTAATTTATAAAACGGATAATATCTTGTTAGGTCTAAGATGTTACAATTTCTCACATTAATAATTTTCCATCCAAAATCTACCAATTATTTTCATTTAATTTTCACTAGAAACACAAAATTCACTTTAATGTTATTGTTTTAAAACAAACTTTCTCTCTTTTTTTTCTCCTTCAACCTTACCTCTTTATCTTATCTTCTCATCTTAGTTTTCTCACCTAATCCATCAAATTACTACCACCATAAGCTTCCTTGCAAGTTATTCTCACTTACACGTCATTCTTTCTAACACTAAGCCCACAAATTAATTAAGCCAAATGAGAAGCATAACACTTCTTTTTTCTTTTCCAAATGATTTTCATCTTCAAAATTTAAAACTCATTTTCTTTTAAAATAAAAAAAAAAAACACATAAAGAAAGCTATTATGTTTGAGAAGATTAAGGTCACCAAACTCATCGTTGAGATGAATGATGAGAGATTTCTCTTTAATCATTATTGTTAGATTTAATCTCTCCATTTTTTTTCAAGACAAGTTGATGAATTATCTTTTGATATTAGACCGGTTTTACTAATTAATTTTTCAAACGTTAACTATGACATTATAGATTTAATCAAATCTCAATACTTTGTAGTAACTTATTATTAGAGTAATATTTCAAATTCCATGACATACCTAGACTTTTTTAGCATAACTTTTTTTTTTTTTTTATTGGTGGCAAAAGAAGAGCAGAACAAAAAATAGAAACCTATCTCAACGAGCCAATGTTACAAACATCAACCTAAAAAATCAAAGATAATAAATTAGGACTAGTTTTCCAAATGAATAAAGAAGGAAGGATGACATGCCCAACTTGGCCAAATGATCAGCTGCAGAATTAGCTTTCATGAAACACATGATAGATAGAACACTCCTAATCATGACTCATCAAGTTCTAAATATCCAAAATAAGAACGGCCAAAGGATGAGCAATAGATAACCCTGAGCTCACCAGCCTAATAGCCTCCAAACAATCAGACTCAACAACAACCTTACGGAAACCACGGTCCCAAGCAAGAATAAGCCCTATCTGAATAGAGAAAAACTTACCAACTCAAATAGTAGAGTGCCAGTATTAAGAGAATAACCCCCAAGCCACCTCCCCCAGTAATCACGAATCACACTACCACCACCAGTCAATCCCGGATTAGTAAGACTGCTCCCATCACAATTTAACTTCATCTAACCATCCTGAGGCTTAACCCAAGCCACACAAAACTACCTACTAACTCTAGCCGAAGCACTGCAGGAGAAGAAGAATTCAGAATATCCACAAAGCTACTTTAAAAGCACAACGATTTAAAGCAAAAATAGCAACAAGTTCATTCTTAAAAGACATACAAGTTCCTCACTTTCCAAACCCACCAAATAGCAGCTCAAAACCAATGATGCCAGGAGATACCAAAGGGATCAAACATGTGCAAGGATAAATTTAAATGCAACCACAACACAACATCATCCAAATCCCCAGGCCCAAATAGCAGCTTCAAAACCCATATGATGCCCCCAGGAGACAGGATTACCAAAGGGCAATCAAACATGTCGCAAGGAATAACATTTAAATGAACCAATGATGCCAGGAGATACCAAAGGGATCAAACATGTGCAAGGATAAATTTAAATGCAACCACAACACAACATCATCCACTCCAAAAAAAATTAGGAGGCAAACTCCACTACTGCCACTATGCCCGCACTACAACACAATCACGAAAAAGATGCTACAGAGACTCCTCCTCCATAGAACATAAACTACATAGACTAGAAAGACTCAAATCTCTCTGAAACTAAAAAAAATTAGTTGGCAAACGGCTATGCCGAATCAGCCGAAAAAAATTTTTTGGCATAACTTTTAAGGATGGAGATTTCAATTTGGATCTATTATCAGGCCGTATATGCATTTATCACTGGGCTATATCTTGGTATGCCATGACAAACCTCAACTTTCAAAACCAATGGATTTAACTATTTCCCTCCTTTTACTTTAGCCAAATTAAAAAAAAAATAAAAGAATTGGTATAACTACTTGTCAAATTCAAAATTGTATTCTAGCTAATTGAGACTATCCCCATTCAAAGTACTTTGACAAGATTCCATGACCTAATGAATTTCCATTAGATTATATTACTTAATATTTTTTAATATATAGGTCAGTTGGATTTTTTAAATGGTATTAGTGGTTGATTTGTTCTTATCAAATTTTGTTTAATTACTATCTTTGTTTCTGTTTCATTATCTTTGTCACATTTAGAAGTTCACGACCCTTAAAAAGACTATTAAATTTGTCTAGATTATAATAAATTATTAAGTAAATTAATTATATTACCTTTAATTTAATATATTCAAATACCAAATTAAATTTTAAACTGTTCAATTCTCATATCCGATCATAGCAGTGGAGAGATTTTGCGAACACAAATAAAAGGGTAAACATGAAAAAAGAAAAGAATTTATTACTCCTTGAAACTACAAACGTCAGAAGAAATTTGAAACAAACTATTTTCTCAAATGTAATAAATATTATAAAACAGAAATAGTATATTTTTTAATATTCAAAACAATAGAGCAATTGATTAAGGAGTGATATTCTTAATTTTTATTTTGATCTTGTTAAATATTTAAAATTTATATGCAGCAAAAATTTTTTTAACAGGTGAATTTATGTATTTTTCGCCGTATATAAAAAGAAAACAGAACATATCATCTAATACTAATAGGGGAAAAATTTTAAAAACTGATCCATTTCCCATTTAAATTTGGGAAAATGGCTTGTGGAAGTTATATTATTATTAACAATTAATTACACATTATGGCAATAACTTTTTTGGCTACGTATTCTATCTCCCCATGTACTATCCTCAAATTCTTTAGCATTACGTCTTCTTATTAACTCTGTAAACTGAGACTGCCATTTTTGTTCCCGTTCACATCTATCATCAAATCCGGTGCGGGATCTGTGTCGCTTACCAGTAAAGAAGAACGAGTTTAAGTCTAATCCTATACTGGCGATATCTCTGTCATATAAAGCTCTGGTTTTTGGATCAGACAAAGTCTCATAAGCTTCTTGAACTTCAATAAACCTCTTTGTATACTCTTCTTTGCATTCCGGCGGAGACACGTCGGGGTGATATTTTCTTCCTTTTTCTGATATACCCAACAAATCGTAAAAGCTCTCTGTTTTTACCATCACAGTATCAGCCATGACGGCCCTAACTGAACCTGCTCTGTTCGATTTCAAAGTGGTATTTTTGAAGGAAAAGTTTGATATCAGCCATGACGGGCCCTAACTGAACCTGCTCTGTTCGACTTTTCCAAAGTCGCCTTCCTTTTTCTGATATACCCAACAAATCGTAAAAGCTCTCTGTTTTTACCATCACAGTATCAGCCATGACGGCCCTAACTGAACCTGCTCTGTTCGATTTCAAAGTGGTATTTTTGAAGGAAAAGTTTGATTTTGGGAAATGGGTATTGAAGCTGAGATTAGTAGACGGATTAAGAGTTGATTTTGGAGTTGAGAGATTGAGTTTGGAGATGGCTTGAAAGGAAGAAGAGATCATTCCTGCAGTAGTCATGTTTTGCTCTGTTTCTTTGCTATGTAACTTGGACAGAAGAGGAGGATGAGTGAGAGCATATATAGAGAACTAACATTAATAAAATAATAATGAAAAATATAAAATTTAGAACTTAAAAAAAGAAGTAAGAATGTAAGATGCAAGCTAAGCAAACAATAGACAGAGAGTGATTGAAAATTCAAGGCGCCTTTGTCACCGAAACCATGTCATTGTCTCGTTAGGACCTCTTTTCTGTATATAATACTCCTAACATTTGGTGAAAATAATTTATTATAAAATATTTAATTTTTTTTTTATTTTTCACACTCGCGTTTAAATACAATATGAGAAAGAACAAGTAAATTATATTTACCAAATAGTAAAATTTCACACTTTTCTAATTTCTTAGTTATTTTGTTTAGATCGAAGAGATTCCAAATATATAATTCAATAGAAAAATAAGTTTAAATTTTACTTTTTTTTTCATTATTTTCTTCTCCTTTTTCAAAGGAGGGAAAACTGATGTTTTTTCTATTGTTATTTCTTTCCTATAAAAAAACTTCTATCTAAATAAAGGATAAGATCCGAGCTGTTTTCCATATGAAACCGTAATGCTTTTAGAATAAATATAATCAATTCTAAAAAAAATATATAATCAATTTATTTAATAATAAAAAAATAATAAAGTTATCCAAAAATGAGTCATCCTGTCGAAATTTCAGTTAAAACAGTATGTTTATGTTGTCTTATAGTTGATTTGTAGTTATTCATAATAATATTTCTGGATGTAGCATTATAGAACAATTGCTATGGGTTGATGCCTTCTCAACAACGTGAGAGACAGTTGCTATAAGGCCATTAAATTATTTCTGACTTTCCGGAATAAAAGGTCTTTTACATATATATATATATATATATATATTATCAATTTTTAGTATACTTTTCAGAGAATACAATTTCAAGAAAATTATTTCTTAAAAAATATAATTTGATTGTATTTGGTATGCAAATTAATTTCATGGAAAGTAAAATTGCTCTCAAATAAAAAAAATTACAATATATCAATTTGAGTGTGTAAATTAATAAATTCATTGCACTTAACTAGGAAGTGTAACTTTCTTATGTATCTCTAAGTAACTTACTTCTCTTACATAGGATAAGTTGAATGACCCACTTTTCGAGAAGTAGAATTGATAATAAAAACTAAACACGACTTCTTTCTAGAAAGTTACGCTTCATAGTCTATTTATCACCGACTAAACATTTTATTAATTTTCAATAAAAAACACTTAGTATATCAAAAGTAACCTTCAATTCCATAAATTTTAGTTTTCAAATAAAATAATCAAACATGAAATTTAATAAAAATCTATAAATTTAACATACCATCTATCCAAATTCACCTCTAAGTTTGTTCAATAAAATTTTCATTGAAGCATCCAGCACTTGAAAACCAAAGATAAAAGGAGGAGACAAGTAGAACCGTAGGATACTAGAATTAGAATAAAAAATGAGAATTAAGATAAGTTTTGTTGACAAGTGGACAGCTTGGATAATAAGTTACCAATAAAAAATAAAATTTATATATATATATTATTTATTTATTTTTAGATAACTTATTAGTTGTCTAGTTGTAAAAAAAAAAAAAAAAAAAAAAAAAAAAAAACAGCTTTTGGATTACATAAGTTACCAATAAAAAATAAAACTTTATATATATATATTATTTATTACTTTCTAGATAACTCTATTAGTTGTCTAGTGGTAAAAAAAAAACAAAAAAAAAAAAAAAAAAAAAAACTTAATTCTTAAACCCACCAATAAGTTATCAACAAAAATATAAATCTTAAAAAGACTAAAGTGCTATATGTATATACTTAACAATAAAACATGAGGCGTCAGAAAGTTTTGCCTCGTGACTGGACAACTTGAACCAACAACGGTTAATTATTACCGATCTTACAATAGCATTTATAAATATTATAAACTTATCTATACATTTAATTTATTTATATTGGAACAAACAACGGACTTGTTTTAGAATCTCCGTATAATAATGGTTGATGCTTAACCGCCAACCTTTGAACGTCAGTATCTAATAAAACCAGCTTAATAAACTAATTAAACATAAAAAAAAAAAAAAAAAAAAAAAAAAAAAAAACTTATCTTAAACCACCAATAAGTTATCAACAAAAATATAAATAAAGACTAAAGTGTATATGTATATATAAAATAAAAATGAGGCGTCAGATAAGTTTTGCTCGTGACTGGACAACTTGAACAACAAGTTAATTATTACCGATAAATAAGCATATAAATATTATAAATATCTATACATTAATTTATTTATTATTTGAACAAGACTTGTTTAAATCTCGTATATAATGGTGATGTTTAACCGCAACCTTTGAAGTATCTAATAAAACAGTTAATAACTAATAAAATAATTAATAACTACTAAAATATCTAATATTATCAAACAGATTCGATATTTAAAAATTTATTTTCGAAGGATCTTTTAAAATATTATTGTTGTTTTGTTCTCCGTCCCGTGATGATAAAAAATTTAAAAATAATTTTTTCTATAATTAGTTTGGTGTATGTTATTGGTTGGACTAATACAGAGAAAGCAGATACTCATCCCCTTATTACTTGTAAGTCAAAATAATTTGTTCAAGAAATAGCAAATTGGAGAATGAAAAGTGACTGTTGGTAAAATAAATTCCTTATTTTTGAATTCTAGAAGAAAGGGAAGTCTTGAAATTGAAGGAAGGGAAGCTGTTTTAGATTCAAGTCAATCAAAAACAGGGGGTTTTGTTGGATTTGGGTAAAACCCACATCAGCCAAACGTTTCCCGATGCCCACATCACAGCCTAATCACGAGATTAAACGTTGGATTAATGTTCAAAATAAATGTATTTTAACTATTTTTCTCTTTTTATTTTAGCCTTTTTAGGAAAGAAAGAGTATATTTTTAAAATTCTTTCAATCTTTTTGCCTTGCCACATAAATTGTTTGTTTAATTTTAATTGAATTAAGGAGTGGATATATACTATTTTACTATTAAAATTTTCAATATATTTCAACCGAAACATTTTCAAGTTTTAAATACTAGATAGTTCCTTCAAAAATACTTCATTGTGTCGTGTTTGAGTTATTATTTTGTCCAAAAAATATAAATACTTTTGAGTATTTTAAAGAATAATACATTATGTTTTTCCAATGTTACCTTATTTACATTAAATACAATAAATACTTTCATGAGTAACCATTAATTTTAAAATAAATAATAATTTAGTTAAATTACTTTTTGTTTTATTACAATCTATGAGAATTAACTGTTCCTTTAATCATTGTGCGAAAACCTTAAACGATTTATATTTTAAGATAGAGAGAGTACTAGATAGTGAATTAGTATTGAAATGTCGAATATCGGGAATTAATTTTAATCATTTTAAAAATATTGAAAAATTGGAAAAATTTAATTATCTATAAATAAATTAGAGATTCTATCTAACTACTTTTGCTGAAATAAAAATTAAATAAATTTATATTTTATATGTATAATTGATCACAAATGGTTATTTATTTGTTTAAGTTGTGAATAAATATAGTTATTTAGAATAGAATAGTGTGTCGATCTCTTTCTTTTTTTAAATTATCTTATCTCGTATTCGTATAGTGTTATGTCTCGCTTTGCATATTCATCGCTTGTATCTGTGCAACCTAGTTGTATCTAATTACACTAGCCACTTTCAAAATTATTTTGACAAAATTCCATGACCTCTTATGCTTGTTTGAATGGATGTAAAATAGATGGTGAAAATGTTCAATTTTCAAAATTTCTTGTTTGGTTTGGATGAAAATGTTAAGGAAGATGTAAAATAAATTTATTTTACACCCTTCTAACCTTATTTTCACTCCATTTGGAGAGAAAAATGAATAGTAAGATGAGATTTTACCTCCTTGTTTTACTTCTACCCTTCCCAAACACAACGGAGAAGCTTTTTTTTTTTTTTTAAACTTCGTAACCCTACCAATAGATGCACTATGGCGCGAAGAACATCCTTGTGATGCAAGTGGAGTGACAAACTCGGAAGTCTTGCCATAACGTAAAAGCACGAATGCAAGTTTCTATAACGTCAAAATTCGAATTCCTAGGTTCAATCATGCAGAAGATAATTTCCCATAACTGTTCAACGGTCATCAACCAATACATGTGATAGTCCGTTTCATTGGATAACTTGACCATTAAGTAATCATTCTCTTAACTCCTAAACCTGTGCATCGAGGGGCTTCCTTCAGAAGGATTCTATACCAGACAAAAAGCTTTCTAACCAATTTATCTACCTATGACTCGAACAATCACAACACGTTTCCATGGCACTGAAAGTTTTTCCTATACTTGATTCGAAACTATAACTTCAGGAGTTCCACTATGAGTAATTAACTATATCAATGATTTCAATTTCCTCTTTCATAGTTTCCATATCATCATCTTCAAAACCTTATCCCGAAAAGAAATATCACTCTGTAGATTTTCAAATCGGGATTTCAATATTTTTAAATACTAGCATAAAGTAACGAAACCAGAATTAAAGCAAGTGAACTAAAGATACTATTCCAATGAGCAATATACAGAAACAAAGGGGAAATCTATACATAAAGAAAGAACAGAAAAAATAATCCATTTCCCCCTTAAATTTTGGGAAATGAATTCTTCAGATTGTGTTAACAAGTAATTACTCTTAAGTCTTAATGGCAATAATTCTTTTGGCTACGAATTCTATCTCCCCATGTAATATTCTCAAATTCTTTAGCATTACTTTTTCTTATTAACTCTGAAAGCTGAGACTGCCATTTCTGCTCCCAGTCACTTTTATCATCGAATCCGTCGCGTGATCTGTGTCTCCTACCGGTAGAGAAAAACGAGTTTAAGTCTAATACTCCACTGGCCATATCTCTGTCATACAAAGCTCTGGTTTTTGGATCAGATAAAGTCTCATAAGCTTCTTGAACTTCAATAAACCTCTTTGTATACTCTTCTTTAAGTTCGGGCGGCGACACGTCGGGATGGTATTTTCTTGCGAGTTGTTTATAAGCTTTCTTTATTTCTGAAATACTTCCACTTTCAGATACACCCAATAAATCGTAGAAGCTCTCTGTTTTTACATACACTGCATCGGCCATGACGGCCTTAATTGGACTTGCTCTGTTCGATTTGGAAATAGTATTTCCGAAGGGAAAGTTTGATTTTGGGAAATTGGTATTGAAGCTAAGAGTAGAAGATGGTTTAAGAGAAGATTTTGAAGTAGAGAGATTGGGTATTGAGAAGGTTTGGAGGGTAGAAGAGGTGATTCCGGATGCAGAACTCATGTTTTGCTCTGTTTTTTGTGTTTCGCTCTGTATATCGTTTGAATTTGTAATGAATGCAATGAGCAGAAAGCGAATTTTGAGTTCGTATATATAGACAGGATCAGAGAGAGTATAATAATCAATAAAATAGTAAATTAGGTGACTGGTTCTGATGTTCATTACTTACCTAATGGTAAGGTGAGAATGCCCTAAGGGATAAAATAAGAAAAATCAACACGTCATCGAAGTTTCTAATCTACACCGCATATCTATCCAAACCATGTCCTTACTTTTTTCAAATAAAAATCTATAAGAAATCTAGATTTTTTAATTAAATAATCAAATATTTACGCCTCATGATGGTGAAGATAATTAAAAAATATCATAAAAAAATTAGTAAGCTAATTTCATATCCTTAAATCCTAATTAGTCGGACTAATAGTCGTCAGATAGGAACAGTTTTAATCTAATTTTTAGTTCAATTTAGAATTATGGATCTTATTGAGCAAAATTGAAAATAGTAAATTGAACTTTGATTCTATACAATTACCATATGCAACAAGAAGTTGTTTCAGGTAGGCAGTAAGCGGTTTGTAGGAATCCAGGACATAGCTTAACTTTGAAACGGTAAAGAATTATAGAAAGTATGAATCAGTCAATTTCTTCTGGAATTGTTATTTGCTGTTTTGGAACCGTACGGTGGGCAAAGCCGCGTTTTGCGTTGCTATTTTACTTTTTATTTTCGTTTGTTTCCTTCTGAAGTCAAATATTAGTTGGCGAATTGCTGGAAAATGAAATTTGCAAATTCTTGATTAGGAAGCATCTCATGTTTCCATTATCACCGTCATTACTATACTAACTTCTATTTCTAATTAATATCTATTTAGTAATATAAATGATAATTTATTTATTATAAGGCTGATTAATTATTACTAATTAATGTATTTTATTATAAGTTATGTACAATTTTTAAACTGAAAGACTCGTAAAATTATTTTTATATGAAGTTTCATAGTAGGCAAATTGAATATATTACTCATAATCTGTCCCAGTTCATCGAATTAAGAACTTTTGTGGTAGTTTTGGAGTTCTTCAAAAACGAAAAATAAAATATAAAAAAGGAAATAGAAAAAGGACGTAGAAAGAAGCAATCCGCTTGCCTGGCTTGACGTGTGGATAGAAAAGGTTTAGGAGAACGAAAATCTTTGAGTTCAGGTGGGGCCTATAATAACCAATGTGTCTATCCACGTGGATCCCACAAAATTTGATAAGCTCACATTTTTTCTTCTAGATGAAGGCCAGGTGTCGTGTGCTGTGACGTTGGTAACAAATAAATTTATTTTTAATTTGTTTTTCAATTAATCAAAGGCCACTTGCAGAGGAACCATACACCGTTGCAGATATATATAGACGCCTAGAAAAGAGCAGAAAGCAATCCCGCTTGCCCTGGCACTTGGAACGTGTGGAGTCAGCAAAAGGCTCTAGGAGAACCGACAAATCCTTTGCAGTTCAGGTTGGGGCCTATAATAAACCCCAATGTGTCTATCCACCCGTGGATCCCACAAAAATTTTGATAACGCTCACATTGTTTTCTTTCCTAGGACTGAAGCGCCAGCTGTTCTCGGCTGTGCTGTGGACGGTTCGGTAACAAGATAAACTTTTATTTAATCTTGTTTTTCAATTTAATCAAAGGCCACTTGCAGCAGGAACCACTACACCGTTTGCAGATATATATATATATATATATATATATATACTATTATTAGCGAGTACCAATTCTCCTAAGCCCATACACTTTGATTAATACACTATTTCTTTATATATATTATTAGGAGGTACAATTCTCCTAAGCCCATACACTGATTAATACATATTTTTTATATATATATATAACCAGGAGAATACTCTTTAGACATAAATCATAATGACTTTTAGCCCTGCAGTAAAATGCATTTTTTATTGATTAATGTACGATAACTTGTATTTTTAAATTTACGAGAATTGAAATCGTTATCGTCCTGATTAATATTATTGATTATATTTTTAATATATAGAAATAAATTAAATTGATTTTTAATTTCATAAATTATGTCTTCTAAGCATATAAATTAAATTGGTAAATGTTGGCATGAAATTAATAAGCTCACATCACGTCTGTTCTTCAAGATCAAAGCCGCAAAAAATTATTTTCTTGATGTTAGATTTAGAACCTAATTTTTTATATTAAACTTAATAAAATTTTATTTTTAGTATAAGTTTGCTAATATCCTAAAATAGAGCACCACCAAATTATAACCTTTATGCCCCAGCCGATCTTGTCATTCCTTGTTGTGAATTACAGTTAATAAAGAGATAATTGTTACTTTCTTCCTATATTTTGTTATAATTAACTAATAAATTCTTATATTTTCAAAAATATAAGAATTTATATTTAATGTTTGCCATCCAATTATTTTATCTCTACATTTAATTTTTGTACTTTTTCGCTAAAAACTTTAATTATGATTATTATCTTATTTTGTATTTGTCAAAATTAAATCTATCTCCTTATTTTAAAAAATAAATTATTTTATTCTTAAAAAATACAAGAAAAATGTAGTTAATTTCGTAAAAATTACATATATAAAATAGTAACTATAACTAAGATTTCTAGTAAAAAAATATAAAATAGATAGAAAAATGAAATAGTTGGTCGGAACCAAACATTTCGATCATAGATTTATTTTTAAAAATAAAGGCACAAAACTAGTTAATTGTGGTAAAATATAAAGATAACATAGTAATTATTTCACCAATAATTTATTAATTAAAGTCATAATTCTAACATAAGGAGACTCTCTCTCTCCTTCTTTCTCGAAAAACCTATTCTTCTACGGATAGTAAAATACCCTGAATTTTTATTTTCGAAACATTTGAATTTTTATTAAATCAAAATTTGAATTTTCAACGGTATGGGCCGTAAATAGTGAACAATCTTAAGGGCCTAAATAGTGAACAATCTTAATTTGAGTTCAAGTTTGCAAATGGGGCCCAAGCCCAAATATTAATTCGAAAATTTTGAAATCGAGAACAAGTAAATTTCGAGTAATTAAAATGAAAGTCCAGCAAATTAACTATTAGTATATATATAAATTAATTTTCCTAAAAATCAAATATAATTACTAACATGTTTATTTATTAGCTAATGAGGAAATTATGAAACCTAATTAAAATAATTAAAATAAATTTGAACCGGAACCGAAACGCAAATTGATTGGTCGAAGACAAGTAAAAACCATGCAAACCCGAGTAATCGAGCCGAATCATTAAATTAGACCAAATCGGTTCGAATCGAACCGGAATGGTCTAGAAGCCCAAGATTTTTCTTTCTTTTCTTTTTTTTTTCTTCGTTTCTTTTTCTTTTTCTTTTTTTTCTTTCCCTTCTTCTTCCTTGCGCCAGCACCAGCGCGCGACCTTCTCCTCCTCCTCCTCCTCTTCTTCCGACAACCGAAGACCAACGCCGCGCCTCCTTGCCATCGCCTCCACGTCGCAGCAGATCCCGGCTTCCCATCCCTTCTCTCTTTCGTCTCTGGCATACGCAGGAGGTGCAGGAGAGCCGCGACATACGATCGAAGTTCGCGTCGAGCCTCTCCTGCCTGATTTTCCAGCGGCTCATTCAGTATTGCGAGGAAGAAGATTCGATCTCTCTTCTTCACTCCTCCTTCCCGTTTCGGCTGCTAGCCAAAAACCAAGAACCAAGAAACTGCGATCACAGCGCGTAGTAAGTAAAGTCGCATTCAAAACCTTGGTGAGCTCTATATGATCCCTTTTCCGTCAATTATTTAGCTTATTCAATAGCTCATTTGAGGAAAGGGTTGTTAGAATCATGAATGAGAAATGCTAAGTTCCTGAAACACTATTCACACGATTGGAAGTTGGGAAAAATTTGATTTTTGACTATTAATTGACACTATAACTGCATTTTTCAAGGAAATGTGTAAGTTAGGGTGTAAGAAATTAGAATGATTGTGATATGGTAGCAGCCAACCTAGCTATTTGCTTAAAATTTCTGCTTTGATATGAGGCATTTGACATGATAAGTTAAGTTTTTGTTGGTAAATGAGTTAACTAGTGTTTATAATATGGATTTTGATCGAGCAACCTTGATTTGCTTAGGTAGGCAGCAGCTATCTTCAACTATTTCTATTGATTTTTGGTTTGACATGGTACAATTAAGGTTGTAAATCTATTTCTTGCGTGGAATTAGTTAGTTGGTGTGATCCATGATTTTAAGATAGAAAAACTTAATTCTTTTTGCGAATTGACAGCAATTACCTTGATATTTTTTTTGTTTTGCTTTAGAAGGATAAATTTATGTAAATGAGCGTACTTTTAAGATTTCATGATGATTGATGTATAAATGCTTATTTATGATTTGAGAGACAAATAAAATGGGTTCGTTACCTGAAATTTTGCTTGGCGAGAATGCTGACTCACATATTATTAAGTCGTATTCAGGATCTTAGTTATATAATGATAAAGAAAAGAAAAGAAAGAGTGAATTATAGTTGGCATAGGGTTACTACAAGCATATATATATGGATACTGTTAAGTAAAATGTTCTATTTTCATATTTGTTATTTTATATGGGCTTAACCTAGATAGCAAAGCCTTGGATGTAATAGCTAAAGTTATATTGTGATTTAAATATTTATACTTATACTTGAATGGAGGAAGGGAAATTATTTATTTGATTGCCCGATGGATGACACTGTGTGTGTAATGGTTGATGGATATAATATTGCTGATATTTTAAGCAGGTAGATAATCCACTTTTAGGGAGGATGCTGTCGAAATTCATAAGAACTTAATTATTTAATTAAGCACATAATAAATAAGCTTATTTAGAATAATTTCATAAGTATACAGTGCTCTGATTATTTATTATCTTTATTATAGATTTCATTATTTACATATTTACTTATTTATTTTCATCCTTATTGTTATTATCGTTATTTATTTTATTATTATTGTTGTTTATTGTCAATACTATTATTTATTTATCTATCCGCATTGATTTTGGATGTTTAATCACGCATTGCATTATAATGTCTAATCGATCAATATGTTTGCATTTGACTGCAATGTTTGATTAATTGTGTTGTGATATTGCCGTGCTTTGATTGTGTGGAATTGGGATGAAGTGGGTCACCATGGGTTTGTGAGGACGGTCGAAAAAGCATGGATGATGAAATATATAAATTGGACCGTCGGACCGGGTAAATGGGAGATCGGCTTCCCCGTGTGCACCTAATGAAATGATGAAATGTGTTGATGATATGGAAAAGATAAGAGAGAATGGAAAATAAAATATGAGAGGACCGCGTCAAGTAGGATTAACGTCGGCCAGATATGGGATTGCTCCCCGGGTGCACATGTTGAAATGGGCTTTTGAGACGGCAGGCTCGTCGGGGTTTAAGTGACCCACTGACTAACCACTGATGTGATTATATGAAAGATGTTTATAGTGCTGGTGATTTGCCATTTGTGTGACTGGCTGCGTGAGCATATAACTAGTCGGACGACTAGATTAATATGTTTACACATTTGTGTGACTGCGTGTGGTGTGCAAAAATTCTTACTCCTTAGAAAAACTCACATGTCTTGTTTGATTTTTCAGGAAGTAGGTTTTTCCTTTAATCCGATTTAGGCTATGCTTCTTCGGCGCAGGGCAATAAAGAAATTTTTCTAGTTTCATAATTTTTTGCTATGTAATCATGTGTATAAAAGCTATGTATACTAAGAGTTAGTGACTCCGCAGTTGTAGGATTTACATATTTTTAGTCGTGTATTAATATAGCCAAAGCAATTCTGTAAGCCTATGTTAGAAATGTGATGTATTGTGAATTGGGCCCGAACTATGGGATGTCGTAGAAGATAAACTTGGGCCGAGAAATAATAAAATCTTGAGGTTTATTGTGGGCTGAATGTTTAAAATTATATTGAGATTGTAAATTTTTAGTGTTTTAGGCTTACTACGGGCCTCGGGGGCCTTAAGCTTACCTGGGCCCTAATGCCGGTCCGACCCATGGAATTGGGTCGTGACAGATAGTCACTGGTAAGCTCTCAAAGATTGTCATCCCTTTTCTTTTTCTTTTTTTTTTAGTTTTTTGCAAATAATTCTCAAAAACAGATCTGAATTATTATCACTTATATATTGAGATTTGTTGTTGCTTATACATTGAAATTTTGTTCTCAAATTTAGTTCTGAATTATTGTTATCACCACTATAGTGATTTTATATAACGTATTTTATTATTTGGATAATTATGTAGAAAGAAGTGCAAATCTCCATTCCAATAAAAAAAATTTAAAGGTAATCAGATCGAACTTGTAAAAAGACTATGAAGTCAAATAGAGGCCATGAATAGCCACCAAGTGGAGCAAGCGATCGCATGTACACAAATATTATATTCTGTCAATTCGATCAGATACTCCAAATCAAGATTGCGTTTTTTTATTTTTTATATAAGTGATTTATAATTAGAGTTCCTACATAAAAATATAAAAACATATTGACATATATGTTACATATGTATACAGTTTACAATTAATGAAATTCTAGTTTGATTTTTTCTTTAAAAAAAAAAAAACATAAGGAGGCCAGATTAATTCATTATTCTCATAATTATTTTTTTGAGTTCCTCTTTAATCTGTACTTCTACCGTTATACGAAGCGATTAGGGTTTACATATTTGGCTAATTAACCTTTAGAAATAAATTTGACTACGTCAGTCCTATTCAGATGCATGGAGTTCCAGAAAACAGGTGTGAATGACTGACTTCTGCCAATTTCATGTTTCCATTAGCAACTTGACTTTCCTAATATTATTAATCAGTATTAACTAATGAAATATTCGACATTATTATTATTATTATTATTATTATTATTAACTACTAATATTTTTTTTAATAAGTCTCTCAAAAAGATATTATTTTAACAACAACACTTGTCAAATGGAAAGTAAGAGAAGAGCCAGGTTTTGGCCTCACGAAAAATAGAAGGAAGGAACTTGACTTTATTTCTAATATTATTAATTATTAATCAACTAATGGAATATTTGACATTATTATTATTATTTATTAGTATTTTTTTTTAATAATAATACTTGTTAAATGGAAGGTAAGCGAAGAGCCACGTACGTCTTGGCCTCTAGATTCAAAGTTTAAAAATGTCAGAAGTTAAGCGAACACAGTATTGGTTTATTAATAGTTTTTATATTTGCTTAAACCAAATTATATGAATTACTAGAACTTTCTTATGCTTTATCTTACGTGGAACCACAAAAACCTCCGATGTTTAATGATTAAATAAATATGGTACAGGTAGGATGGCCTCGTGTCACTGTGTGGGTCACTTGCTAATACAGCTAGCTTAACTTAAATGTAAAAGGTCAAGTAATTAAAAATCACGTGCTATTCCAAATAACTGAAAAAAGAATAATTTTAGCCTGCATCTCCAATATTAATATAAATTATTCTAATTTAATCGTGACATAAAAAAATAAAAAGATTTTTTCAAAATAGTTTAAAATGCTATGTTTATTTGTTATCTCAAAATGAGGTGTCAAAAAAATAAATAAATATTATATATACATATCACAGATAAAGGTTTTTTTTTAACAATATGGATATTTATTTTTCTACAGTAATTGACAGTATATTAAATTGTGGACAAAAAAGAAAAGATGCAAAAGAATTTGAAAATAATATATTAGAGAGAGATTTTTAAAATTCAATATCTATATAAATATTCATCACATTACAATTCTCGTCTTCTATTCTATATAACACATTAGACACAAATAGTTGTTGACTTTATCTACATATATATATTTTCCGAGATTTTTTTTTCTAAAACTCGTCAAATTAATAAAATCTCGTCCGATGGAAAGAATTAAATCGAACACTTGTTATTCTCTAGATGTGAAAGGAATAGCCAAAATAATTTTATAATATTTATACATATCAAACGAAGGTGAGAATGATGTTATTCAGTTCAGAATTTATCCATCTTCGCATTTAGCGTGGAGTGTCCAATCTGAGTCCTTTCGATTATAATTATTTTCATATTTTGGTGAGTTTAAAGAATATTTATCCCTACTATGCCTCTCATTACATCAAACAGTTCAAAGAATACCTTCGCTAGGCAAGTCGGCTGTAATTGTTGTGGGGGGTGTATTAAGAAACAGTATCGGTCCGGTTGTTTGTATTTTCATCGGTCAGTTGGGGTACTAGGCTCTAATGAGGCTGAACTCATTGCTATCTTCACAATAGTTAAGTTGTTTTGGACTTCGGATTTTAAAAAATTTCCGTTGATTGTGGAATCTAACACTAGAAATACTTTATGTTGGATTTTTCAGAAAAATAAGAGGCAATAGAAGTAGTAGGAAAACTTCAATAAGTTCAAACAAATTATTTCGCAGATTAATGAAATATAATTTGTTCATGTTCAAAGAAGTGGATATCATTTTGCAGATACATTGGCGAAGAAAGATATTGGTGTTGAATTTTTATTTTTTGGCTTGGTTTTAATTGACATAATATTTAGTTTTATGCTGCGATGTTTGGGTTTATGTTGATTTTTCTCTTTTTTTTTTTTTTTTACTTTTTTTTTTTAATTGAATAATTATTTAGTTTTATTGCTGCGGATGTTTGGGTTTATGGTTTTGATTTTTTTCTTCTTTTTTTTTTTTTTTTACTTTTTTTTTTTAAATTTCAATCTCTTATCTTAAAAGATATTCTTTAATTTTCTCTATGAATATATTTTTCTTATCCAGTCGAGCATTAATTTTTTTAAATATATTGAAAAAGTTTGTTTTTTTTTTTTTTTTTACTTTTTTTTTTTAAATTTCATCTCTTATCTTAAAAGATATTCTTTAATTTTCTCTATGAATATATTTTTCTTATCAGTTCCGAGCATTAAATTTTTTAAATATATTGAAAAAGTTTGTTGACTTGTTAGCTTGGATTTAATTTTGATGGATTTGGTACTTATTTTTACTTTTTATTATTAATCTAATAAAACAGTTGAGGAAAGTAGTTAATTTTATCTTTACCCTAATCGCTAGCAATA
Source organism: Jatropha curcas (assembly GCF_014843425.1). The sequence continues at coordinate 287,107 of NW_023591374.1, read as the reverse complement.
TTTTATGCCTGGGGCCTGGGGGAATGTGAAATGGAGAAGGAACATGTCACGTGTGTGTGACGGTGGAAGTAGTTGACAGACGTTTGAATTCTAGAAGGGGTAGAATTAGAAATTGTCAATAAAGAAAACAAAACCCACTTGAGCCAACGGGTTTTTCTCCATCAGACATCACCTAGAAATTTGGAACCCATCTATTATTGTATTTATGAAATAAAAAGGAATAAATTTATAATTATAATTTAATAGGAAGGACTAAATTATAAAGTAAGAAAACGAAAGCTGATTTGGATCTTAATAAAAACCAGGGGTTGTAATTGTAGCTAAAAACCCATCTGAGCCAATGGGTTTTCCTCCTCACCTTCGACTTTGGAAACTAATTCCTAAATCCCCTAGAATTTTATATTCAATTTTTTTTTTACTTATTAATAATAATTAATTAAATGGAAGAAGCATAAAATAATACCCACAATATATACATCCTCACCCCTTACCAACTTCTATTTTTTCTTAATTATATTGAAATTCCTAATAATAATATTAAATTTTTTATAATTTTTTTTAAGTAACAGCACAATATTATCAGAATTTATTCTGTTATATTTGAACATTTAGAATTGAAATCTTGAATTAAATTCTTTTTTTTTTTAATATGAAACACAAAAAATTAAATTTATAAATAAATTCATAAAGTTTATGAAATTCATTTATTTCAAACATGAAGATAAGGATGATAAAAGTAAACATTAGAATTTTGCATACAATAATGTAAAATCTTCATTTCCAATATTTCAAAAAGAAAAAAAGATTTATACTATTATATAATTTGATTGCAACTTAAAAAATAACTATGAATTAGTAGAATAACTTTGCAGGCATCAAAATATTTCCAGAGTTTCTAGAAAAAGGAATGGGTTTGAATATATTCCCTATTTTTCCTGTCCAAAGGCACGAGCTCTGCTGCCAATGCCAAAACATCTTATGTCCTCAGCATCTGAAAAATTCTACTCTCGTGACCCCAATAAATGTCCAACACATATTCGTCCCTTTCAAATAAATTTTCATTGGTACCAACTCATTCAGTTTCTTTTTCTTTTTTTTTTTTTTAGTTTTAAATCTTTAATATTAAAAATTAAATTCAGTGTGTATATATATTATGTGTTGTTCCATAAAATTAGCTTTTTTGATGGTTGTTTATTATTTTAATAGTGTTTAACTAAATATTACAGGATTAACCTTTTATAAAATCACTATTTAACCTCTAAATGTCATGTGTTAATATGTTAAAAAATACTTAAAAAGCTGATGCCGAAAGCAGTTTCCACTGACTCATTCATTTTTTACCATATACTTACTAATTCTTGTTTTGCTTTTTCCTCCTTTACAATATAATTTAAGTTGACAACTGATAATATAACATTATATCCTGCTTAGAACTAGAGAATTTGTAATTAAGATAAAATTTTCATATATGATTTACCATTAAAATCCTCATTTCATTTTTAAAATCTAACTTATCTTTAATATTTTTAAGGAAAACTTTTTCTTTAAAAAATATTTTTTAAATAATTTATTTTTCGTTATTTGATTATATTATTTAAAATTAATTAAAACATTAAAATTTTTTTAACTTATAAAAAATAAAAATAAAAATATTTAAATTTATGAAAATTTCATATTATTTAAAAAAATTATTGTTAAGTATAAAAAAATACATAAAAAAATGATACGTTAGAATAGTCGCGAGCAAATGATAGTGGTGACAGATGAATTGTAATATTGACGGTCATTGATTAATGAATTAAAAAATAGGTAGTTATAGTGTTATAACAAATTTATCAATATAAAAAATATTTTTTATTTGGAAAATAAAAAGTCATTTCTTCAAAATTACTTAGATTTGATTTGAAAAATATTGTCCCTTAATTGATTTTTATGAGTATGCCAAATATCAAAAAATTTTGAAATTATTTTCATACAAATTATTTTTTTCTGAAAACAAAAGGAGTTTGAGTTTTGATGGATATGTTAAGATCAAATACACTTACAGATTGAATTGAACTTTCAAATTAGAGTTCTTGTTTTTTTTCTTTGTCCATGGGCAAGGGAAAAAAATTTGAAAAATTATCAAGTATTGCCAAGTAAATGTTCCAATGATCAAATACCATGTTCTCAAGGCTAATTCTTTTCATAAACTCAAAGAGAAGTCTCCTTCAAATTTTCTGATTACATTCTTTTGAGTGGTAATTTTCTTTCCATCTAATCGCCATTACAACTCAAAAAAGGAGAGAAAACAAAAATTATATGCATTCACTAGTCTCTAATTAAGGATTAACAACTCGCTAATTGCAGTAACTTCTTTGGCTACGCATTCTAGCTCCCCAACTCATACTCCCTGAATCTTTATAATTACTTCTTTTTAATAACTCCGTAAGCTGAGACTGCCATTTTTGTTCCCAGTCACTTCTATCGTCAAATCCGTCTTGGCTTCTGTGTCTCTTCCCAGTAGAGAAAATCGAGTTTAAGTCTAGTCCTCCACTGGCCATACCTCTGTCATACAAAGATCTAGCTTTTGGATCAGACAGAGTCTCATATGCTTCTTGAATTTTGATAAACCTCTTTGTATATTCTTCTTTGCGTTCCGGTGGCGAAACGTCGGGGTGGTATTTTCTTGCAAGTTGTTTATAAGCTTTCTTTATTTCTGAAATACTTACATTTTCTGATATACCCAACAAATAGTAAAAGCTTTCTGGTTTTACATACACTGTATCAGCCATGGCGGCCTTAATTGGACGTGCTCTGTTCGGTTTGTAATTAGTATTTTTGAAGGCAAAGTTTGATTTTGGCAAATGGGTATTGAAGGGGAGATTAGAAGATGGATTAAGAGTGGATTTTGAAGTTGAGAGATTGGGTTTGGAGATGGTTTGAAAGGAAGAAGAGATCATTCCTGCAGTAGTCATGTTTTTCCCTGTTTTTTCTTTTTGGCTGTTGTTTTGCTCTGCAACTTGTTTTTGAGCTGTTTATGGGAAAGGAAGGCGGGGAAGAGGCGATATATATAGAGGGAGTTGGGCAGGTGAGACCGTGAGAGAGTATATAATAAAGGCAAGTCTATTTTATTTTACTATAATTAAAAAGCAATTTCTAGATTCTAGAATAATAAAAATAAATAATAAGAAAGGTACATCTGAAACTAGGAACATTTTCAACTTTTCTTTTTCCTTTCCCCCCTCAAAAAAAAAAAAAAAAAAAAAAAAATTTTCAACTTTTTCTTTTTCTTTCCCCTCAAAAAAAAAAAAAAAAAAAAAATTCCTTTTTCTTGCGGTTTTCATTTTGTAAGCCTTCTACACATGTTTCTCATTTCTTGATTCGTACATATTTCACATGCATCAATTTTTTTTAAGGGAAAATTAAAGTTGTATATTGCTCCTCGTAAAAAAAAAAAAAAAAAAAAAAAAAATTCCTTTTTCTTCGTTTTCATTTGTAAGCCTTCTACACATGTCTTCTCATTTCCTTGATTCGTACATATTCCATGCATCATTTTTTTTAAGGGAAAATTAAGTTGTATATTGCTCTCGTCCATCTACTCGTATAAAATTATTGCATAATAATTAAAAAGTTATTGATTTTCCTAAATTATAATAAATATTCATTAATTTTATTAAATTATACGTTACAAAATTATAAAGTCAGCTAGCGTGTTTAATATAAACAAGGTGAAACTGAAAAAATAGCATTAATTACTTCTAAATATTCTTAAAACAACTTATATTTTTTTTAAAAAAAATCTTAAAATGAATTATATTTATGGAAAGAGAAAGTACATAAATCAACAAATTCATAAATTTTCTTTGAGAATGAGAAATTTCATAAATTTTAATTTTGATAGAATTGGCAAATTTCACAGATTACTCCTTGAAACAAATTTAATACTGGTTCCATCAACTTCTTAAAGAAAAAAAAAGTTCACTCAATTAAAGCAATATTTTGTAGAGCATAAAAGTTTTTTATCTTTCCAATAAAATGCGTTTTCTGATGATCAAATTTATATTCTCAATCTTATGGGTGTTGAAGACCTTACCAAGATCACTTACCAACATTTTCTCGGTGTCTCACCCTCAATTTTGTGTCTAGTTTTTAAGTTACTCTCTTGTTTAAAAAAATTAAGATTTTTGTGGTTAGGGAGAAAAATTAAGAAAAACAAATAAATAAATAAATTCGGTATAGATATTTCCCCGTTGATATACAGTATAGAAATTTCAACCACGAGCATACTAATATAGCCTGACTCTTGTACATTAAAAATTCGGTATGGCTAGGTTCATTTGCTTCTTCTTGTGGATTATGACTACACACTCCTAATTTTCCTTTTGTGGTATTCTTTCTTGCTTAGCATAGGAGGTTGTGGGTGTAGCTTATTCTAAATGGTGTAATTCTTAGCCTGTTTTCATTTTTATATATATAAAAAATTTTTTTAGTATGGTGCATTGTCTTCTTTACTTTGGGAAATGTATAATAAAATTTTATTTTCAATAATTTAGAAGGAATTATCAAAAGAAATTATTCCTATTATAACAACTTGTCACTTCCAAAACAAAAAAAAATGATTCTTTCCACAATTATTATATATCAGTTTTTATTAATTCGGTAAGACGTAGACGATGCAACTTTGGATCTATTAAATATCAGTTTCCACAAGTTGCAATAAATATAATTATTGATGAGAATTATAGCAACTTGGTTAAGGAAATTGCATTTTCATAGTTAAGTACAATGAATTTTTAAATTTATTTTATCATTTATATTAAAATTTATATTATTAATATTATTATAATTTATAGTTTGGAAGCAATTTACTTGTGAAAAAATTAATTTATATGTCAAATATATTCAAAGGGAAATAATTTCATTGGAAGTACACTACTTATCGGGAAATAGATCATTTTGAACCAAACAAAACTTAGATGAACATGTTAAATTATGGATTAATCTAATGACATATTATACCATGTACACCTATTTTGTAATTACAGTGATATTATTATATGATCAGTGATTTTATTATATTAAAATATCACACGTATTCTATATTGGACTATGAGTTTGGGAGCCTAATTATATTTATAGATTTAATAATATCGAATTACCTTCCAAACTTTCAAACGAGCATAATGGTAGGAAAACCTAATTAACGTATAAACTACGAGCATAATGGTAGGAAAACCTAATTTAACGGATAAACTCCTATATGTATGTATAGTTTTTTTTTTTTTTTTTTCTTTGATCAATTTTTATATTAACATCCCCCTTACCTATAAATTCTAGGTTCATGTATATCTCTCATTATGTTAAACAGATGAAAGCAGTGTACAAATCAACACTAAATTCCCATTGATAATATAGAAAAGGCCCACATCCAAATAATAGTCATTGATTGAATAGGGTGAAAGAGATTGAGGTAAAAGTTTAAACACTTCACAATCAAGTAATTGAATTTGGTACACTTGATCTGTGTAAGCTCACATGGACAAAGAGCAATTTGATTTGAACTGCCACTCAAAACTAAATTGTACCAAATTCTTAAAATTCTCAGCTGTCCTGTCATATACCCTCTCATGTGACATCTGGTTTTGGCCTTTCCTTTTCTAATTCCCAAAGAAAGAAAACAACATGCTCTTTTCTATCTAACTTGAGTAGTGACTTTTCTATCCACCTTAGAATTGATGTTGTCTCTTGCAATAAGGACAAGCCTTGTAGTACTGACTTGACTAATCCTTTCAACCCTATTCAATTGGTTTATGAACCCTTTTGATTTTTTGATTAACTTTCACATCATCTTTGCTTAAATGGCAAATTAAAAAGCGAGAATGAAAGATTGATTTTCTTTCTTCTTGTGGTGGTAGATCCAAATATTTATTTTGCTTCTTGTTTTTCTTTTATTTTGCATCTATTAACCAAACAACGCCAACTCATTTTCCTTCATTATTTTTCCTACCTTACTTTACGTTCTTTAAATGAAACATGCATCAAAGAAGATTTCATTTTGATTTAAGCTTTAGAAAACTACGTATAATGTGTTAGTTTTATTACTAAGTAGTAAAAATTATTTAAGAGTATTCTCAGATAATTTATATACATCAATTTTAATTTTTTGGTCCAACAATCTTAATAAAAATGTAGTCTTTTATATCGAGTTATGCAATTATGAATATTATTATTGAAATCATCTCTCGACGCTTAAAAAGCTAAAACTATAAAAAAAGTTTTTATATAAGGACTGCCTTAGATTTAAATTAATAATTAATTTATTTCATGCGAACAGATGATTTAATATTGATCATGCATCTCGCTAGGCTCACAAATCAAATTTAATTGATATTTCAACACCAATTTGATAAAATATAGATGGAGGTTAGATTTGATACGAAAAAATGAATTCATGGTATTGATGAATAAAATTAAAATAATTTATTAGAATTAATAAAAAAACTTAAAGCTCAATTTTTTTTTGTTACCCTTTGGCCAATAATTAAATTATTCTTGTTCTCATTCAGTTTATAATCCAAAATGAAAATGTTATTATAACATCTTATTCAAATTAAAATCTGTTCGACAAAATTACCTGTTTTAGTAACATGAAAAGTTAAAAGCTAAACGTTATATGAGTTAACTTTTTATAAAATACTATCTTAATCTCTAAATGTTATATTATTGAACACTATAAAAAATAATATCTAGCGTTTTGACCAGTCAAAATGTTAAAAACTACTCAAAAAAAAACCGTTGCATAACACTACTAAATTGTAAAATAATTTATAATGGCAGCATGTCTAGAATGTGGGAGAGATAGAGAATAAAAGAAAAAGTAGTAAAATAATAAACCTTTTTAATTTTCTTGGTCTCTAGAAAGAAACCCCAATTTTCAATGGCTCTACAAGCTTCTTCTTCCCCACGAGAAGTGGACGTGCATTCTCTAGAAATTGAGTTGTGCATCATATAATATTTTTACCTTTTAAACCCTCTCTGGGTCTTGTTGTCACGAGTCAATGACATGAGTTTGAACTTTCAGAGTTATCCGAGTCCTTTTCTTTCCACCTCAGACCACAGTATAACGCGGTTGGCCCGCTTCTAGAAACGCTTTTGCTGAAAATGACATGTACTGTAGGCCCTGTGGGCGGCCGGGTCAACCAACGGCTCGTTTGATTTAAATAGAACGAACCAAGGATGAAAAAGGGCAACCGAGTTTCTCGGAATGTAAAATCGAACTGGAATTGATGTCAGAATTGAACCAAATCAGCTAGTTATGTCGGTTTTGCTATATTGGTTTGGTTTTTAAGCCTAACTGATTATTTTTTTAAAATCGAGTTGAACCAATGAAGTGAACTTCCTTGTGAATAGCCTGATTGAACCAAACCGGAGGCGTACAGGCATACGTTTTCTGGGCCCGGCTAGGGAACTCTTGTACCTACTACTAGTTTTTTTTTTTTTTTTTTCAACAATCTGAACTTCGGATTTGGACCTGATTAGGTTAGCCCAACAATATATAATGTGTGTACTAAGCTTTCAAAGCCCTGTTTGGATCTACGGTTGTGATTTCTATTACTTAAAAAATATTAGAAACTTTTATAAAATATTAAAATTTAGATAAATTATTTTGTGATGCAGGAATTTTATAAAATACTATAAGATACTGTGAAAATATTACAAAATATTGATAAGAAGAGCTATAATTTTGTGACTCACCACATATTTACAAGAAACAACTGTAATTTATAAAATATTAGGAAATATTATAAATTAATTCCAACTGGGGATATTATTTTTTAATCTGCTAATTTTACCAAAAAAAACAGCACCATTTTACAAAATTCTTAAAAATACCACAAAATATTGGCAATCGGAGTTATTATTTTGTATACCATCAATATTACAAAAAAGAACTAATCATCTTTTATAAGAGATTAAGAAGTATTACAAGATACTGGCAATTGAAACTATTATTTTATAATTCGGTGAGTTTGTAAAAACTATTTTTTGTATAAAATATTTAAAAATATTAGTAATTTGACTTATTAATTTGTAATTTGATATCCTCAGAAAAAAATTATTTTTTACAAATTATTATTTTTTTTTTTTTTTTTTTTTTGCAATTTGGAAATTAGGTAGTTTGTGCAATTTTCTTTCCTTTTTATTTATATAATAATAGAAGTAAGACTAACCTAGGCCTATACATAAAAGATAAAACTAGCCTTTGACTTTAATGAAAAATAAGACAAAAGCAGATGATCCATCCTTCTCTACTTTACATCTGGCATCTAAGAAAATGACTCAACTGTAATTGAATCCACCGTGGATTCCACAGATCCGATGAACTTTGCTTATTTTACTCTTCCAAACTGCGGTGTGACAACCGCCGTTCGCCGCCAGTGTCTTGTTACAATTTCCCACTTCTTTGCCTACGCATCCTAGCTCCCCAAGACATGTTCATCTCTGTTAAATCTTCGTCTTCACTACCCCTTTCCCTCTCTAACTCTGTTAGCTGAGACGTCCATTGCTCCCTCCACTCACTTCTTTCTTCTCTTTCCTGCTTAACACGATCATAATCCCATATCAGTAATGGACTTAAATTCTTATAATTTCATCTTTTTGTTTAAATTTAGAGATGGATCTGAAAAGGAACATATATAAATATATTACCTTGGCATAGCGGGATTGCTTTCCAGCAAAGAGAGCCATATGCAAGCCTCTGCTCATATCTCTGTCATAAATAGCTCTTCTTTTAGGGTCAGACAAAGTCTCATAAGCTTCCTGCACTTCAATAAACATCTTCGTATACTCCTCTGTATGATCTGGCGGTGAGACGTCAGGATGGTACTTTCTTGCAAGTTGCTTATAAGCTTTTTTGATTTCTGAAATTGTTCCACTCTCTGATATCCCTAACAATTCGTAAAAGCTTTGTGTGTTTACATAGACGGCGGTATCGGCAGCCATAGTGGCTGTGGCCTTAATCGGAGCGGTTCTGATTGATTTAGAATTAGTTTTGATGGAAAATATTGGTTTTGAGATATGGGTAGTGAAGGGCATTGAGCAGTACTTGAAGCTGCTCTGGTTTGATAAAACAATTCCTTGACTCATTTTTTAGGTTCCTTGTGAGCGCAAGTGTAAATTACCTACTAATGATGTTGTATTGTATATAAAACGTTGGAGAAAGTAATTTTGGCATTTATGAATACTTTCATTGACTTTTTTATTTTTCGTGAATAGTTGGAAAAAGCTATTGTTACTGGCCACGCAAATGATAATTAATTTTTAAATTTTATTAGAGTGTATTTATAAATAAAAAAAATTTTATGTTTCATTGATTTAGTTCATTGGCCGTTCATAAATCAATTTTAGGTAAATTTAATTAGAAAAACTTAAATCCATACATAAGAGATTAAGAAGTTTAATTAGAAATTAATTTTTAATACCCACTTATATCAGATTAATTTTGATGTGCATAAAAAGTAAAATAGTTAATATAGATCAACTTCTTGCTGTAATTTTCTGTATGTTAATTAATTTAATTAGCTATAAATTGTTTTCATGAAGATCATTCCATTCAGGGATCTCTCTCTCCTCCGTACAAGAGATATTTGACAAATCATAAATAATTGGCGTCGGTGCTATGTAGGCTGTCAATGGGCTTTCTATGGGGCCGACCTGTCAAATTTATGTTGTTTTCCTTTAAAAGTCGCAGGTAGTTGGGCTCATAGTAGGCCCACCTTTTAATTCTTCCTTTCCTTTTCACATTTTGCTTGGTTCGACGTGTAACGAAACTTTAGAATCTGATCCACTCAATGATCTAATTCAATTCAATTCAGGCCAGTGGATTTGAAAAATATATTGAATTAGATTGGATTAATTGTTTTTAAAATTCACAAATTGAAGTGAATCATAGTTTCATTAGGTAAATTCGTTAACCAAACTCATCCTATAAATACTAATAAATATATATTATATATATTTATAGATCAATACTATAAAATAACACTAATAATAACAGAAAAAAAATTGAGAGAATATATATACACATATTATGAAATTTATTTATATCATTAAAAGTTAATTCTATTAAAAATTCTCCAACGTTATATTAATTAATTATATTAAGACGGTTTAATTCAATCATAAATTAATTTATTTTTAAATAAATATAAAAATAAACAAATAAGTCATATACACATAATTAATTTGGAATCCTATATTTATATATATTCTCGATTTGATTTGGTTGAATATTGAAATTGTGGCGTTGATTGATTTCAATTTAAATCATTTTAATGATGAGGATGATAGATTTCACAGTTATGCAAGTGACAAAGTTGAGTTGCGTCTTATTCCTCAAAAGTCAATATCTACCTTCCCCATCTACATTTTGTTTCTCTGTTTTTTCTTTTATGTCTCTTTCTGAGATAAATGAAGACATTGACACAAAAAATCATGCCAACCACTAATGGATAGTTAATGCAGGCATCAACTTCTCAAGAGGGGGACCAAGATGATGGAGCTTGCGGTTGTGAAATCGAAGAAAATCCTTTTTAGGATTTACTGTGTTGTCTTTGACAAGGAGTGATTAATAAACATGGAGCTTCTACTACAACTTTTTCATCCAAGCAAGGATTTCATTTTTCTATTTCATGCATGTTTCTGACAAAATTAACATTACATTAGTAAACAAAATAAAAATAAATAAATAAGTATTATATTAATTAAAGAAATAATTTATATAAACAGAATAGGGATTAAATAAAATAAGATAATCAAATATTTTATTAGCTTCTATGGAGACAAAGATGGCTAAACGTATGGAGCATAATTTCTTAGTGTCTTTTGTTTTTTTTTTTTTTTAATAAAAAAAAAAAAAAAAAAGACATCAAAGTATAAAAAGCTACTTTAACAATGTTGATCGAGATGGAGCAATTGAGACTCATTCTTTCTTAATTAAAGATTTTGAATTCGAATTTTGAGTATAGAAATTGCGACTGAAAAATCACCACTATATGCACCATGCCAATACTCGAATTCGATACAATAGGAGTAAAACGAGCTTTTCAGATACCGGTCATTGTAGCTTTTTTTTTTTAAAAAAAATGTAAAGGATGTTAGACTAGTAGTGTGATGGGTGATGAAAACTGGTGTGGTACATGCAGGCACAAGAGAGCTCGTTGTAAGTATAATTGGAATTGAATTGAAATCAAACCTTACCGTACATGAATTGACATCGTCGGTCCAAAGTTTTAGACCGGAATCGATTCGATTAGAATCGAAAATTTATATGTTTATTTTTTAAAAACTTCTATTTTATACTCCTCTACAAATCTAGATAAATATTTACTAAAAAGTAAAAAATTTAAAAATGTAAGATGGTAAAAAAAAAAAAAAAGATAATCAGTTTAAAATTATATTGTTTGATACAAATGGAAGTTTAATGTTTTTTTCCTTTTAAATTTATTTACTTAGTTTAAAATTATATTGTTCAGAGCATTTTTCAAATCTTTTAATAATTTGTTTATTTAATAATATTTAAAAAAATAAAATAATAACTTATTTGATTATTTAGTATTTCTCTGTAAAATTAATTTTATTTTTTATATGAACATGAACATTCTAAAAGTTATTTAAAATAAAGTTTATCAATATTTTTCTAAATTCACATTTATTTTTTGAAAAAAAATGTAGTTTTAGAATTAAATTATTATTTTCAATTTTTTTGAAAAAAAATTTTATTTTCATTTTTATTTTTATTTTTTCAAAAATTAATACTCAGAAACCGTTGATTTATCAAAACCACGTCAATATCCGTCAGAATCGAAAATCGGAATAAAACCAACAGTTTAAAGCCGATTTGGATTCAACATTTAATTGAGCCATGCCTAGATTCTAGCACTCCTGTCGGCCCTTGGGATCTGTGGCGCGGAGAACACGCTATAGACCATACAAAAGTGCCAATGATCTCGGCTTCTAATCCAACGCCTGTGCTGGACCCATCAGCCAGTGTGTTCGCCTCATCACCGTTCCTCTAACAATTCACACCCTGTCGGCCCAAGTGGTTGGCCCACGAAAATTCATATTCTTTTCTCCGCTAGATTAAAGCATCCACCTCAAAATAAGATAAATTTTTAAATTTTTTTTATAGTACAATCACAACAGAAAGTTTAACAAAATTTAAATTTAACGTGTAATTATAACAGTAAAGTTATAATAATTTGGATTTAAGGTATAGTTATGAGAAAAAGTTAAAATTAAAGTGTTTATACGTTAAAATTCTTTTTAGAGTGTAGTTCTTATAATTTGTAAACTTTAGGGTATTTTATAGCATGATTTAATCAACTCATTCTTTGGGTTAAAACTTAAAATCAATGAGCTAAGAGTTTTAAATTTATATATTTTTATTTGTTAATTTTTATCAAATTTCAAATTAGGATACAAATATGTTAAAAAGTTATAATTGAAGTGTTGAAGAATTAAATTAAATTTAAGGTGTGATTATTACGAGACATAAAATTATGATTATGACTTTTTTTTTTGGTATGATTTAGCCACAAGAAGTGATGGAAACCAGTTCCTACAGTTCAACAAGTGTTTCAACATTTATAAAAAAAAAAAAATTCAACATTTCTAAAAAAAAAAAAAAGAAATATTAAACACAGACAACCTCTATTTTTTGTTTCAGATTTATATAATTTTAGATAGATAGATATAAAATATATAGATATATAGAATATGGATATGTATAAACTCGGTTTGAACTTATTTATTTTGCTCATATAATAAATGAATCGAGTTTGAACTTGAATTAAAGCCTATATATTTATATACACATATAGATTAATGGCTATGACTTACTTACACTTAATAATTTTTTATACATTAATTGATATGACATACTTACACTTAATATTTTTTTTTTATCCACGGATTATGGTTCAATTGGCAACGCAGGATAAACATGTAGGAAGTGAAAGAGCTCTCGAATTCAGTTCCCACTAAACACACCTGCAGGGAGCCCCGAGCCATAGTCCATGGTGATAGGATGCAGATACCGATGGTTTATACCAAAAAACAGTTTTTTATTTGAAAAAAAATAATATTGTTACTAGCTTATCATTTTTTTTTTCAATAAATGATCATAAATAACATCATTTGAGCACAAAAAGTTTTCGATTGGTTTGGTGTATTGGTGAAATCCACACACTAAGTGCAGGTGAGCCCGTACACTAATATACTTAGGGCTTGTTCGATAATACTAGTTATTTTGGTTGCTAGTAGCTGTTGTAGTAGCTAGGTGTTTATATAACAAAATTAAAAGTATTCAGAAAAAATAGTTGTTTAATTAGTTATTCAACTTAAAATGAGAAAAAAATCATATTAATTGTTTAATTAACTGAATTCGAAAAAAATAAACAATGACATAATTAGTAAAAAAAACTTAATTAATGTCTATGGAATGCTAACTGTTGGAACGTGTGTTTAATGTTTCATAAAAATCTCTCATGGCCTCTAAAAATTACTATAAATATTATGCTATCCAACAATATAATTAATGGATATATAGTTTTGATTTGGTGAAAATGGTCACAACCTTAGGCAAGATTACAGCAGCATTAACAATTCTCTATTCCAGAACATGGATTTCTCTTCTCCCATCCAGATTATTCTATATTCTCTTGCTTTACTGTTTCTCTATGCTTTATGGAGGAAAATAACCAAAAAAACCACCAAAACCAAGAAATTTAAAGTCCCTGAACCATCAGGGTCATGGCCATTAATTGGTCATCTTCATCTTCTAACCTGGACCAATAACAGGAATACGTGAAGCCATGGAAGATTGTGACATTAATGGCTATTATATCCCTAAAGGCACTCGTCTGATCGTTAACATATGGAAATTACAGAGAGATCCTCGAGTTTGGAATAATCCTGACGAGTTTTTACCGGAAAGATTTCTTACAACTCATTCTGATATTGATCTTAGAGGTCAGAATTTTGAATTTATTCCTTTTAGTTCAGGAAGAAGGGCTTGCCCGGCTATTAATTTTGGGTTGCAAGTCGTTCATGCGTTGCCGGTTATTAGGTTTTATTTTCAAGAATTGCAATGTGCCTGTGTTATGAAGGATGGACCGGGACTTCTTTGCCAAGGTTTCCTGTAGATTTATCTCAAACCTAGGCTTAGATTCGGAGTATATCACGTCTTTTATTTAGTTATTTCATCAATTAGTTTATATATATATTATATATTATATATATTATATATAGTATTATTCCTATTTTATATCTGTGGCGTTACAAGGGTACTTCCCTTTAGTTATGGTGCTTATACTTAGCGTTTTGGAAGCTCTGATGAAGAGAAACTTTGCCATCTATTCTATTTCATGTTTATCTTAGGGTTCGGTCATGAAGGAAAACTGTGCTCTATCTATCTATTTCACTTCGTGTTGTGTAGTTTGTGAATATTAGTATTTTAATATTAGAATCAGTGTGACCACCTGATTAAGCTTTTACTTGATTTCTTTAATAAACTAAGCTCACAAGATTGCATTAGTGAATTTTTCGAACTTTGATTTTTACAATTGATTTCGGATGATTGGCTAAGTTTTATTATGTGATGTGAAGATTGAAAAGGAGGGGATGGGAGCTGAATGAGGAATTTATGTTGTTCAGGTCTTTTTGTTCTTTCAGATGTATTCTTTTATGGTGATTGAACTTTTGGGACTGCTCTAAAACTATGAACGTCTATTAAAGAACTGGATTTCTTTTGCACTTGGATTGATGAATAACTGAAGAGTCATCAGATTGAGATGATGGTGTTGCTAGGCATGAAGGGACTTCTTGTGTGATGCATCTTTTTAGGCGTGTTTTCTTGGTCACTTAGGAAGATTCTTAAGGAACGTCCTTGTAAGTCTTCGTTAATTTAATTGTTTCATAAAAAGACACCCCGTTTACCCAATCGTTATTCTGTTTACAGTTTTAAACATTTGATTCTATTACTTAATTGACTTCTATTATTCTATTATATGAAATTAATAATTGTATTTGATATTTTAAGATGTTTGCTTGCAGGCTACTATAATGGAGGAGCTGATACACAATCCCCGATAACCCCCTAACATGGTTTGTCAAATTTTTTTTGAAACAATCGACTGAACCTAGAAGCTTGCACCAACAGCTAGACCTCAAAGTTGAGAGAGATGTGTACAAGATTTGACATAGAAATGGATCCTTCAACCTTATTAAGACATTGGCGATTATACCCAGGGGAAGCAGTAGAGGATTGTTACATTTCTAGGTATTATATTCCGAAAGGAACTCGAATATTTGCAAATTTGTGGAAATTACATAGAGATCCAAATGTTTGGTCGAATCCTGACGAGTTCTTGCCAGAAAGATTTCTTGCTAATGAAGGTAAAAATGTAGATTTTTCTGGTCAGAATTTTGAGTATATACCATTTGGATCCGGAAGAAGGTCTTGTCCTGGTATTAATTTTGCAATACAAGCAATACAGATGACTGTTGCTAGGTTACTTCAAGCATTTAGCTTCACAACACCATTTGGTCAGGCTGTGGATATGACTCATGAAGGTATAGGTATTACCTTGCCTAAGGCTACTCCTCTGGAAATTCAGATCACTCCACGTCTTTCTTCTGAATTATATGAATACTAGATGGTAGATTTAAGTCCAAAGTTATCATTTTTGGGGTTTATGAGAAGTTGTGCACTATGAATTGAATTATTTCAATTTGCTTATATGAATAAATCAACTTTGTTCCAATATTTACTCGAATATAATTTTTTTTTACTCAACTATAAATATGAGACTAATCTAGTTTCGAGATTGTGCCTGCCTGTTGTTTATAAATTATAGAGATCGTCTATTATTTTTAAGCATGCTTACCATTTGATTCGCTTCTCATGGCTTATTGAAATCGTTTATAAAACTATAAGATTCTAGGTAAGAAGCCACTAATTTATTAGATTAAGTTTAGGAGACAAATTGTTAAAAAAAAAAAAAAAAGTGATAGATAACAATGGGGCTGAAACCATGATATCCGCCGTGGCAATTTACTTAACTAACTAGACCAACCTATATTTAAGGTTGTTCAACCCTAACTAGTCCTTCTATATTTATTTATTGTTGAATGTTTTGAGTATGGATATTTTTTTTTTTTTTGCCATTCGATATTATAGATCTATTCAGCAAAATTAACTATTTTGACAGCTTTTCATGAAAAGCATTTAGCTTTTTGAGAACCTATAAGGGATAATACAACCCAACGAGAGAAATGAATGCCAATTGAAATTAAATGTTACATTATCAAGAATCAAATCTAGAAACGTGGTCCCAGACTCCACCCTTACAACTAGGCTAGAAGTCATTTGTAATGAATTCGAATTTAACTTCAAAAATGGCAAAGTAACAAATACACCATTATTGGGATCAATCTTGACACAAATGTGTGGATATAAATGGACAGACTATCTATCTGAGTGGGAATTTTTCCCCTCAGTTTTTGTAATATATATATTAATAAAGTATAATTAGTTAAGTGTTTAATTTAATTAATTAATTAAAATTGATATAATATTAAGAAATCACATATACATTTTTCTAGTAATGAGCATATGCCAAATAATTGCCAAACCTAATGTAGTTAATGCAGGCTTGGTTTATGGAGTTCGTTGTGAAGTCAGAAGATTTTAGGATTTTGTTATATCTTGTCTTACTAAAGCAAGGATTTCATTTTTCTATTTCATGCATGTTTCTGACAAAATTAACATTACATTAGTAAACAAAATAAAAATAAATAAATAAGTATTATATTAATTAAAGAAATAATTTATATAAACAGAATAGGGATTAAATAAAATAAGATAATCGAATATTTTATTAGCTTCTATGGAGACAAAGATGGCTAAACGTATGGAGCATAATTTCTTAGTGTCTTTTGTTTTTTTTTTTTTTTAATACAAAAGAAAAAAAAAAAAGACATCAAAGTATAAAAAGCTACTTTAACCATGTTGATCGAGATAGAGCGATTGTGACTCATTCTTTCTTAATTAAAGATTTTAAGTTCAAATTTTGGATATAGAAATTGCCACTGAAAAATTGCCACTATATACACCATGCCAATACTCGAATCCGATATAGTACGAGTAGAATGAGCTTTTCGGATAACAGTGATTATAGCTTTTTTTTTTTGAAAAATGTAAAGTATGTTAGACTAGTAGTGTCATGGGTGATGAAAACTGGTGTGGTACATGCAGGCACAAGGGAGCTCACGGTTTAAAAAAAATCTTAGAATTAAAATTTTTTATTTTCAATTTTTTTGAAAAAAAAAAAAAAAATTTCATTTTAGAACCACATCAATACCCGTCAGAATCGAAAATCGGAATAAAACCAACAGTTTAAAGCCCCGATTTGGATTCAACATTTTAATGAGCCATGCCGAGATTCTAGCACTCCTGTCGGCCCTTGGGATCTGTGGCGCGGAGAACACGCTATAGACCATACAAAAGTGCCAATGATCTCGGCTTCTAATCCAACGCCTGTGCTGGACCCATCAGCCAGTGTGTTCGCCTCATCACCGTTCCTCTAATAATTTACACCCTGTAGAGCCTTCGCTAGCCCAACACCACATTCGGCCGGCCCAAGTGGTTGGCCCACGAAAATTCATATTCTTTTCTCCGCTAGATTAAAGCATCCACCACAAAATAAGATAAATTTTTAAATTTTTTTTATAGTACAATCACAACAGAAAGTTTAACAAAATTTAAATTTAACGTGTAATGATAACAGTAAAGTTATAATAATTTGGATTTAACGTGTAAAATAGATAACAGTAAAAGTTATAAATAATTTGGATCTTAAGGTATAAATTATGTGAGAAAAAGTTAAAATTTGAGTGTTTATAACGTTAAAATTCTTTTTTAGAATGCCATTTCTTAATAATCCGTAATAATTTAGGGTATTATATGATAGCATGATTTAATCAAATCCCATTCTTTGAAATTAAAAATTTTAATTCGATAAGCTAGAAGTATTCAAAATTTAATATTTTTATTATTAATTTTTATCAAATTTTCCAAATTAGGATACAAATATGGTTAAAAATTTATAATTTGAAGTGTTTTGAAGAAATTAAATTAAATGTTAAGGTGTGATTATTACGAGACAAAATTATGTTAATTATGTTTTGTTTTTTTTTTTTTTGTAAAATGAATTTTAGCAAAAGAAGTGATGAGAAAACCAGTTGCTTAATTGTGTTTTTTTTTTTTTTTGTATGATTTAGCAAAAAGAAGTGATGGAAACCAGTTGCTACAGTACAACAAGTGTTTCACGTTGTGATGGAAACAGGACAAGACATTTGAATATAACCTTAATAAAAATATAAAATTTTAAGTAAAGAGATATACCAGATTGTCCTTGTCAGAACGTGAAACATGACGAATGATTTTAATTTCTGAATCAAAATCCCTTTGATTGACTTTTCTACATGTCTTGATTGCATTTATACTCAACTTAAAATTAAAATAGCATCTTAAAAATTAAAACAATATAAATATAAATTGATTTAAACTTTATTTTGAAAGAAAATATTATAATTCAACATATATAAAGTTATGGGTTCAATATGTGAAAGAAAAAAAAAACATTTATAGAAAAGGGATTACGAAATTTAAAACTATTATACCACTTTGATTCCTAAAACTATATTATACATTCATTCCATATAATTCAATATGACATATATTGTGCAATACTTATATTAGATTCTAGTGAAAATGCAAATAAAGTTTACAAAACTAAGAATGTTTTTTTAAATTAATTCAAGAAGACTTTATTATTTTTTATTTATTACATTAAATAAATTTTCAATGTATTTAAAATGCTGAAGATTTGATAGTAAACATCTAAACATTTAAAAATTTGAAAATAAAAATATTAATAAATATTAGATGTGAATATAAACATATATAATTAAATTTTAAAGATCTCTATATAATTATGATTAGATTTTCAAAATTATATTTATTATTATTAAATATTAATTTTTAAAGTTCCAAAAATATTTTAAATGGTCAATTAAAATATAGAAAAATAAAAAATTCAACATTTCTAAAAAAAAAAAAATAGAAATATTAAACACAAACAACCTCTATTTTTTGTTTCAGATTTATACAATTTTAGATAGATAGATATAAAATATATAGGTATATAGAATATGGATATAGATAAACTCGGTTTGAGCTTATTTATTTTGCTCATATAATAAAGGAATCGAGTTTGAACTCGAAGTAAAGCCTATATATTTATATACATATATAGATTAATGGCTATGACTTACTTACACTTAATAATTTTTTTTTATCCTCGGATTGTGGTTCGATTAGCAACGCAGGCTAAGCATGTGGGAAGTGGAAGAGCTCTCGAATTCAATTCCTACTAAACACACCTGCAGGGAGCCCCGAGCCATAGTCCATGGTGATAGGATGCAAATACCGATGGTTTATACCAAAAAACAGTTTTTTATTTGAAAAAAAATAATATTGTTACTAGCTTATCATTTTTTTTTCAATAAATGATCAGAAATAACATCATTTGGGCACAAAAAGTTTTCGATTGGTTTGGTGTATTGGTGGCACAAAAAGTTTTCGATTGGTTTGGTGTATTGGTGAAATCCACACACTAAGTGCAGGTGAGCCCGTACACTAATATACTTAGGGCTTGTTCGATAATACTAGCTATTTTGGTTGCTAGTAGCTATTGTAGTAGCTAGGTGTTTATATAACAAAATTAAAAGTATTCAGTAAAAATAGTTGTTTAATTAGTTATTCAACTTAAAATGAGAAAAAAATTATATTAATTGTTTAATTAACTGAATTCGAAAAAAATAAACAATGACATAATTAGTAAAAAAAACTTAATTAATGTCTATGGAATGCTAAATGTTGGAACGTGTGTTTAATGTTTCATAAAAAATTCTCATGGCCTCTAAAAATTACTATAAATATTATGCTATCCAACAATATAATTAATGGATATATAGTTTTGATTTGGTGAAAATGGTCAACGTTGGATCAACTCCATACCTCAAGGTTTCATTTGAATTCTAACTTGTGAAAAATGTGAGTGTCAAAGTGTGAAAGCATAAGCCACATTTTCAGTTATTTTCCTTTATAAATACTAGGCAAAAGTGTGAAAGCATAAGCCACATTTTCAGTTATTTTCCTTTATAAATACTAGGCAACCTTAGGCAAGATTACAGCAGCATTAACAATTCTCTATTCCAGAACATGGATTTCTCTTCTCCCATCCAGATTATTCTATATTCTCTTGCTTTACTGTTTCTCTGTGCTTTATGGAGGAAAATAACCAAAAAAACCACCAAAACCAAGAAATTTAAAGTCCCTGAACCATCAGGGTCATGGCCATTAATTGGTCATCTTCATCTTCTAACCGGCCAAAAACCAGCGTGTAAGATCCTCGCATCCATTGCTGATGAATCAGGTCCTTTTTACTCCCTCAGGCTAGGTTTTAACCGAATACTGGTCGTTAGCAGTTGGGAATTTGCCAAAGAATGTTTTACCAAAAACGACAGAGTTTTAGCAACCAGAGCAAGCATAGCAGCAGGGAAATACATGGGTTATAACAATGCTGTTTTCTCGTTAGCCCCCTACGGACAATACTGGAGGGATATCAGAAAACTCGCGACTCTTCAGCTTCTCTCGAACAATCGCCTTGTCGAACAATCGCCTTGAAGCCCTTAAACATGTTCGATTTTCGGAAATTGATTTGTTCTTGAAAGAATTATATGATTTGTATTCTCAAAATCATAATCAAAAGGTGATAATAAGCAAGTTATTGGAGCGATTGACGTTTAATATAATCTTAAGAATGATAGTTGGTAAAAGATTTTGCAGTAAAAGTTACAGCGAAGAGAACAGCGAGCCATGGCGGTATAAAAAGGCTATAGAAGAAGCTACTTATCTGTTTGGGAGTGCTGTTCTGTCTGATGCAATTCCATGGCTAGAATGGATTGATTATAAAGGGTACATCAATAGAATGAAGAAAACTGGTAAAGAACTTGAAACTTGATAGATTTGGTTGGAAAATGGTTAGAAGAGCATTTAATGAGAAGAAATGGTTAAATGAAAATGAGAATGGTGAAAATGAACTTCATGGATGTTTATGTTTATCTCACCTCAAGAAGATGAAAATTTGCAAATTTCTGGATATTCACGGTGATATGTACGCTTACAGGCAACTGCAAATGTGGTAAACGTAATATATATAGCATTTATTTATTTTATTGTTGTGTGACTTGTGTTATTGTAATAGATTTGCACTTGTTATTGTAATAGATTTGCACATATTCCGTATATGGACACCAACTAATGTAAATAGAGATTTTGAAAAAATTATTTTTAATTAATTTTTTTCTAATAAATGATCAGAAATATATGGTTTAAATAAAAAATTATTTTTTCACTAATTTAATCTATAGATGCACCTATAATCATAAATAGGGTTTAGGTAAATAAATCCATTTTTAATTAGTCAATCATAAACTATACTTTTTATTTTGATTTTCTTATCAAATTCTTTTAATAATTATTATTTTGAATGAGTTTTTATTTATGAATTGATTTGGTGATAACATGCAAATGAGACTTTGAAGTTCATTAAGTGCAAAATTGACAATACATTATCATTTAACTGAAAAATTAGGAGAAAATTTATAAAGGAAAATATAGTGACAACCCTAGTGGTACCATCTGCCACCACATATTTCGCCGCCACATATTTCTCCTCCACAAAATCTTAGGTTAAGGAAAAAAAATCTAGCGGTACAAGTCCTAATGTTGACGATAAAATTCGGAACGACATTATTTTTTTTTTATATATTAATTGTGCTATTCTAATAAAGTAAATTTAATGAAATCATTCTGAGATAAAGTAATAAAACTAAAAATGGAAAAAAACTAATAAAGTAAATTTAATGAAATCATTCTCAGATAAAGTAATAAAACTAAAAATGGAAAAAAAATTCACATAAATATTACTTGGAACTATAAAGTAGTTATATCTCATTAAATTTATCAATTAAAAAAAATATAAGGATCAAAGATAAAACACATTCCTTTTGCAAAATTATAATAATTTTGTGTAAAGGCATACAAATCTATATGATCCATATAAGTTCATGTTTTCTCTTCTTAGTTTTCAATTCTTAGCAATTATTTTAATTAAAATTTTGGAATATTAACAATAACTAATTTGCTCTACAGGTTCTTTCCCTCACTGGAGCTGGAAGCACAGCAGTGACATTAACATGGGCACTTGCCTTACTGCTAAACAACCCAGATGCGCTAAAATCTGCTCAAGAAGAGCTGAACAGTTATGTAGGCAAATCAAAATGGGTTCAAGAATCAGATATTCCAAACCTAAAATATCTTCAAGCCATTATCAAAGAAACCCTACGCTTATACCCACCTGGACCAATAACAGGAATACGTGAAGCCATGGAAGATTGTGACATTAATGGCCATTATATCCCTAAAGGCACTCGTCTGATCGTTAATATTTGGAAATTACAGAGAGATCCTCGAGTTTGGAATAATCCTGACGAGTTTTTACCGGAAAGGTTTCTTACAACTCATTCTGATATTGATCTTAGAGGTCAGAATTTTGAATTTATTCCTTTTAGTTCAGGAAGAAGGGCTTGCCCTGCTATTAATTTTGGGTTGCAAGTCGTTCAGTTGACACTTGCCAGGCTAATTCAGGGTTTTGATTTATCAAGAATTGGAAATGTGCCTGTGGATATGAAGGAAGGACCGGGACTTTCTTTGCCAAAGGTTAATCCTGTAGAAGTTATCCTCAAACCTAGGCTTGATTTGGAGTTATATCAGTGTCTTTAGTTAGTTAATTTCAAATATATATATCAGTGTCTTTAGTTTTAGTTAATTTCAAATATATATATATATATTCTTTTTCCTGGTGGAAACTATCAGATCAAAGCCAATTGGCTTGATTAATCCAGATTTATGACTAGTAGGCTCACAACAATCGTAAAGTATTCCCTACTAAATTTAAAAGGTGCTTCATACTTAGGGTTCAAAGTCCATGAAAGAAAAACTATTGCCATCTATTTATTTCACGTGTTGATAGTTGTAATATTAGTGTCTTTATAATTAAGCAATCTAGACAAGTCAAGTTAATTAATATACGTTTGTCTCTTTATATATGTTTATGGTTATAATAAAAATAAAATGGAAATATTTCGTTTTTTTTCTTTATTAATATTTAAGTTTCTTGAATTTTATGTTTGTATGATAAGCTATAAATTTTTACTTGCATTTTTGAATTAAAAATGAAATTTGAATTAAGTTGAAATTTACTGATTTTGTATTATAAAAATAGAAAATGAATTTTTACTTGCATTTTTGAATTAAAAATGAAATTTGAATTAAGTTGAAATTCACTGATTTTGTATTATAAAAATAGAAAATGCTTTAATTCTTTTAACTTCTTAAATACTAATTCGTCGTAAACCCAAAAAAGCTTCTATATAGTTTACCCTCAATCTGACTACATCATTAATTATTGGCATCAATCGTCAAACAATTGTGTGGATATAAATAGACAACCCAACAAACTAACAGAGTACGTACGTACTAGATTAAAATCTAATTTATTTATTTTTCTCAATTTGATGCAATTTGATGTGATATATATATATATATTATATATATATAATATATATATATATATATATAATATATATACATATATATATATATAGAATGTTGCCTAACTTTCTTATTTTTATTTTCTTTGCCCTTGGCTTCAACGTAGCTTGGCGTTTGAATAATATGGCGAAATGATTTGATTTATTTAGTATTTTATAAATATTATTTTCAATTATACTTAAAAATATATATATAAGTATACATATAAAAATCTAAACTGAAATAATATAAAAAATTTAGTCAAGATTCTTATATTTTCAATTATACTTAAAAATATATATATAAGTATTACATATAAAAATCTAACTGAATAATATTAAAAATTTAGTCGAATTCTCTGGTTCAATAAATTTATGCCTTTACTGGTTGATTAACCAATTTGGCTTTTAAAACATTTGTAATTAGACAAATAGCTATATTACTAGTATTTTAATCAAATTATTGTTCTAATTTTCTTTCTGAATTATTTGAGAGCTCAAAGTTACTATTAACAGTATTTCACAGAATCATACAAAAGTAATGTTTTTTTATATTAACAGTAATATTCTCGCACTTTTTTTAACAGTTACAGTAATCATGAGAATCACAGAATCATTAAATTGACTAATTCTGCAGAGAATCATAATAATTAATAGTCAACCAAATTACGGCTCAACTTCCAAATTTCTCTCAATTATTATTGAAAATCTCTCAATTATTATTGAAAAATCGGCATGCTAAAATAAAATATTAATTAGTCTTTTATTTACTTCTTCAATTTCAAGATAAGTGTTCTATTGTAATATTAGAGAGCTCAAAATTACTATTTGCATACGATCCTAATCGCCTAAGACTGCGGAAACGTGGTAAACCAAAACAGAATAAGATTTTTTATTAAAACGAGGGTATTTTAACCATAAACAAAAAAAAGATAAATTCGAAATAATTTTTAAAAAATTATTATTGTGATTGGTTTGGTCCCACGGCAAGTAATTTCCAAACCAAATTGCAGCTCATATTTCAAAGTTAAGATATGGGCAATCGATCCTTTTTTTTTTTTTTTCTAGAATAAAAAACTGGAATATTAGTCTTTTTACTTGATTTTTTGTGAGTTTGAAGATATGATTATCCATAGTATTTTTTTATTTCAATATCTCCATTCAATATCTCCAACATAGTGAGAACCACACACTCTTTTTGGGATATTAGGATAAAGGATAATTTGCCAGAATTATTTTTTTAAGTTTTTTTTGCTGGGAAAAATCTTTTCTGCAATTTCTCATATAACCAAAATTCAATTAACTATTAAGTTCCCATTTCCACCCACATACTCAAAAAAGATAGAATCACCATGGATATCTCTTCTCATCTATAGCAATTTTCAGTGGCTTGTAGCAGTAATATGTGTAGTTGTAAAAGTACAAAGTCAGCTGGAGATAAGAGATTACCGCATAAAGATAATAAGAGATTACAGCAATAAAAATAAAGGCTTGTTAGCCCCTGAACCATTTGGAGCCTTGCAAATCCTCGGTCATCTCCATCGACTAGGCACCGAGAAAACCCTTGCCCGAACCTTGGCTCGCCTAGCCGATAAGTATGGTCCCATCTTCACAATCTGGCTCGGTGTTCACCGTACGGTTGTAGTCAGCAGTCATTAAGCAATAAAAGAATGCTTCACAACAAATGATAAAATTTTGGCTTCCAGGTCTAAATCAAGCCTTGGAAAGTACTTGAGTTACAATTATGCCGCTTTTATTTTTGCAACCTACGGTCCTTATTGGCGTAACATGTGAAAAATAGCTGTTATGCAACTCCTTTCAAATCATAGAATAAAGTTGTTGAAGCACATTCAGGCCTCGGAGGTGAACACCCTGATTAAAGACTTGTACTTGCTTTCTATAAATGAACCAAACTCGAACAAGATTGCCATTAGTGAATTTTTCGAACATTTGATTTTAAATATGATTATGAGAATGATTGCAGGGAAGAGATATTTTAATTATGTGAATGATGAAAAAGATGAAGAAGGAGGGAAAAGAATAGGGAAGCTAAGGAGGGAAAAGAATAGGGAAGCTGATGAAGGAATTTATGTATGTTTCAGGTCTTTTTGTTCCTTCAGATGTATTCCCATTTTTATGGTGGATGAACTTCTTAGGACCTGCTAAAACTATGAAGCGTCTATCTAAAGAACTGGATTCTCTTTTGCAAACTTGGATTGATGAACATAAATTGAAGAGAATCAATCAGATTAGAGATGATGATGATTGCAAGAGCATAGAGAAGGAGGACTTCATTGATGTGATGCTATCGGTTTTAGAGGATGATTTCTTTGGTCACTCACGGGAAGACATCATCAAAGGAACAGTCCTTGTAAGTCTTCGTTTTCGTTAATCTAAACTTAAGTTTCATAAAAAATACAACGGTTTGAACCAAATCGATCTAATTCAGTCTTACAATTTAAACATTTTGATTCTATTAATTAATATAGAATTTTCTATTATATTCTATTAATATAGAATATAATATATTGTAATTTGAATATTTTAAATGTTATGCTTGCAGGCTCATATAATAGGAGGAGCTGATACAACATCGATAACCCTAACATGGATTTTGTCAAATTTATTGAACAACAGACATGCACTAGAGCTTGCCCAACAAGAACTAGACCTCAAAGTTGGAAGAGAAAGATGTGTACAAGATTCTGACATAGAAAAATTAGTATACCTTCAAGCCGTTATTAAAGAAACATTGCGATTATACCCACCAGGTCCACTTGCAGTTCCACACGAAGCAGTAGAGGATTGTTACATTTCTAGGTATTATATTCCGAAAGGAACTCGAATATTTGCAAATTTGTGGAAATTACATAGAGATCCAAATGTTTGGTCGAATCCTGACGAGTTCTTGCCAGAAAGATTTCTTGCTAATGAAGGTAAAAATGTAGATTTTTCTGGTCAGAATTTTGAGTATATACCATTTGGATCCGGAAGAAGGTCTTGTCCTGGTATTAATTTTGCAATACAAGCAATACATGGTATTAATTTTTGCAAATAGCAAGCAATACAAATATGATGCTGTTGGCCTGAAGTTAGCGTTCAAGGCATTTTTAAGTTTTCTAAACAAACACCTATTTGATCAGGCTGTGGATATGTACTGAATGGTAAGTACGGTATTTAGCCGTTGGCGCTAAGGCTACTCCGTTTGGAAAATTGGCAGATCAACTCCACGTCAAATTCAGATCACTCCACGTCTTTCTTCTGCATTATATGAATACTAGTTGGTAGATTTAAGTCCAAAGTTATCATTTTTGGGGTTTATGGAAGTTGTGCACTATGAATTGAATTATTTCAATTTGCTTATATGAATAAATCAACTTTGGTCCAATATTTATTTGAGTACAATTTTTTTTACTCAACTATGAATATGAGACTAATCTCGTTTCGGGATTGTGTCTACTTGTTCTTTAGAAATTATAGAGATTGTTTATTGTTTTAAGCATGCTTACCATTTGATTCGCTTCTCATGGCTTATTGAAATCGTTTATAAAACTATAAGATTCTAGGTAAGAAGCCACTAATTTATTAGATTAAGTTTAGGAGACAAATTTGAAAAAAAAAAAAAAAAAAGAATTTGAAAAAAAAAAAAAAAAAAAAAAAGAGTAATCGGATTAATTCAGCCCGAAACTAAGCTAGAGTTAAGACTATCATTTGCTCGTTTGTGATAATAGCAATGGGGTTGGACTGAAACCGTGATTAGAATCAGCGCCTGGGGTTGGGCAGGGTTTGGCAAAATTTAAATCCTTAAACTAAGCCTTGAACCCAACCTAATATCCGTTAAGGTTTGATTCAACCTAACCTAGGCTCCTTCCTATAATTATTAATTGTTGAATGATATTGAGTAATGATGAGTGATGAATTCAATTTTTTTTTTTTTTAGCCAATTTTGATATTATAGACGCTGTTCAGGCAAATTATGATAGATGAATTCAATTTTTTTTTTTTTAGCCATTTGATATTATAGACCTGTTCAGCAAAATTAACTATTTTGACAGCTTTTCATGAAAAGCATTTAGCTTTTTGAGAACTTATAAGGGACGGTACAACCAATGAGAAAAATGAATATCAATTGAAATTAAATGTTATATTATCAAGAATCAAACCTAGAAACGTGGTCCCAGACTTCACCCTTACCACTAGGCTACAAGTCATTTGTAATGAATTCAAATTTAACTTCAAAAATTGCAAAGTAATAAATACACCATTATTGGGATCAATCTTGAAATGAGATAAAATTTTAAATTTTTTACAGTACAATCACAACAGAAAGTTTAAGAAAATTTAAATTTAACGTGTAATTATAACAGTACAGTTATAATAATTTGAATTTAAGGTATAATTATGAGAAAAAGTTAGAATTAAAGTGTCTACACATTAAAATTCTTTTTGGAGTGCAGTTCTTATAATTCGTAAAGTTTAGGGTATTTTATTGCATGATTTAATCAACTCATTTTTTGGGTTATAACTTAAGTCGACGAGTTAAAAGTTTTAAATTTATATATTTTTATTCATTAATTTTTATCAAATTTCAAATTAGGAAACAAATATGTTAAAAAGTTATAATAGAAGTGTTTGAAGAATTAAATTAAATTTAAGGTGTGATTATTACGAGACATAAAATAATGATTATGATTTTTTTTTTTTGGTATGATTTAGCCAAAAGAAGTGATGGAAACCTGTTGCTACAGTTCAACAAGTGTTTCACGTTGTGATGGAAACAGGACAAGACATTTGAATATAAGCTTAATAAAAATATAAAATTTTATGTAAAGGACATGTACCAGATTGTCCTTGTCAGAACGTGTAACATGACGAATGATTTTAATTTCTGAATCAAAATCCCTTTGATTGACTTTTCTACATGTCTTGATTGCATTTATACTCAACTTAAAATTAAAATAGCATCTTAAAAATTAAAAACAATATAAATATAAATTGATTTAAATTTTATTTTTAAAGAAATTATTATAATTCAACATATATAAAGTTATGGGTTCAATCTGTTAAAAAAAAAAAAAAACATTTATAGAAAAGGCGATTGCGAAATTTAAAATTATTATACCACTTTGATTCCTAAAACTATATTATACAATCATTCCATATAATTCGATGACATATATTGTGCAATAATTATATTAGATTCTAGTGAAAATGCAAATAAAGTTTACAAAACTGAGAATGTTTTTTTAAATTAATTCAAGAAGACTTTATTATTTTTTATTTATGACATTAAATAAATTTTCAATGTATTTAAAATGCTGAAGATTTGATAGCAAAAATATAAAACATTTAAAAATTTGAAAATAAAAATATTAATAAATATTAGATGTGAATATAAACATAAATAATTAAATTTTAAAGATCTCTTTATAGTTATGATTATATTTTCAAAATAATATTTATTATTATTAAATATTAATTTTTAAAGTTTCAAAAATATTTTAGATGGTCAATTAAAATATAGAAAATAAAAAAATTCAACATTTCTAAAAATAGAAAAATAGAAATATTAAACACAAAGAACCTC
The DNA here is from genome assembly GCF_014843425.1 of Jatropha curcas. The sequence continues at coordinate 257,757 of NW_023591374.1, read as the reverse complement.
TATTTTTTGTTTCAGATTTATATAATTTTAGATAGATAGATATAAAATATATAGATATATAGAATATGGATACGGATAAACTCAGTTTGAGCTTATTTATTTTGCTCATATAATAAATGAATCGAGTTTGAACTCGAATTAAAGCCTATATATTTATATACACATATACATTAATGGATATGACTTACTTAAACTTAATAATTTTTTATACATTAATGGATATGACTTACTTACACTTAATATTTTTTTTTTTTATCCATGGGTTATAGTTCAATTGGCAACGCAGGCTAAGCATGTGGGAAGTGGAAGAGCTCTCGAATTCAGTCTCCACTAAACACACACCTGCAGGGAGCCCCGAGCCATAGTCCATCGTGATAGGATGCAGATACTGATGGTTTATACCAAAAAACAGTTTTTTATTTGAAAAAATAATATTGTTACTAGCTTATCATTTTTTTTCAATAAATGATCAGAAATAACATCATTTGAGCTAACATCATTTGAGTACAAAAAAGTTTTCAATTGGTTTGGTATATTGGTGAAATCCACACAGTAAGTGCGGGTGAGCCCGTACACTAATATACTTAGGGCTTGTTCGACAATACTAGTTATTTTGGTTGCTAGTAGCTGTTGTAGTAGCTAGGTGTTTATATAACAAAATTAAAAGTATTCAGTAAAAATAGTTGTTTAATTAGTTATTCAACTTAAAATGAGAAAAAAAGTTGGTTTGGGTATATTGGTGAATATCCCAACAGTAAGTGCGGGTAGAGCCCGTGACACTAATATACTTAGGGCTTTGTTCGACAATACTAGTTATTGGTAATACTAGTTATTTTGGTTGCTAGTAGCTGTTGTAGTAGCTAGGTGTTTATATAACAAAATTAAAAGTATTCAGTAAAAATAGTTGTTTAATTAGTTATTCAACTTAAAATGAGAAAAAAATCATATTAATTGTTTAATTAACTGAATTCGAAAAAATAAACAATGACATGATTAGCAAAAAAAATTTAATTAATGTCTATGGAATGCTAAATGTTGGAATGTGTGTTTAATGTTGCATAAAAAATCTCTCATAGCCTCTAAAAATTACTATAAATACTATGCTATCCAACAATATAATTAATGGATATATAGTTTTGATTTGGTGAAAATGGTCAATGTTGGGTCAATTCCATACCTCAAGGTTTCATTTGAATTCTTTCATTTGAATTCTTACGACGTTGGTGAAAAATGTGAGTGTTCAAAAGTGTGAAAAGGCATAGAGCCACATTTTCAGTTATTTAAAGTGTGAAAGCATAAGCCACATTTTCAGTTATTTTCCTTTATAAATACTAGGCAACCTTAGGCAAGATTACAGCAGCATTAACAATTCTCTATTCCAGAACATGGATTTCTCTTCTCCCATCCAGATTATTCTATATTCTCTTGCTTTACTGTTTCTCTGTGCTTTATGGAGGAAAATAACCAAAAAAACCACCAAAACCAAGAAATTTAAAGTCCCTGAACCATCAGGGTCATGGCCATTAATTGGTCATCTTCATCTTCTAACCGGCCAAAAACCAGCGTGTAAGATCCTCGCATCCATTGCTGATGAATCAGGTCCTTTTTACTCCCTCAGGCTAGGTTTTAACCGAATACTGGTCGTTAGCAGTTGGGAATTTGCCAAAGAATGTTTTACCAAAAACGACAGAGTTTTAGCAACCAGAGCAAGCATAGCAGCAGGGAAATACATGGGTTATAACAATGCTGTTTTCTCGTTAGCCCCCTACGGACAATACTGGAGGGATATCAGAAAACTCGCGACTCTTCAGCTTCTCTCGAACATCGAACAATCGCCTTGAAGCCCTTAAACATGTTCGATTTTCGGAAATTGATTTGTTCTTGAAAGAATTATATGATTTGTATTCTCAAAATCATAATCAAAAGGTGATAATAAGCAAGTTATTGGAGCGATTGACGTTTAATATAATCTTAAGAATGATAGTTGGTAAAAGATTTTGCAGTAAAAGTTACAGCGAAGAGAACAGCGAGCCATGGCGGTATAAAAAGGCTATAGAAGAAGCTACTTATCTGTTTGGGAGTGCTGTTCTGTCTGATGCAATTCCATGGCTAGAATGGATTGATTATAAAGGGTACATCAATAGAATGAAGAAAACTGGTAAAGAACTTGTAAAGAACTTTGATGATGGTTGGAAAATGGTTAGAAAGTTACTATTAATGAATGGGAAGAATGGGGGTTAAATGAAATATGAGTAATGGGGTGAAATAATGACTTCTGGATGTATATGTTATCTACCCTTCAAGAAGAGAGTGAAAGTTGCCAAATTTCTGGATATCTCACGTGGATATTGGTCGGTTAAAGGGGCAACCTGCGTGGTACGTAATATATATATTTATATTTATTTATTGGGTTGTTGTGAAGTTTGTTGATTAATAGATTTGCCACATATTGCCGTTATAATGGACATGGCCCACTTAGATGGTAAATAGAGATTTTGGAAAAAATTATTTTTTAATGGTTTATTTTTTTTCCTAAGATAAATGATCAGAAATATATAGTTTTTAAATAAAAAAATTATTTTTTTCAGATCCTAATTTAATCTATAAGATGCAGGCCTATAATCAAAATTAGGCTTAAAGGTTAATTAATGCTTTTTATTTTAGTCAATCAAACAACTATACTTTTTATTTTTGATTTCCTTATCAAATTCTTTTAATATAATTAATTTTGAATGAGGTTTGTTATTTATGAATTATTTGGTATAATATGCGAATGAGAATTTGAAGTTCATTAAGTGCAGAATTGACGAGAATACTAGTATCATTTAACTGAAAAATTAGGAGACAATTTAATTGAAGGAAAATATCAGTGACAACCCTGAGGTGGTACCATACCCACCACATTTTCTTCCTTCAAACGAAAATCTTATGGGGTTAGGCAAAAAATCTAAACGGTACCAGTCCTAGTGTTGACGACAAAATTCGCGGGAAACCGCAACATTATTTTTTTTTTTATTAAAGATTGTGCTATTCTAAATAAAGTAATTTAATAAAATGCATTCTGGAATAAGTAATAAAAATACTAAAAAATTTAAAAAAAAAAATTCCCAAAAGAAAACATTTAATATTACTTGGAACTATAAGTAGTTAATAATTCATGTATTTACAATTAAAAAAAATATAAGGAATCAAAGATAAACACATTACTTGTTTGCAAAATTTATATATAATTTTGTGTAAGGCAAACAAATTCTAATAATGATATCCATATAAGTTCATGGTTTTCTCTTCTTAGTTTTTCAATCCTTTAGCAATTTATTTTGGAGAATATTTAAACAATAACTAATTTGCTCTAACGACAGGTTTCTTTCCCTCACTGGAGCTGGAAGCCAGCATCAACCTTAGGCAAGATTACAGCAGCATTAACAATTCTCTATTCCAGAACATGGATTTCTCTTCTCCCATCCAGATTATTCTATATTCTCTTGCTTTACTGTTTCTCTATGCTTTATGGAGGAAAATAACCAAAAAAACCACCAAAACCAAGAAATTTAAAGTCCCTGAACCATCAGGGTCATGGCCATTAATTGGTCATCTTCATCTTCTAACCTGGACCAATAACAGGAATACGTGAAGCCATGGAAGATTGTGACATTAATGGCTATTATATCCCTAAAGGCACTCGTCTGATCGTTAACATATGGAAATTACAGAGAGATCCTCGAGTTTGGAATAATCCTGACGAGTTTTTACCGGAAAGATTTCTTACAACTCATTCTGATATTGATCTTAGAGGTCAGAATTTTGAATTTATTCCTTTTAGTTCAGGAAGAAGGGCTTGCCCGGCTATTAATTTTGGGTTGCAAGTCGTTCATATTTGACGCTTGCCAGGTTAATTGCAGGGTTTTGATTTATCAAGAATATGGAAATGACGGCCTGTGGAGGGTTTTGATTTATCAAGAATTGGAAATGAGCCTGTGGATATGAAGGAAGGACCGGGACTTTCTTTGCCAAAGGTTAATCCTGTAGAAGTTATCCTCAAACCTAGGCTTGATTTGGAGTTATATCAGTGTCTTTAGTTAGTTAATTTCAAATATATATATATATTAATCCATATTTATATCCGGTAGGGTCACAAAGACAGTAAAGCATTTCCTACTAAGTTTAAAAGGTACTTCATATCTAGGGTTCGAACTTCATGAAGGAGAAACTATTGCCATCTATCTATTTCACGTATTGATAGTTGTAATATCAGTGTCTTTATAATTAAGCAATCTAGACAAGTCAAGTCAATTAATATATGTGTGTCTCTTTATATATGTTTATGGTTATAATAAAAATAAAACGGAAATATTTCCTTTTTTTTCTTTATTAATATTTAAGTTTCTTGAATTTTATGTTTGTATGATAAGCTATAAATTTTTACTTGCATTTTTGAATTAAAAATGAAATTTGAATTAAGTTGAAATTCACTGATTTTGTATTATAAAAATAGAAAATGCTTTAATTCTTTTAACTTCTTAAATACTAATTCGTCGTAAACCCAAAAAAGCTTCTATATAGTTTACCCTCAATCTGACTACATCATTAATTATTGGCATCAATCGTCAAACAATTGTGTGGATATAAATAGACAACCCAACAAACTAACAGAGTACGTACGTACTAGATTAAAATCTAATTTATTTATTTTTCTCAATTTGATGTTTATTTTTTAATTTTCTCAATTTGAATTGTATATATATATATATATATATATATTATTATAATAGATATATTATATTAATAATATATAATAATGTTTCTAAAGTTCTAATTTTTCATAGAAAAATATTGTCCAAATCATTTCTATATAATGTTTCTAAGTTCTAATTTTTCATAGAAAAATATTGTCAAATTTCATTTTTGAAGAGGATCAAATTAAATAAGAAAAAAAAAATGTAAAATGATATTATTTTGTAAATTTTCTTTGCCCCTTGGCTCCAATGTAGCTTGGCGTTGAATATATGGCGAATAATTTTGATTTATTTAGTATTTATAAATATTATATTTTCAATTATACTTAAAAATATATTTAAAAGTATTATATATAAAAATCCAATTGAGTAATATTAAAAATTTAGTCGAATCCTCTAGTTCAATAAATTTCTGCCTTTATCGGTTGATTAACCAATTTGGCTTTTAAAACATTTGTAATTAGACAAATAGCTATATTACTAGTATTTTAATCAAATTATTGTTCTAATTTTCTTTCTGAATTGTTTGAGAGCTCAAAGTAACCATTAACAATATTTCACAGAATCGTATAAAAGTAAATTTTTTTTTATATTAACATTAATATTCTCGCACTCTTTTTTAACATTTACAGTAATCACGAGAATCACAGAATCATCGAATTGACTAATTCTGCAGAGAATCATAATAATTAATAGTCAACTAAATTACGGCTCAACTTCCAAATTTCTCTCAATTATTATTGAAAAATCGGCATGTTAGACTTATTTTTCTCCTAAAATAAAATATTAATTAGTCTTTTATTTACTTCTTCCAATTCAAGATAATTGTCCTATCGTAATATTAGAGAGCTCAAAATTACTATTTGCACACAATCCTAATCGCCTAAGACTGCGGAAACATAGTAAACCAAACCATAATAAGATTTTTTTTTTTATTGAAATGAGTTTATTTTAACCATAAACAAAAAAAAAGATAAACTCAAAATACTTTTTAAAAAATTATTACTGCGATTGGTTTGGTCCGATTGGTTTGGTCCGACGGCGAGTAATTTCCAAAGCAAATTGCAGCTCATATTTCAAAGTTAAGATATGGGCATTCGATCTTTTTTTTTTTTTTTTTTTTTTTTTTTTTTTTTTTTTTTTTTTTTTTTTTTTTTTTTTTTTTTTTTTTTTTTTTTTTTTCTTTTCTAGAATCAAAAACTGGAATATTAGTCTTTTTACTTGATTTTTTCTGAGTTCGAAGATATGATTATCTATAGTATTTTTTTTATTTCAATATCTCCAACCATAGTGAGAACCACACACTCTTTTTGGATATTAGGATAAGGATAATCATAGTGAGAACCACACACTCTTTTTGGATATTAGGATAAGGATAATTTGCCAGAAGTTATTTTTTAGTTTTTTGCTTGGAAAATCTTTTCTGCATTTCTCATATACCAAATTCAATTAACTATTAATTTCCCCATTTCCACCCACATACTCAAACAAAAGATAGAATCACCATGGATATCTCTTCTCATCTACTAGCAATTTCAGTGGCTGTAGCAGTAATACTTCTATTGTACAAGTACAATCAGTGGAGAATAAGAGATTACAGCCATAAAAATAAAGGCTTGTTAGCCCCTGAACCATCTGGAGCCTTGCCAATCCTCGGTCATCTCCATCTACTAGGCACCGAGAAAACCCTTGCTCGAACCTTGGCTCGCCTAGCAGATAAGTATGGTCCCATCTTCACAATCTGGCTCGGTGTTCACCGTACGGTTGTAGTCAGCAGTCATGAAGCAATTAAAGAATGCTTCACAACAAATGATAAAATTTTGGCTTCCAGGTCTAAATCAAGCCTTGGAAAGTACTTAAGTTACAATTATGCAGCTTTTATTTTTGCAACCTACGGTCCTTATTGGCGTGACATGCGAAAAATAGCTGTTATCCAACTCCTTTCGAACCATAGAATAAAGTTGTTGAAGCATATTCAGGTTTCGGAGGTGAACACCCTGATTAAAGACTTATACGTGCTTTCTATAAATGAACCAAGCTCGAACAAGATTGCCATTAGTGAATTTTTTGAACATTTGATTTTAAATATGATTACAAGAATGATTGCAGGGAAGAGATATTTTAATTATGTGAACGATGAAAAAGATGAAGAAGGAGGGAAAAGAATAGGGAAGCTGATGAAGGAATTTATGTATGTTTCAGGTCTTTTTGTTCCTTCAGATGTATTCCCATTTTTATGGTGGATGAACTTTTTAGGACCTGCTAAAACTATGAAGCGTCTATCTAAAGAACTGGATTCTCTTTTGCAAACTTGGATTGATTTTTGCAAACTTGGGAAATTGATGAACATAAATTGAAGAGAATCTAATCAAAAATTAGAGGATGATGTGTGATGTGCAAGAGCACTAGAAATGGAGGACCTTCATTGTGATGTGATGCTATCGTTTTAGAGGATGATTTCTTTGGTCACTCACCGGGGAAGACATCATCAAAGGAACAGTCCTTGTAAGTCTTCGTGTAATCTAAACTTTAAAGTTTCATAAAAAGACTACAACTTCGTTAATCTAAACTTAAGTTTCATAAAAAATACAACGGTTTGAACCAAATCGATCTAATTCAGTCTTACAATTTAAACATTTTGATTCTATTAATTAATATAGAATTTTCTATTATATTCTATTAATATAGAATATAATATATTGTAATTTGAATATTTTAAATGTTATGCTTGCAGGCTCATATAATAGGAGGAGCTGATACAACATCGATAACCCTAACATGGATTTTGTCAAATTTATTGAACAACAGACATGCACTAGAGCTTGCCCAACAAGAACTAGACCTCAAAGTTGGAAGAGAAAGATGTGTACAAGATTCTGACATAGAAAAATTAGTATACCTTCAAGCCGTTATTAAAGAAACATTGCGATTATACCCACCAGGTCCACTTGCAGTTCCACACGAAGCAGTAGAGGATTGTTACATTTCTAGGTATTATATTCCGAAAGGAACTCGAATATTTGCAAATTTGTGGAAATTACATAGAGATCCAAATGTTTGGTCGAATCCTGACGAGTTCTTGCCAGAAAGATTTCTTGCTAATGAAGGTAAAAATGTAGATTTTTCTGGTCAGAATTTTGAGTATATACCATTTGGATCCGGAAGAAGGTCTTGTCCTGGTATTAATTTTGCAATACAAGCAATACACAATACATACTGAGCTGTTGCTAGGTTTACTTCAAAGCAGTTTAGTTCCACCAAACACCATTTGAGTCCAGGCTGTGGATATGATCTGAAAGTATAAGGTTTTATTACCCTTGCCTAAGGCTTACTTCCTTTGGAACATTCCAGATCAAATTCAGATCACTCCACGTCTTTCTTCTGCATTATATGAATACTAGTTGGTAGATTTAAGTCCAAAGTTATCATTTTTGGGGTTTATGAGAAGTTGTGCACTATGAATTGAATTATTTCAATTTGCTTATATGAATAAATCAACTTTGGTCCAATATTTATTCGAGTATAATTTTTTTTTACTCAACTAGAAGTATGAGACTAATCTCGTTTCGGGATTGTGTCTGCTTCTTCTTTATAAATTTTATTTTATAAATTATAGAGATCGTCTATTGTTTTTAAACATGCTTACCATTTGATTTGCTTCTCATGGCTTATTGAAATCATTTATAAAACTATAAGATTCTAGGTAAGAAGCCACTAATTTATTAGATTAAGTTTAGGAGACAAATTTGAAAAAAAAAAAAAAAAAAATGAAAAAAAAAAAAAATACAAAAAAAAGATTAGATCGGATTTATTCAAGCCCAGAAACTAAGTAGAGTAATAGCTATCATTTCTCGTTTTTGTATAATTAGCAATGGGTTGGACTGAAAACCGCGAATAAATCAGGCCCAGTTGGTAAAATTTAAACCTTAAAACTAAGCTTGACCCAACCTTATATCTATAAGGTCTTGATTTCTAACCTTAATCCTAGCTCCTGTCCTATATTTATTAATGGTTGGAATTCGATATTGAGGTATGATAGATGGGAATTCATCATTTTTTTTTTTTGCCTTTTTTTTTTTTTTGCCATTCGATATTATAGATCTATTCAGCAAAATTAACTATTTTGACAGCTTTTCATGAAAAGCATTTAGCTTTTTGAGAACCTATAAGGGATAATACAACCCAACGAGAGAAATGAATGCCAATTGAAATTAAATGTTACATTATCAAGAATCAAATCTAGAAACGTGGTCCCAGACTCCACCCTTACAACTAGGCTAGAAGTCATTTGTAATGAATTCGAATTTAACTTCAAAAATGGCAAAGTAACAAATACACCATTATTGGGATCAATCTTGACACAAATGTGTGGATATAAATGGACAGACTATCTATCTGAGTGGGAATTTTTCCCCTCAGTTTTTGTAATATATATATACAAATGTGTGGATATAAATGGACAGACTATCTATCTGAGTGGGAATTTTTCCCCTCAGTTTTTGTAATATATATATTAATAAAATATAATTAGTTAAGTGTTTAATTTAATTAATTAATTAAAATTGATATAATATTAAGAAATCACATATACATTACGATAAAAACATAAATTGAGTAACATAATAAATAGAATCACAGTCATTACTCATTAATATTCTTCTTTCAATAACTTAAACAAAAATCTTATTTTGACTACATTAAAAACTAATTTCCAATTTAATTTTTTTTATGTGAATATAGAATGCTTTTAACTTCTATTTTTGTTTTATTTTTCATAGAAAAAGAGTTGAATTTCATTTTTTAAAGAGATAAATTAAATAAGAAGATAATAAAATGATATTATTTCGTCAATTTTCAACAACGTACTTATCCCTTCAATATATGGCCTCATAATTTTAAAATTTCCTTATTTATATACTTACATATTATCTTTTTCATAGGTAAAAATAAAATTTATCTTAATTATATGAAAATTTTAATATATCAAAGCACTAACATATAGCATATTATTAAAAGTTTAACTAATTATTTATTTTTATTTCCATGAAAATTCCTAAATTTATTTTTGTCCCTTCAAGGTTAAAAGATTTAGCCAAAAAGTAATTAATTAAACATGAGAAACAACAGAAAAGGAAACTTCATGTGGCTTTTTAAGGTGCATAGCATGATGCATCTTTCTTTAAATATTTCTAATTTCTAATTTTAAATTTCTAAAGCATTTATCATCGAAAGCAATCGGTGCTTAGATAATTTTCTATGATCCTATCACAATGTAGACAATTAATCCAATGGAAAGAGAAATTCGTGACTTTCGCCAACTTATGAAAGAGACGTTGATGGAAAATGTCCCCTCTCCTATTTATTTATTTATTATCCGAAAATGATATTTTTAGTTTGCGAAATATAATTGCTATGTCCCTATCTTTTAGAAAATAGATTAAAACATTTTTATAGTTTATTTCCGTCAGACTATAAGGTTATTCCGTTCAATTTTTGTATTTTTTCTATTAAGTACCTTATCAAATGAAGAAAATATCCATTTTATTTTTTAAAATACAAAGAGGGACTAGCTGTATTTTTCAAACCGTAGAGACGTACTCTAAATTTTTTAGTATAATATTTTAGTATATTTCCTTTTTTACCTTTGTGTTTTCTTGTTGACTTAACGAAAAATATGCAAAAATTGAATAAAATGACCTAATAGTATAACGGAAGTAAAATATAGGGACAAATTGATATATTTAAAAAAAGATAGAGACGAACTAATTGTATTTCGCAAACTATAAGTATCATACTATAACTTTTTCTTTATTATATAAATGAGGGGATAAAATCCGGAAGAAGAATAAAACTAAGATTAAAATATGCCCCAAATGTAGCTAAACTATCCTTTCATATGCATCTAACAATATTCGTAATCACTAAATTAATGTTATTATAATATTTATTTTTTATTTTTAAACATTCGGTATCCAAAGTTCATTTATAAAATTAATCTAGATTTACGTCGAAAGCCCAAAAAGGAATCAAAATATTTCCTTCTAAATATTTAAAGAGACTTCACATTTAGAGCTTAAACTCGAAACTTCTATTTTACCCATCGACATCTTATAATACTGTTATATCATAATAATTAATAACGAAACCCTAAAACTACAGGTTTGAAATTTTCAATATTATGACTACTAACGAGAACCACACATTCACTGAATTGACTAATACTAGGAAGAATTAAAATAACAGCCAACCAAATTATACATACCCAAATTTATTATTATAATTTTCTCTCTAAATTCTTAGAGAGCTCAAAAGTTACCATTAGTAATATTTTACAGGATCCTAAAAGCAATTTGCTGAAAGTCTTTTTTTTTTTTTTTTTTTTTTTTTTTTTTTTTTTTATTTTTCACTTTACTTTTATTTTTCTTATTATCAAGATTAAGCACTTAGGTCGAGTGGAAAGATATATTAATCCATGGAGAGAAGTACAGACAGTTACGATTTTTTCAGCATAATTTATTGGCCTTTCCCATGTTCGAGTAAGTAATTAAATTACTCTTTTATTAAATTTTATTTTTTTTAAACATGCGATCGCAAAAATCGAGAAAGTATAATTTTACCCATTGTATGGCCTTAGGCTTAAACTACTTCCTTCTCAGTTTGTGTTGACATTCTTTATACTATATAATTTTCCAGTTAGCATTACCAACTAAAAATTTAATGTTTATTCAATAAAGAAGCTATATTCTATATAACTATTTTTTTCAGCTTCTAGATTTTTAATTACCTATTAACGTGCCGAGAATTTCCAATAGTTTTCCACTTCTTGATTAAAGTTAATTTTAAACTTTGCAGAACGTTTAAGTGGAGGATTTTTAAAACAATCTCGAAAGCCCAAGAAATAAACAGTAATTGCAAAATTATAAATAGTCCCATGATCAAATTATAATAATGTTAAATTTTTTATAAAGTTGTATAATGAGAGGGCTTTACATTTCTTAGCAAAGAGGCCGTATTTTAAACGGAAACTCTTCCGAGATGCGCTTTTGGGTTTGAACTCAGCTTTAAATTATATTTTATTCGAACCGCAATTCATCCATCCGACATCTTATAACGATATTCCGTAGTTCGTATATATCAGTGACTATATTCAAAATTGCTTGTAATCGGGTCAGATATATCCCTTTGTTAATTTGACGAGTTTCTCGATACATCGAAATTGTCTTGTTTCTTCGCCTATTTATTGACTTACTTAACGAGAAACCACACATTTTCCCGTAATTGACTATACTAGAAAGAATTTTAAAATAACAGGCGCAACCAAATATACATACCCAAATTTATTTATTTAAATTTTTCTTCTTCTTAAATGCTTAGGAGAAGGGGCTCAAAAAGGTTACCAATTAAGTGAATAATTATTTTCTGCAACTCACTCCGCGGGAATACTCTGCTTACCATAATATCTTGCTGTGAAGTTAGCACTTGAATAGGTTCCTCGATTCGTTGATTAATTTTTTCTTTGTTATATTATAGTTAGGAGATTTTAAATAATTGCCATTATGTTTTTTTTTGTTTTTTATAAATCTTTCGTAGATCATATAGAGTGGTGATATTTTTTCATTACATACACTGTTTAGTTATTCTCAGTTACCAAGATATATTTCTCCAATAAACGAGACTCAAATTCATAATCTAAATTTGTAATTATAAAAGTATACCACACCATAAACAAAACGACAGCACATTCGACAACCACGACAAGCACATAAATAAATAAAAATGTAGTTATTTATCTATTCGTGCACTCTGGAAAGGCATAGCGTCTTCTTCAATGGTCTACTACAGTGTACAAGTATTTTTTGTTCAAAGGTTAACCTTTTGTTATCTTGCGCTAGATTAATAGATTCTTGTCTCAATATAGGTGATAATTTTCAAGTACCACAGCAGTGTACAAATCAATAAAGAATACAAGCCTCGCATTAAAGTTAGGAGGTTAAGACACGAAATGAGTCAAGGTACCTACCTATAAAAATTAAATGCTTGTTTTTACCCCTTGATCCATGTTGGAGCCTTGGGCCATTAGTGATCCGTATTTAGGGTGAAATGGTTCCATATAAATTTAAGCAACCTTTTTCCAGCAGAAAAAACATAGGTAAACTTGACACAGTTACAATGACAAAAAATTACATCTTTGGCTTCGAACCTTTTCTTTCTCCTAGCCGGATTAAGTTATGTCCCATTCTTCAACAATCTTTCTCGGTGTATTTTCACCTCAGATATACACGCTTTTTGGTACGGACTCAGCATAGTCCGTTGTAAAAGCTCGAATAAAAATAACAGGGCAATAAGGCTTAAATTTTTATCAGACTGATGAGGGACGGGCAAAAAACGATGGGAAAAATAAGGCAAACTACATTTAGGCGGGTTCGCATTCTAGGTGCCTCAAGAAATCCATTATTTAACGCACAGTAGATGATGAAAAAAAAAAGAAAAAATAAAAAATAATTAATAAAAATCACACTCGAAAAGAGAATCTCACTCTGGGAAGCCCTGCTTCTAACCTTTTTTTCGATAGTGTGTGGTACATTAGTCAAACCTTCCTTTCATGATTCAAACTCGCCGGTCACGTTTATTATGATTGTTGGAATGAAATCGATTAAGCTTAAAAATACACGGGAAAATATTTAGGTTTCTTTTGGCGAGTTTATACCATTAAAAACACACAACACCACTCTACTCCGTGCACTCTCAAGGTTCATTAAGATTAAAAAAGTACAGTTGGAACAGGGGGTCTATCAAATAGAATCAATAAGCGTCCGTTGGAGGGAATAGGAGTCTGATTTGTTCTTACGATTTGGGGTAAGTTTGAGGAAGCATTTTTACTGTATGTATTATTTAAATGGTATTGTTAATTCTTGCAGTAAAGGAACCGTTATCTTAAGCGATTTATTTCAAATTCAACGCGTATTCCATACAAGGGAACTCTTTCATTGGTGACCCATTGAGTTGTGTTAATATATATAGAATTTCGATTTTGGTAATCAGTCATGTTAATTGTTCACATTTAAATCCTAAGGTTGCACGAACATATTATTGACCTTCGAGAATTTTGAAAAATTATTGGATACTAACCGACCAATCTAAGGTAATGGACCAGAAGTGTTGCCATGTTTGCTGACATAATCGGAAATTTAATATAGGTTAAGAAATTGTTAGATGGGTGGAAACGTTCATTTGAATAGGCAAAAGATTTAAGACAATTGGCCACTCATAAAAAATGGTTAACGGTTTAAATACCTTGGAGCAAAATATTGTTTAATGACATTCGATCAACGACGAATAGGAGAGTCTATTAAATCAGTATGATTTTTAAATTTTTCTGGTTCTGGTCGAAGATTCTAATAAATTTAGGCATTTGACCTTTAAATTATCAGGTCCTGATTTTAATAAATAATTTTTTGTCTTTTATTCGCTTTAACTTATTTTATCGCATATTGAGAGATGTAGAAATTTTGTATTGTATCTTTTTTAATTATTTTAAGGGGCGGGTGAAAAAAAGATTGGGACACCTTTAGTATATTTGTAAAGGTCGTATACTTGAAATGCGTCTTTGTCAAAAGAATTTGTTTCCTTCTTTTTTGGCAACACATTAGCATTGTGGTAAATTGTTGACGATAGTTAGTTGCAGGATTTTAAACCTGGAAATGAGAGAATAATTTCAAAAAGTATCAAAGAGTAGTAACCGCAAGAGATACTGGAGTGAAGAAATTGTACCTTTTTAAATGAGGGTTGGTCGGCGGGAAAATGGTGAAGTGTTCAATGGAACTCAATTAGGGGATAGAGGGCTGGGGAAACATACTTCGACATTCTTCGGCCAAGAGGGGAAGTTTTGAATTAAAATAATACGGATTTATATAGGGTAATGTCACATATAAAAAGGTAGTTTTTCTTTGGATTCCGAACAAACAACTGAGCAAGGATATCATTTTTCTGAAATCAAGTAGTTAACTTGGAAGACCATTATGTAAAAGAATTTTGTTGTCCGCTCCTTTTTAATTCTTTACTGCACAAAACCTTTTTCGTTTATTTGTTATTTTCCAAATTAAGGCAGGGTAATATATATTAAAAAAGATGTGTAATTCCATTGTTTATTATTATAAAATTTATGATATTGTAGGTAGATAGTGTGTTAGTGAGTTCATAGAAATAATTGTGAGTGAGTATTTAGTAGAATAGTAAGCAGGGTTCTTCATTATAGGGTCTACGAGAATGAATCCAAAGTTCCATTTGTACATATAGAAAATCTTCACCTTAATGGTTACGGACAGTAATATTTTCATGAAAACAGAGCTTTGACTATTGCTCTCCGGGATAAATAGTGTAAAGAATTCGAAGCTATATAGTTCTCTAGACCTAATCAAGGCTTTTAATAAAATATATACACTTTACAAATATTTGAAGTTAACTAAGTTATGTGGAGGACTGGTCCACATTGCAAAATGACTTGGATAGTAACAATTTACATCGGATAGTTTAGTGGACTATTTAGACCTTTTTTAATGTGGAAAATATGAATTAACACAGTTATATAAATTATTTAATTTACTGGTTTTATATATTACAGATTTTATTTTTAACTTCAACTTAGGAATTCCAGAAAAATAATTAATTAAACCAAAAACTTCCTTTCTGTTAATTTAAAAATATTTATTTAAATGTTCTAATTTTGCGAGAAATGATATTAGGATCTCTCCGGAGACTCACACATAATTCTCAATGCTTTTTTTTCTTCCCTTTACGCTAATATATATATAATAAAGGGTTAGGTGATTTTCATATGCATGTTCTTATCTTACACAGGGAAAATATAACCACGCTTCTTTTTTAAACAATAAATTTATTTTGACACTCGCACCACTGTTTTCTGATTCTTTGATTTCATTGGCAAGTTATTCTATCTGGGGATAGTTAAGATTGTGATTGATAGACTATATTGGTTAAATTTGCATATTTAGATCGAATATAATATAGATTAAACCTTTAATGGTATCGATGGGTTGTGAAGGCCAAATTATTAAAGTATTATATCAAGGTGATAAAACTTTCAAATTAATTAACTGGTCATAGTAGAATAAAGAGCAAAAACTCAATTTAAACATAAAAAAGGAAAAAAGATAGGATCAACGGACAGCAAAAAACTTGTTACTCGAGCTAATAATTAAGAAACTAACTAGGAAACAACACGACTAAAAAAGTAGGCTAGATAAAATTATATTTATAATAAATTTTGTCCTGTTTTCTGATGCTTCTATTCGAACAAGTGTGGATGTTTGAGAACATTGCTTTAAAGTTTTGTTTTTCATAATTTAGTAATAATATTAGACTCACTACAATAATTAATTTTAATTTGGCAGATACATTCGCATTTTTCAAAATTTTATTGGAGGGTATATTATGCTAATAGGAAGGTCTCAGCAAAAATTTAAGCCAGTACTTTAGTCAAGAAGTATACGAAATAATTATAATTTATTGGGCGATATAAACTTTTGCTTTATCATACAGACAATCTTTCATATTATTTCAGGTGTGGAAGGGTTACGGGGCCTTATAGAGTTAGGCCTTTATTGTTTTTAAAATTGTACACCTTGGTAATAATAATATAAAGTGTAAGGGAATATTATTTTATATTCTCTTTCATTTTAAATTTACCTATGGAAATTTTTACAAAAAAATTTTTATTAAAAAGTATATAATCATATTACGATGAATTTAGAAAAAATTTTCTCGAATTATTATAAGAGGAATGTATTATTAATAATCATTGTAACCAAAAGAATATCCGGCCCGTTGAATTTTTGCTGAATTGGATATTAGTATTTCTTTTATACTTATTTGTTAAGTAAGGGATTAAAATTGTTTTTGAATGACCCAGGCAGATGTTTCATCATCTGCTTCCGCTGAAGTCTTGTTAAACTTTTCGAGTAATTTCTTATAGATGTGACTGCATAAAATCACGCACTCAGGTCTCAAATTTGAATTATTTGGTAAGGGGATTAAGGCTATTATAAAGAATTCTTAACTATTATCAGTTATAGAATATTATTATTTTTTTTATTTATTGTTCACCACACACCAGTTAATCTTAAAAATTAAAAAGGAATATTAAAGTATAGGGACGTATATATCCTGTGGTTTGCCTCAACTACATCAGGATGTCCGAGCGAGTGATATATTCAGTGAGTATTTTTTTTTTTTTTTTTTTTTGTTATATAACTCTTGGATTTATTTATAAATATCTATTTTTTAAAAATTTGGATTGAATTTTAAGAAGATTCTTTTTTATTTTCTTCATAAACATAGTTCTAACTTTGTCGGTATATATTCTCACTTCGAGCTCACAATTTGGGAGAACAATATAGTCCACAGAGTACCGACCTGGCGTGAAAAAAAAAGTAGGAAAAACAAACGAATTAGATTATTAGAATATTAAAGTGGTATATATTAATAGGATAAACAAAGAAACACAAAACACCTATTTTGTAATACTTCTGATATGCTTTGATAAAATAACATTTTAACAAAAGAAGTGGAATTGTCAATTAAAATTACAAATACAATGCATTCACTTATTAGATTCATTTTTGTATATTAACGCAAGTATAATCTTCGAATTGGTTATAAATAGTTTATTTGTCTTTGTATTATAACAGCACTAATATACATTATTTTCAAACGCATTTAGGATTTTACATATTTTGATTACACATTTAAAATTTGAATTGTTTAAGGGTGTCAAATTGGCCGGGTGACATGGTGAATAATTAAAATGTACTTATATGCTGCGTGTTTTTCATTTCCAATTCTTATCTTAGTGGTGACAAATGGCACGCATAGCGAACTTAATATAAACATTTTGTCTCAGGTCGGCTTGCAGTATGAAATAACAATTCAATTCTCCGGTGGATTTTGGTTTTTAAAAAAATATCCTTGCTAACAGCGAATGAAATTATTGAGCTTATCAATATCGTGGAAGACAAGTTTGTGTTTGAGTCTTCAGAAATTTTTATTAATCAGTAGGAAAATACCCTACAAAGGCACAAAACTTGTGGCATATGGGATAGGGCTTTCGGCCGAATAAACATAGGAAACTTCAAGATACTTTGGTTACCCGCTCAAAAGGTGAAAGAATAATTAAAGACCAACGGGAATTGTGGAATTGGCGATTCAAGAGATTATATCTATATTAGAAAATACTTCTTTAGGTTTATGGATTATAAAAAAATACCAATAATTTCAATCAAAGAAGGACACGAATTGTTAAGGTTAACACGAAAATGAAATCACCCTGCATCGAGGAACCGGTAAAATTTGAGAAATTTAAACCTATTCAACACCCGGAAGCGGTTAAAACATGCGCTTAATTGTTCTAGTTATTTTCTTCCCTTTTGAATAAGGTTAAATCAATTGAACATGACGAGGTACTTGATTGTTATCCATTTTTGAGTGTCCTCCTTGGGGTATGTTTCGATCTTGTAGAATATTATTTTTTTCTCGTGAGAAAGAATGCACTCGGATTATTATTAGGGCTATTCGCCTGTCAAGATTGGTAATTTTTTACATAGTAGGATTACTCACAAAAATTAGTGTGTTGTGGCATTCGGAAATAGCGCTTGGAGACAGAAGAAAAGGTTTTTCTTCTTTTCTGGGATTATGCGTTGGGGGACTTTTATATTAGTGGTCCTGCTTCGAAAATTTTCGAAAGAAAGGGTTGACGTGAAGAAGTATGAATTTACGTTTGGGGGGGTAGAGGTTTGTAGCATTTTTACGTTTCCTCTTTAGACAGGATGGTCGAGTAATTTCTTGAGGAGGTGTTTGTTTCGACCCTTGGTCTGAAATTTTTCTTGATAGACAGGATTTCTTTTTCGTTGTCTCTATGATTTTAACTTACGAATATAGGATTTTGCGAGTATTTTTTTTTTTTTTTGAACTTGTTAACTTTAAAAAATGAAAAATATAATTTTAATTAACAAGTAATTGAAATCTCATCAGTAAAGGAAACAAATACCCATTAATAATTAATTAGTGTTTGAACAAAAACCCATTTCTCAAATAACTACAAAAGATTCATGCAATCATCTTAGGCATTGAGGATAAGTAAGTTAATCTCAATGTGAAAATTGCTAAACTCATTTTACAACATTAGTTTGTTCTTAATTAATTAAGGTCAATGTAATGTTAATACTCTCAATTATATGCTTGCAGACTCTTATAATTGCAGGAGCTGATACAACATCCATAACCCTAACATGGATTTTGTCAAATTTATTGAACAACAGACATGCACTAGAGCTTGCCCAACAAGAACTAGACCTCAAAGTTGGAAAAGAAAGATGTGTGCAAGATTCTGATATAGAAAATTTAGTATACCTTCAAGCTGTTGTTAAAGAAACACTGCGACTATACCCACCAGGTCCACTTGCAGTTCCGCATGAAGCAATAAACGACTGTTACATTTCTGGGTATTATATTCCGAAAGGAACTCGAGTATTAGCTAATCTATGGAAATTACATAGAGATCCAAATATTTGGTCGAATCCTGACAAGTTCTTGCCGGAAAGATTTCTTGCCAATAGAGATAATAATGTTGATTTTTCTGGTCAGAATTTTGAGTATTTGCCGTTCGGTTCAGGAAGAAGGTCTTGTCCTGGTCTTAATTTTGCAATACAAGCAATACATTTGACTCTTGCTAGGTTACTTCAAGCATTCAGCTTGACAACACTATTTAATCAGCCTGTGGATATGACTGAAGGTTTAGGTATTACCTTGCCTAAGGCTACTCCTTTGGAAATTCAAATCACTCCACGTCTTTCTTCTGAATTATATGAATGCTAGATGGTAAATAAGAAGTAGCTGTGTATTATGAGTTAGAATTATTTCAATTTGCTTTATGAATAAATCAACTTTTAAATATTGAGTATGAGATTTGATGTAGTTTTAAGGTTTGTATTGCTATTTCTTATAAGTATTTTTTTCACAAATTAAATCTTTAACCTTACAGAGATTGTCGGCTGAACTGAAACGTATATATCTTACTGTTCAACCGCTCTTTATGGGTTGTTGAAGTCATTTTTCAAAACTATATAAGACCATGAGTTTTAAAGAATGACTAATATAATATATTAGATTGAATTTTAAGAAAGATATTGCAATTTGTCCTAAAAAAGAGATTAATGGGTTAACTCAAACCCTAATTTACTAGAGTTTTCCTTTTGCAATTGATGGCATGGACTGGGTTGAAACGGTAATTAAATCCAGCCCGTTTGCAAACTAAAAGCTGTGACAAAGCTTGACCCAATCTATATCGTAAGGTTTGCTTCAACCTACCTGGCTTTTTTCTAACATAGCACCTTCCCTCTCATACTTTTCAATTGTTGAACATTGAAATAAAATGCTACTTATGACTTAAAAACATTAAATTTTCTTTATTTTATGACATGTACTCTTTCAATATTCATATTCAACTGCTAGACGCCAAAAGTGGAATCAAGGCTGCCAAAGCTCTTTTAAGTGGCTGCTGGAGATGAGATGCAACCAATCAGGAAAAGTTTTAAAATATAATTATATTACTATGTTACTAATAATAAAAAATTTCAACGATTAACGTATTCATTTTTCAAAAGTAAAAGAAATATAAATGAAACAAGATGCTACTTCTTATTATTTGTGAACTGAGTTCAATAAATTGAATATTGAATTTATTAATGGAGTCATTATCAAATTGATGCTGGCTTTGAAATAACATAAAATTAAATAATTTATTTCAAAGATTATAATACTATTAAAGTAATTTTACCTTTTAATATATATATCTTTATATGTGATGTAAGCAGATTAGACTAGTTCTTTAAGACATTACTCAATGTGCTATGGTAGTTTAGAAAATGTTAAATCAATATTTTATATATATATATATATATATGCTAAATATTAAATCATAAAAATGGATGTCTCTTATATTTTTTTTCTTATTTGAATTTATCTAAATCATAAAAAGTATCAAATTAAATTTTATTGTATTACGATATTCAAAATAATTTATTTATTAATTGATTTAATTTTATGATGAAGGTGTTAAATATCCGGTTGGTGGAATTGGTTAAATTAGGGTTTATGATCAACGTGGCAACTGATTTACTCTTGACCGGGACCTTTCCAGGGCCTTGATTTGACTGAGGATACAAGTTGGGCAGAAAAGTTTTCTCTAAATTGACTTCGACGCTCGCCTAACAATTTTTAACAATTTTTAATAAGGGTGAGATTATAAATTTAATTTTTTAAAATTATAATTTATAAAAATTACAATTTCTGATTATTAAAAAAAACCCTATTATATTTGACAATTTTCTATTATTCTTTTATAGTCTCACTTGTAGTTAGTGTTATCAAATCAACTACCAAATCCGTCCATTTCTCTTTAATTAATAAATTTGTATATACTAAAAGAAAATTTCTATTTTAGGCTTAAACTATAATTATCTCTAATAACTTAAAAATGATTTCAACTTATTGTGATACATACATATTTGATGGATAACATGTTATTTTATAATTGAAAAAATAAATAAAATCAGAATATAAATTTTTTAAAATTAAAAAAATAAAAAGTAAAAAGTAAAATTCTTAAAAACAGTCCTAATTAAAGTCAGTCCTGTCAATTAAAATGTAACTATTTCAAAAATTAATTCATTATGTAAGTCATCAAAGTAGACTGAAGCATGTCAAATTTGGCGTCCATTATTATTATTATTATTATTATTATTATTATTATTTGACAAGGTGGTGTCCGTTCTGTGGTGTCCGTTTCTTTTCAAGTTGCTGGATGATATATATATATATATATATTAATATATATAAAATCTAATTTTGACTACAAAAAGGATTGAGAGTTAAAACTAATATAATGTTTGAACAGGAGCCATTTTGGAAATGGGAGAGCATTGAGAAAACTGCAAAGAAATTTAAAAATGACACCAAATTTGACTGAATGCAACACATAGCAAGGATGATGTTTTTTCTCTTCTCTGTTTCCAGTCAAAGAACTACTTAATCACTTCTTCTATAATAAGACCAACCAATTTTTGTTCATTTCATCAATTCCGATCACCGATCAATAACCTTCCAACCCTGCAATGGATTCATTCATCATTAATAGTAGAGCAATCGTGTTATTCTTGCGTCGTCTGTATCTTTATCCCACGATTTAATCCGGGGTACTCAATGGTTGGCAATCACAAGGCGCTCTGGTAACGGACATAAACCATCTTTGCGGCCGATTTGGAAAAAAATGGTGGACAACTATAAAAATTAGGGTTATATATAAAATCTAATTTTGACTACAAAAAGGATTGAGAGTAAACTATAATATAATGTTGAACAAGGAGCCAATTTGGAAATGGAGAAAGCATTGAGAAACTGCAAGAAAATTTAAAAAATGACACCAAATTTGACTGAATGCAACACATAGCTAGGATGATGTATTTTCTTTCTCTGTTTCCAGTCAAAGAACTACTTTAACTCACTTCTTCTATATAAAGACCAACCAATTTCTGTTCATTTCATCATTCCAGATCAAACACAACCTCCAAACCCTGCAATGGATTTCCCTTCACATATAGTAGCAATCGCTGGTGTTATCTCATTAGTATTGTTATACAATCTTTGGCGATTTGGAAAAAATGGGACAAAAAATAAAGGGTTATCCGTACCAGAAGCGCCTGGTGCCTTGCCGATCATCGGTCACCTCCATAGGCTCGGCGGAGAAAAGACTCTTGCCCGAACCATGGGCGATTTGGCTGATAAATGCGGCCCTATCTTCACTGTCCGGCTTGGAGCTCATAAAGCAATTATTATTAGCAACTATGAAGCCATGAAAGAAACTTTCACTACAAATGATATTCTTTTCTCGTCTCGCCCGCCTTCCAGTCAAGCCAAATACATTGGTTATAATTATGCAGCTTTCGGATTTGCTCCCTACGGTACTTACTGGCGTAATATGCGTAAATTGATCATGATCGAGCTTTTATCGGTGCAAAGAATTAAGTTAATGAGACATGTTCAAGTATCGGAAGTCAACAACATGATCAAAGACTTGTATAGCGATTCAAAGAAGAAGATTGACATGTCTGAAATGCTGGAACATTTGATTCTGAATATAATTACAAGAATGGTTGCCGGAAAAAGATATTTCGATGGAAATAGTGAGGGGAGAGACGAACATGGCAGACCAATTGGAAAGATTATGAGAGAGTTTATGTTTGTTGTAGGAGCTCTTGTACCTGGTGATTTAATCCCATTTCTTGGTTGGTGGGATATTCAAGGGATAAAGAAAACCATGAAGAAAGTATCTAAAGAATTGGATGTTATTATGTCTACTTGGATTGAAGAACACAAGACGAAGAAGAACAAGACTGACTCAAACAAAGACTTCATTGATGTTATGTTATCAGTCATTGAAGATGATACCACTTTTGGCCACAAATGCGATGTGATTATCAAATCAACCGCAATGGTAAGTTTTAAAGTCTCTTAATTTTTAAAAAATTTTACTAATTAATTAGATTCTGAAATTGAACACCCAAATTCTTAACCAGTTTCCTTTTAAATTATTTGTTACAGTCACTCATCGTTGCCGGTTCTGATACCACCTCGATCACGATGACATGGGCGTTATCAAGTCTTTTGAACAATCGGAAAACGTTAGAGCGTCTCCAAGAGGAGCTAGATCAAAAAGTTGGAAGAGACAGATGGGTAGATGACTCCGATATTGAGAAACTGGACTACTTCTCAGCTGTGATTAAAGAAACATTACGCTTGTACCCACCAGGTCCATTAGGAGTGCCTCGCGAAGCAACAGAAGATTGTACCATAGCCGGGTACCATATTCCAAAAGGTACCCGTTTGTTTACAAACTTATGGAAATTACACAGGGACCCGAATGTTTGGGCAGACCCGGAAGAGTTCAAGCCGGAAAGGTTCTTAACGGACAACGCAAATCTGGATGTTTCCGGTCAACATTTCGAGTATTTACCATTTGGTGCAGGAAGACGGTCATGTCCTGGACTGAATTTTGCAATGCAAGTCATGAACATAACTCTTGCCAGGTTACTTCAAGCATATGATTTTAGAACTCCAGGAAATGAACCAGTTGACATGACTGAAGGTAAAGGAATTGCCTTGCCAAAAATAACTCCTCTTGAAGTTGTTCTCACACCGCGCCTTGCTCCTGAGCTTTACCAACAGTTGAATTGAAGAAATTAGTTATGTCGTCTGGATTAAATAAAGAGGGGTTATACATATATAAGATGGACAATTTCAATTAAGAATTTTATGTGTAATTTTAACTTCTATGTCTTACTTGTAAGAATTTTCAATTTTCACTGGGTTATGTCAGAGGAAACTGAAGCAATATCATGCAAATTTAATTTTCTTCATATGCATAAACTATAGTTCCATTTGAAACTCAAAGCTCACAAAAATTCAATCTAATTTTATAATTAGTAGTAAGCGTTAATAAGATGGAGGCGGACTCAGAATTCAAAATTAAGAGACGAAAAAAAAATCAAAATTATAGGGAAAATCAAGAGAAAAAAAAAAAATCGTTATACATTAATTTGTGAAGTAAAATTTAAAATGTTTTTTTACCTAGGGGAGCGGCAGCTATCACTTGTCATCTGTAGTTCCGTCCTTCAAGCAACATGTAGATAATTGCTTAGACGCAAGGTCTATAGAGTGACATGTGCTACTAAAAGTTAAATGATTTTGGTGACATAAAATTGGAACACACCTTCAAGATTCCAAGATCCAAAGACCTCAAAATTGATTTTTATTTTGTGGGATTCTATGTTTTGAGTATTGGATTTGCAGATTATATTAATTTTGTTTGATGATATATACCATGATTAATGTTTTGACTAGGCCAACCATATTATGTTTTAGGATATATTCGACAAAATTAGATATTTTAATAATTGTTAGCTGGTTTAGTACAGTTTAACTGTTAGCTGTTTGACTAACTTTTCATAAAATGCTAAAAACTAAAGGTTTATATGAATTAACTTTTTATAAAATATTATCTTAATTTCTAAAAAATTAATTCAAACACTGCGTTACTGAACACTATAAAGATAATATTTAATATTTTAATTTAAAAAATTATTACCCAGCTCCGGCAGACAGTGAATAGTATTTCAGTTTTTGAAGATGTGGGATCAATTGCGTGAATGGGTTGTCTTGTCACTGCTCTCATCTTAAAATGCCATACAATAGGCCAATAAACAAGTGGGTAGTAATGGCAACCTCTAGACTTTGACATTTGACAAACTAGTAAAGCTAATCGATGTGGCGACAATATTACGAGGGAAAACTACATTTTTATCCTTATATTTGATATAAATTAATTATTTTATTTTTGTATTTTAAAAATTATATTATTTTATTTTTATATTTTAGATCCGTTAAATAAAATTATCTTACCGTCCATTATTTAATATTTTAATCATTAAGTATTAGTAAAATTATAAATAATGTATAAAAAATAGCTTCATTTAGCGGATACAAATTACAAGAATGAAATAATATAATTTTTAAAATGTATGAAAAAATAGTTAATTATGGTAAAATAAATGGATAAAATTGTATTTTTCCCATATTATGATAAAGCAAAATCATTCTTGCAAGTTATTAGCTCATAGCTGGTGTGTGGGCCAGAAATTCAAGCCACATTAACAGTTTAATAACTTGATAAAGAATTTCTAGATGACCAAAAAACATCAAGCTTGGTTTAATTTTCTAACATAAGGTCCATATAAGCCCAGTTATAAGGAAAAATATTAAGGTAGGCTTGGGCCGATTAGCCCAAGATTTATGATATTTTGTTAAATTTTGAAATAAATAATTATTTAGATTAAATAATTTCATATATGAAAATCATAGTATCCTATGAGATACACTATAGTTACATTGCATAATTAATTTTTTAACATATTTTCAATAATTTTGAGTGGATTACAATTTAATCTCCAGACTATACTCAAACAAATTATTAAAATAATTATTTAAATTTAATAATTTTTATCAGTTGTACTACTTAATCCTTTTGATTAATGATTAATATAACAAAAATAATTAATAAAAAAATAATTGTAATATTATGTTTGAATTATATGTTTTGACTAATATTTTAATAATTAATAGGCTATTCTTTTCAAAAAAAAAAAATTAATAGGCTATGAATTTCTCATTTGAAAAATAATAGGATGAGAATTTGTTTAAAGAATAGGAAGAAAGTTTATTTAATCAATGTTTTTGAATATGTTTGCTCATATTTTTAAATCTTAAATAATTGAATATGTAAATACGTTTTCTTTATTTTCTTTTGGACACCAAAGAAAAGATTTCTTAATGATGAAATTCCAACTCTTGCATGCGTTTTTCATTGTTTCTTTTCTTTTTTTCAAGCTCGGAGAATAAATGAGCCACAGGTCACGTACCCAATATTGAACAAATAATCTTTTGCTTTTCCTAATAATAATAATTTAAACTAGTGCATTCTCAAAAATTAAAAGCTTTTGCACACTAACGCATAACTTAGTGGTAAATATATATACAACTCAACACGAAATCCCCTCCTCAACCAAAAAAAAAAAAAAAAAAAAAAAAAAAAAATTGAATTTTATTTATCATAACTTGAGATTTAAGATATATTTAATTATACACCGTATAGTTATATTCTAAATATTAACCCCATTATATATGTTTCTTTATATAAATAATATCCCAAATCAGTGGTTAAAATTTTCACTTTCATCATATCTAAAGAAAATTATTTATTTTACAAAATGTTTACAAAATAAAAAATAGAATAACTTTTTAAGTAATATTGTTTCAAAAGGTTTTATTTAGTTTCATAATTACATTCTCTAAGCAACAAGTCAAAATCCATATTTTTTCACTCTATCTAATAATAAAAAATGACTCGACCAATTTATGCTCAGTTAAACTTATCAATTATCAATAATAACTGTTGGGAAATTAATCTAATTTTGAATTTAAAATTAATAATGAAATATAAATATTTATAAGTGATTACTGGGAGTAGAGTTTTTTTTTTTTTTTTTTTTTTTTTTTTTTTTTTAATTACATTTCTTGGGTTTTCTCATCTGCTTACGTAGGATTTTTTTTTTTTTTTTTTTTTTAATTACATTTCTTGGTTTTCTCATCTGCTTACGTAGATGAGACTAATTTGCAGTTAGATTAACATGATATTTAGGTAATATTTTCTTCATAATAAGGATATCAGAATTTCAAACTTTTATAATTAGACTATTTTTTTTAAATATAATTCATTAATAATATTATTAAGAATTACAAATATTCGTATAGATCAGTCTTAGAACTTTACTATTACTAGTTAATAGAGTTCGTTCATCTTTGAATAAACTAAAAGAATTTATATTTTTTTGAATAATGAAACTAAAATTAAAAAAAAAATATTATTAAATATTTCTGTTTGGAGTTGATCTCGATAAAAGAAATAAATCTGCAGTAACTAGTCTATTAATTAATTTGGACGGCAAACTCTTATGGATCTTATATACCTGAATTATTTTTTCAAGAATTTGCAAAATATGAGAAAACACAGATGAGTTTACGTCACTGTGCATCAATAGTATCAATGGATGAATAGGCCGCACTATCAAGCTTCATCGATTGAAAATACATACTTACAAATTAAGACCTAAAGTTTTCAACCAAATAAAATCAAATGTCATATTATTTTAATTAGTAATAAACCCTCACAAAGAATGGACAAAAAACTCTAATTATAGAGAAAAAATAACAATAAAAAAATAAAAAAAGGGAGACAAATCTGTTATAGGAAAAACAAATATAAATTTATTAGAGTAAATAAAAAATTAAAAATCAAAATAAAGTGAAGCGAAAAAAAAATCAGCAACAGCCCCAAAATAAAACGGTGGTTAAAATGCCAGAGAAAAAAGAGAAATAATGTATATAATGAAGATCTTCTAGATGCAAATTTGTCAGTACATCAACGACTATCTGTCACTAATACCTACTAAATTAAATTTCGAATATAAACATATAGATTCAGACATTTAATTGAAAATAGATAACTTGAAGATGAAGCTAGTGGAAAAACATTTTTTTTTTTCACACGAGACCAAAATATCTAATCAATTTCGTCATCAAATAGGCTAACTAACCCCTGCTAATGATTTTCTTAAGTTTAATTATATATTAATTGTTGCTGGTCATTAATTTCCTACCTAGATGTTGCTGGTATGGTTCCCCCAAAGTTCCGCAGCTGCGACAGACAAATTTTTTGAATTAGCAAGAAAAATAAAAGCAATTTAATGATTTTCTCATACTAAATATTGACGGAATCATAAGATTTTGTTTTTTGTTGGAACTAAGAAATTGACAAACTGAGTGGCTAATAATTTCTCCTAGGCTTATTGTTAAGTTCTCGGAAATTGAGGCGTAAATAATTGTGAAAAATTAATTTCTCGTAGGCTTAATCGAGAATATTTATATTAATAGAGAGATAATTATGGTTGGATAAGAATAATAAAATCTTAATTTATCTGTTAATCAGAGTTTATTTGAAAATTTATTACCTTATGTTTTATTTTTTAATATATTTTATTATTTATATATTAACACCCATCCTCTAATTTTTATTAAACTCTTTTCATTTGATTTTTCAACCTACAGAAACCAATCTCTTTCGATGTCAATTATCAATTTCATTTTCAATGTGAACAACTTTTGCATAACCACTTCTTTAATTTTCCAAGCATTGCAATTTACATTTCAAAGCCTTATTATTCTACTATATCTTTCAATAATACAGTTTTTTTTATTTAATAGCTCATTTTTCTCTTTTTTTTTTTTTTTTTTCAATTTATTCTACTATATCTTTCAATAATACAGTTTTTTTATTTAATAGGTCATTTTTTCTCTTTTTTTTTTTTTTTTTTTTTTTTTTTTTTTTTTCAACACGTTTATTTCTTTGCTGGAAAAACAAAAAGTCTTTAGAATATGCCGTTTGAGGGAGATTACACTAAAAAACAAAATTCAATACATTTGATATCTTTCACTTTGTTTTAATTATCTAAAATTCATGAACATAAACAAGTTGGTTAAGTTTATTATCCGTGTCTAACTAGTTCCTTAGTCATTTGATAAAAAAAAAAAAAATCAAAAAACACATTTAATACATTAGATATAGTATATATTACCTCTGTTACATACTACTTGTCACATTTAGAATTCTAAGTTCTTAAGAAAATCATTAAATTTGTCTAAATTACAATAAATTATTGAGTAAATTGACTATATTACCTTTAATTTAATACTATTCTCTAAGAAAACTATTAAACTGAAATAAACTATTTAAACTGAAATAATATTATTTTGGACATATACAAAGGGGTAAACATAGAAACAAAAATATTTATTAACTTCTTATAAAAACCACAGACGGTCTAAATTACAATAAATTATTGAGTAAATTGACTATATTACCTTTAATTTAATACTATTCTCTAAGAAAACTATTAAACTGAAATAATGATTATTGGACATATACAAAGGGTAAACATAGAAACAAATATTTATTACTTCTTAAAACCACAGACGTGAAAAATATTTCGAAACAAATTATTTTTCTCAAATATGATAAATATTATAGCATGGAGATAGTATTAGATTGTGCTATTTTTTGAGAGAAATAATCCTACAAATTAAATGTCTATGAAATTTTTAGTTTCAATTCAACTTCATTGCTCTTTTCGTAGATAGTTCTGTAAGATAAAAGTCCTAATTGCAAATAATTTAATATGGAAAATACACAGTGAAAAATAAAAAAAAAAATCTATTAATTAAATCCTAAATTTATATAAAGGTTTCTTTATATATAAATAAAAAAATCTATTAAATCCTAAATAAATGGTGACTATTTAATATGGAATATCTAACATAGAATCCTAATTAGAAACGCATATGTTTTCCTGATTAAATACTGACTTAGGGTTCAAAAAAAAACTCTATATATACAACATTATTTCTCAGAAGAAGGGGTTCAAAAAATAATAAAACTCTAAATACTATTAATCTTTATTTAAAAATAGTCTTTAATATCTTAGAGGCTCTAAAGAAAAATCTTAGAAGAAGTTTTCAAAGTTCAGTTTGCTCTAAACACATTAATTAGAGGTCGAATAATCATCAACTACCTTGCCGGCTTTTGCCTTAATTTTTTTTTTTTTTTACTAAATCAAATAGATAATGTAAATGATTTTCTCTTTTTTTTTTTTTTATTATATATGTCTCGACCCATCAATTAAAATTTTACTTGCTTTTTTTTTTTTTAATTAATTTCACTGGATTTGATATATGTCTCAACTTTTAAATTCACGGTTTCAAATTAACTCGAAGCGATTAAATTAAAATACTACCGCTTGATCCTACGATTAAATATGGAATTTAATGCACACTAATCACTATATTTTTTTATACTAATTTTAACATTATTAAATTAAAATTTGATCAAAAAATAAAATATCTATAAGATATTATAAAAAAAAATCCATATCAACGATTATATATTAGGATGAGTAATTCAGTATTATTATTCTTTATGCAAAGTTCAATTTTTATAGATGAAATAAATACTCTGCAAGGAACTATTTATCTTTAACTTAGTATACAGTGGAATCTAGCAGGTTAATCATGGCATAGTGAAAATTAAAAAAGAAAAATAAGTGAAAAATAAGAAGAGAAAAATCAGTATGGACGTGCTTGACTGTAGCAGAAACGACAAGCGGGCTTGCTCTATATATTCCACTATTTCTTCAGCATCACCACTTACTCAATATTCTCCAATTTCCATATCCATAATGGATTATTTCTCTTCAAACTTTACAGTCATTCTAGGCATTCTTGCTTTACTGGTATTCTATAACCTGTGGGGAACGAGAAAGACTCCAAAAATAAAAAACAAAGGCGGTTCTTTACCACCGGAAGTGGCTGGCGCCTTGCCATTTATCGGCCACCTTCATAAACTCGGCGACCGAAAACCATTTGCCCGAATTTTGGGCGAAATTGCTGATAATTACGGCCCCATCTTTACAGTCCGGCTAGGGAAGCATCCTACGATTGTAATAAGCGACCAAAATATTCTGAAAGAATTCTACACAACACACGACAAATTCTTCGCGTCGCGGCCACCGTCAAGCCAATCTAAATATTTAGCTTACAATTACGCAGCTTTCGGCTTCGCGCCTTACAGTACGTACTGGCGCGACGTGCGTAAGCTAGCCATGGTTCAGGTACTGTCTCTCCATAGACTCAAGTTACTCCAACATGTTCGAGTAACAGAGGTCAGTCACATTGTTCAAGATTTGTTTTTGAAATGTAAAGAGAATGGAAATTGTTCGGTTGATATGAGTGAATTGCTGGAACATTTGGTTTTGAATATAATAACAAGAATGGTGGCCGGAAAGCGTTATTTTGACGGTAATAGTACCGGAAATGATGAAAATAGACGTCCGATTGGACAAATCATGAGAGAGTTTATGTATCTTGCTGGAGTTTTTGTTGCTTCTGATTTAATCCCGTTTCTTGGATGGTCGGAATTTCTTGGTCCGGTTAAAACTATGAAGAAGGTGATGAAAGAGTTTGATAATATTATAGAAAATTGGATTCATGAACATGAGTCTAAACGGGTCAACGGTGAGTCAAATGTTCATCAGGATTTTATCGATGTTTTGTTGTCTGAAATTAAGGATGATTCAACGTTCGGTAATTCCCGTAAAACGGTTATCAAAGCTACAATACTGGTAAGTTAACCTTATATACTTATATTCTAGACATTAACTTTATCTACACTCTATCCTAAATCTCCCTGTATATCAAATTAATAAAAATTAATTTTTTTATTAAAACACAACATACACGGATAAAAAAATTGAGTTGAAATAACTTTTAAAATCTCTTTTTTGATTGACATGGTTCGTGGGTGGACTATAGACCGAGTCTCTATAAGTCTAGATTAGATTTGGTAAGCTACAATATAATAAGATCAAATGCATTGATTATGTAATATTACGTTACATTATAGCTCACAAGATGAAAAAAATTTATCTAGATCGGATCTATGACTCCACCTATGAACTAAACCAACGAAATTAAGATTTTTATTGAAACGAGTGTATTTCTGACCATATATTTGCACAAAAAAAAAAAAGTAAAAGTTGAAACACTTTTAAAGAAATTTTAATTTCATTTGTTTGGTCCATAAGTGAAGCAATGGATTCCATCTAAGCTAAGTATTTTTGATAGCTTCTTCAATTACATAAGAATGGACAGCTAGGCCTTGATTTTTTGTTTAATTTTTGTAGACTGTTATTGTTGGAGGAGCTGATACAACATCTATAACCATGACATGGATATTAGCCAATCTATTAAACAACAAGAAGGCATTAGAGCTTGCACAAGAGGAGATAGACCAAAAAGTTGGGAGAGACAGAATCTTAGAAGAATCTGACTGTGAAAACCTGGTCTACCTCAAAGCAATCATTAAAGAAACATTAAGGTTATACCCAGCAGGGCCACTCGCAGTACCACGTGAGTCAATGGTAGATTGCAATTTCTATGGATACCATATTCCAAGAGGAACTCGTTTTCTGACAAATTTATGGAAACTACATCGCGACCCAAAAGTTTGGGCCAATCCTGATGAGTTCAAGCCAGAGAGGTTTCTAACAAGCCATGCAGATGTTGATGTTGTCGGCCAGAATTTTGAGCTCCTGCCATTTGGTTCCGGAAGAAGGTCTTGTCCTGGACTTAACTTTGCAATGCAAGTTGTACAATTGGGTATTGGAAGATTGCTTCAGGGATTTAATTTAAGAACACCATCGAATGAGCTTGTGGATATGACTGAAAGCTTGAATATATCATTGTCTAAGGAAACTCCTCTGGAAATTGTTCTCACACCTCGTTTGGCTCCTCAGCTTTATCAAGCAGTAGAAGAGACTTAATTGGATTTAATTTGTGTTTTTTAAATAAAGAGAGCTCCTGCATAATAATTTCTCAGCTATGTACTCTCTGTGTGTGTTTAATAATTGTGGATCAATTTATGTTTTTTAATTATAATTAAGCTGATTTTCTTGGTTTGGTTATAATCAAGCCAAGTTCATGTATTATTTATCATATTTCAATAATCTAATAGTATATTTATCGGTGCGTACGTATTCCTTATCATTCATTATTTTTTTTTTTGATTCTTTTTTATTAGTAAAAATGTAATATTATTTTAATTTAGGTTTCAATTGACAACTTTACAGTTTGAGAGATAATTTAGTAAATACAGAACAATTTTTTTTTTTGCAAAAAAAATTATTTTAAAATTAAATTAAAAAATCAAATCTTAAGCATTAGGTAGTTCAAAAAGAAAAGAAAAATAATAATAGGATATATAATTTTATATTGCGATCTCGCTACATTATTCAAAGGTAAAGATGGAAAGTGAACAAAAAAAAAAAAAACACGAATAAAATTTGAAAAATGTCCTCAACTTTTAAAATAGTTTCCTTAAAAACACAAAAATAAGTTGTATTTATCATGAAAATATTGTTTTTAATCGAACCAAAACGGTGGTTGAATCAGTTAATCCATGAATTGACTGGTGGTGATTTGATATTGTCCGGCTTTTATCTACAAATCATGTAGGTATATTTTAGAATAGAAATGCAAATTTACAATTCTTGAAATTGAGTAGAATAAATGGATAAAGTGCATGAGTAATTTTTTAAAAGTCTAAGTTCAAATCCTGAAAACCGTAAGTTTTTCTTTTCTTTTCAAAAAAAAAAAAAAAAAAAAAAAAAAAACAAAATCATGTAGGTATATTTTAGAATAGAAATGGCAAATTTTTACAATTCTTGAAATTGGAAGTTAGAATAAAGGAAAAATGGCGATTGGAAGTAATTTTTTTAAAAATCTTAAGTTTCAAATCCTGGAAAAATCCGTAAGTTTTTCTTTCTTCGTTCAAAAAAAAAAAAAAAAAAAAAAAAAAAAAAAAAAAAAAAAAAACCATAGTAAAAGAAAATATAAGTCTAAAAACACAAATAAACAGTCTAAATTTTTATTGAAAATCTATATGTATAAATATATTATGCCCTATTATAAAAAACAATTATCATTTAATTAATAATTAGAATAAACATGAAATGCTATAATTAACCATTTACTTATTTATTTAAATAATAAAATAATATGAAATATGTAATCTGATTCTAAAATTACCAAAATATATTATAATACATGAATTTTTTTCATAATTGTGTATGTGTCACGACCCGATTCCATGGGCCGGACCGGCACTAGGGCCCAGGTAAGCTTAAGGCCCCCGAGGCCCGTAGTCAACCTGAAACACTCGTAGTAAGCCTGAAACACTAGAATCTATTATCTCGGTATAAATTTCAACATTCAGCCCATATGATTATGAAAAATAAACCTCAACATTTTATTAGTTTTCAGCCCAAGTTTATCTTCTACAGCATTCTATAGTTCGGGCCCAGTTTACAAATACATCACATTCTAATATGGCTTACAGAATTATTTTGTCTATGTTAATTCACGACTAAATATATGTAAATCCTACAACTGCGGAGTCACTAACCCTTTGGTATACATAGCTTTTTATACAAATAATTACATAGTGAAATAATTATGGAACTAGGAAAATTTCTCTATTGCCCTGCGCCGAAGACACATAGCCTAAATCGGATTAAAGAAAAACTTACTCTGAAAATTCAAATAAGACCAATGTGAGTTTTCTAAGGAGTAAATTAAATTATGGCACCAACAACCGCAGTCACACAAATATGTAAACATTTCAAATCTAAAGTCAATTCGGACTAGTTATTATGCTCACGCAAAGCCCAGTCACACAAATGGCACATTACCAGCACTCCCACACGTAATGTCACCTTCAAAGTAATCAAAGCAAGTGGTAATTAGTTCAGTGCCACCCACCTGAAAACCCCAACGAGCCGGTCCTCACACATGCTCGCCTCCGTTACATGTTGCACCAGGGAAGCCGAAAGCCCCCAGTACGGCCAACTGGTTCTAATCCTCACTGACCAGTCCCCTCATTGTTTTTTCTTACTCTCTTCATTTCTTTTCGCATATTCAACAGGGAGGGCGAAAAACGCCGGTGGTCTCCAGTCCAATCTAAATTTCATCAAGTGCTCCACAGACAGACCACCCTGCGGGCGTATAATCGCAAATCTAGATATATCGAGTGTGGACAAAACAAACAAATAAGCCATCCTGTAAATCCCCAGTATAAATCTATATCAAGTCAAGTGCGACGAAGCGGCCGAGTCTCCCATTTTCCGCGACGGTCAAGGTAGTCATATCGTATTCAGGGATCCATATCCCACGACCGTCCTCACCAAAACCCATTTGGTGGTCCACTTTCATGCCAATTTCCACACAAAAACAAAGCCACAGCATTTTCACCAACACAATTAATTCAAACATTGCAATTCAAAATTGCCAGACATAATGGATCAGTTGGACATCGTAAATGGCAATGCCACAATTTGGGACATTTCATTCTCTCAAAATTTGCAATTTTTAAAATAGCAAGATTAATTTACCATGAAGACAATAAACAAACAACCAATAAAATCAAGTGATAAATAAACAGGTAACAAGTGAAAAATAATTAAATAGCGTTAAATAATTGAAATGAATAATAAGCGAAAATTAAAATAAATAAATTAGAAGGCAACTCTGTTTATTATGCATTAGGTTATAGAATTAATCTAAATAAACTTTTTTTAAATTATGTGTTATTAATTAAAAACTAGTTTTCAAGTTCTAACGAAAATTTCAAGGCAGCACCTCCCCTATAAATTTGGAACTTATCCACCTGTTTAGATAACACAGTTATTATTATTATATTAATCACAATCAGTACAACAACAGCCCAATTCTTCAAATCGGGCAAATCAATCAAATTTAAAGACCCCATCCTCTCCCAAAACCACGATATCAACGCCTCAACCATATAGTTCACAACAAATTTATGTTTCAATGATAAATGGACAATCATTATTTACATCATTATAATTATTAAAACTAGCTAGTATAGCTAATTACCAAAACAAATTGGAAAGAACAAATGAAAGCTTTAATACATATATAATCGAATAAAACTTATATCAGTAAGTTAATTTCAATTACTTTCATTTCTTCATTCTTGCTTAAAGCTAATACGTCACATTTTTTATACCTTTGTTAAATTTTATACTAGCCAATAAGAACAAATGCTTCAATTAATTATAATTTAATGAATACATCTACTAAGTAACTCGACTCGCCCTTATGTATATAGATATAAATATATATCAATTCTTATAACTAGTTTATCTAAATGTTCGCAATTATTCAAAATAGTTGTTGTTCAGCAAAATAGGTCATTCTCACCCTAGCTCATATATGATGTATGAATCAATTCATTCAAATTTTCAATTTAATTAGTTTAGAATTTATACCAAAAATAGGAAATTGGTCTTAGAATGTACCAATTGAAATTTGAGCGACGATTCCACGATCCTCGCGAAGAGAGGAACATTCTGTCCCTGGCACCTTGCCCTTAGAACGTACAAAATA
Source organism: Jatropha curcas (assembly GCF_014843425.1). Next base: position 221,263 of record NW_023591374.1, on the reverse strand, counting down.
GGAAATTGGTCTTAGAACGTACCAATTGAAATTTGAGCGACGATTCCACGATCCTCGCGAAGAGAGGAACATTCTGTCCCTGGCACCTCGCCAGACCGCCGCCGCCGCCGCCGTCCACGGTGGCCGAAAAAGTTGGGGCCACCCAGAATTGACCCTTCTTCACGCCACCCCACTCAAATTTCATCGAGGAGTCCGTTTTTGATGTTGGTTGTGCGAGGTTGGCCCTCCATTTGGCTGAATTAGTCCCGACAGTAGCTTGGTGCCGCCATTAATGGTGTTTTCACTATTTCAAGCGTTGTAGCCGGAATTAATGGAGGAGAAACACTCACAAGGTGGAGGTGACTCGATCGACGCCTGCCTTTTGTGTTGACGTCGCCGGAATTGCCCGGAATTGCTCGGTCTCGCCGGAAATCGAAGAAGGAAAACTGTCGATGGAGACAATCCTGCTTCGCGTCACTGGAGGCTCTGTTAGTGTGGAAGGAGGTCGGAAAATGGACTAGGAGCTCTAGCGGAGACGATCGCCATCTCGCTCTAGTCGAGCGGTGGCCGGAAACGGAGGGAGAGGGTGGAGGGAGGCTGTCGCGCGCCACTGAAGAAGCAGAAGAGAAAGAAAAAAAAAAGAAAGAAGAAAGGCGGTTTCTAGCAACTAGGCCATTCCGGGTTCGATTCCAAACCGGTTGGTCCCGTTTAGTGGTTTGGTCTCATTTCGCTGATTTTCAAGTTTTTCCTCGTTCTCGGATTATTTGGGTGGGTTCTCGACAAATTAAATTGATTTTTCCGGGCCTGATTCAATTTTAATTTTAACCGTTTAATTCGGTTTCGTAATATTTTTCTCCATTTACTTTTACTCAAATAATTATAAAATTATTTATAGTAACAATATTTGATTTTAGGAAATAATGATTTTATATATATTCAATAATGATTAAATTAGGGTTTCGTATTATTCTCAAAATTTTTAACCGTTTACGATTCAAATTTCTTTTCGATATTTTATTTGGGCTTGGGGCTTGAACCTCGTAAAATTTTGGGCTCGAATTGAGGATTGTTTGGTATATATATAGCCCATTAGTTGAAAATCGAGATTTTTGATTTATTAAAAATTCGAAAGTTTTCGAAAATAAAAATTCGGGGTGTCTCAGTATGGATAATGAATAATTTGAAAAATGTTATGACATTTAACTTGTTGAGAAAGAACATTATATACCTCCCACCCTTCATTTATATATATTGGTTTTTGAATATTGGAGAAGGGGATTCGAACATGAATCTATTATCATGTCGAATATGTATTTATCACTAAAAATATATAAAAAATATAAAATTATATTATAACACATTATATTAATAAACCATATAACACGCTGGAAGAAAATTTTTTTCTCAAAAAAAGCAAGCATAAAATTAATTATATACTCATAAACTTTAACAAAAAAGTATGGAAAATAAGAATTTATACTTTAATATTATATAAATAAATAAAAAATTAAATGAGTATAAAGAATGAACATATAATGAGCACAGTCAACATGCAACGCACATCATAAAGAAAACTAATTTATATAAAGGAAAGATTGATATATTAAATATTATAAAAATTAATACTAATTTATCATATTTTGATAATATAAACAGTTTATAATATCATATTATATACAAAAAAATTAAGTTAATTAAATTTAAATTGGTTGATAAGTGATTTTATTTTCATGAAAATTTGATAGTCAAATTATAATAATATTTTATTATTATAAATATATTATTTTCTTAATAAGTTATTTAATTATTGATTTTTTATTATAACTATGTTTTTTCTTTACGAGTTATTTAGTAATTGAACCTTTTATTTTATTATTTAATAGATTTTTTTTTGAGAATGTCCTAGATTTTTCGTTATATAAATTGATAATAATATTTATTAATAAATTTTATAAAAAAAATAAATAATTAATTATATATATAAATTAATAAATAATAAAAAATTATTTATATAAATTAAATTTTATTTGCTTGCAACGAATACAAATACTAACCATGCAAAACACAATTGAGAAAACTAATTAAAAGTGAAATACTAAATAAATTACAATTTAATGATTTATTGTGATCTTTATATTAAAATTTTGTGATATATTTTTACTAAAAATAAATTTGTGATTTATTACTTGTCATTAGTGATACTTATTGGTTATTGCATTACTATGAATTCTTCAATATTATCTATAAATGAACATGAGATTTTTTTTTTCAAAATAATATGATGAATTACTTTTGATGTCTACCCATATATCTATGTAATAATATATGCTCTAAAAAACCTTAAAAAAAAATTTTTTTCTTCCCTGGGCAGCTGCTAATTAGTTCTCATCCATGATTATCCTTTTTTTTTTTCAATAATTCTCAAATTTGTCTTTTCATACAAACCGGAGTTATTGTTGCCCATTAAACTGTATTTTTTTTTTCCAAATAATCTCACATTTGTGTTTTTCATACAGATCTGAGTTATTATTGCTCATATTATTATTTTTTTTAAATAATCCTCATATTTGTATTTTTTTTTTGCATAAAATCTGAGTTGCTATTGTTATATATATCTGAAGTTTGCTATTGTTATATATATTATATATATATATATATATATATATATAATATATATATTATTGTTTGCTATGTATTGAGATTTGATTGTCAAATGTAGTCATTTAAGGTTTTTAAATTATTTTTATCGGTGAATTTTATTTATATTATTTTATTATATTATTGTTGCTTATGTATTGAGATTTGATTGTCAAATGTAGTCATTTTGAAGGTTTTTAAATTATTTTTATCGGTGATTTTATTTATATTATTTTATTATTTGGAAAGTTATATAAAATATATATAAATCTCCCACTATTATAAGGAAGAAATCTAAAGATGATGACATCAAATTTATAAAATTATAAAAAGATCACGTATTCAAATAGTATTATGAATAATGACCAAGAGGAGCGAACGCATGTGACACATGGTGTAATATAAATTTAAACCTAATATGTATATGCAAAATTTCAAACCGTAATGGCAACTGAGTGGTCAAATTTACTGTTTCACGAAAGCTACACCTTTTTACCAATATTATTAGCTTACAATATTCTTTCTCCGGCGAGTGAAAAAAAAAAATTCGAACCATACTAATTGCAATTGACTCCTCAAATCAAACAGTAATCTTCCAGTGAAACGAGCCCAAAACACTAGTCATCAAGCAGTCAATATCAGCGGTCCAAAACAGGCAAGCAACAATTACCTTGAAGATTTCTACAACTCAAACAGACGACGTGTCGTAATCTAATTGGTTACAAACATAGGAACGTTTTAAATGCCACATCACTGCATGGCTTCTCCGTGTCTTTCCCAAACGGCTCTCATACTTACGGATTCACTTATAAATGTAGACTAGCAAATGCAGTTTTCGACAATTAATACATTTGATTCTATCTTTAAAAAATTTAAAGAAATTTAAAAAAAAAAAAATTGTCGCCGATCATGGGGAGGAGGAGGAATTCGCCGGCGACACAGGTGTTTGGGTGGATGAGGAGCCAATCGATGAAGGTAAAGAGCTTTTTTGGATTGATAATCGCATTAGCTTGTTTAGCTGGTTTGAGATTTGCAGTGAAAGACCACAATCATTTCTTTATTGCATCTGAGGCAATACATGCTGCTGGAATTCTGGTGTTGATATACAAGCTCACTACGCAGAGGACCTGTTCCGGTACCCTCTAATTGACTTTTGTTCCTTTTTTCTTTTTAAACTTTGTAGTAATTTATATTCCGATTGTTTCTTTTAAAAAATATTTTGACAAAGAAAACATTTTTCCAATTGAAAATTAATTAAAAAATATTAAAATATTTATATTTTAAAAGATTTATGAGATGAAGGGGTATTAAAGAAAATTCACAAATATGATAAATTGTTCTCTTCGTATATCCATAAATATTTTTATTTTTTTATGGATGGTGTTAGCTTTTGACCGATAATTAGTTTTTAAAAAAGGGGCAGGTTAAGTTTCAAGTGGTTAGTACATGTAAAACCGTTTAACCTTCATGTTGGACCTTCTAGAATGTGTATATCTTATTTGGGATTTTTTCAAAAGTTAAATGATGTTTAAGTCCTAGCCAGGACTACAAGCATTTCTTAAAACGTAAAGTTTTAGGACTTTTTATAGGCTCTATAATCTTTGAAAGAGTAATTAAGCATTTAGAGAGTAATTAAGCATTTAGTTACTAGAAATTATGGTATATTTAGGGTGTCAAAATGGATTCGCCTATCAGGTTGAGCGTGAATCCGCCTAACGAGTAACATTAGGGTCAACGCAAAGATATCCAGCGAGCTAACGAGTAATTATTGACTCGCCCAAGTCTGGTGGAGCTTGCGGAACCACAGGCTTTAATGATCTGAGTACTTATAGGCTTTGGTGGGTATTGCAAATCCAACTTAGTCCAAGTTAAGAAAAATTAAGCTTATTGCAGGCCCAGCTTAAATAGGTTTGAGCTTGTCCAGGCCTGGTATTTTTGTCGGATGGGTCAAGCGGGTACCCAGATGCAGGAATAGGTCTGTTGAAGGTTAGTGTCATTAACTAATTAGTCTTTTGTTCAAAAGCATCATTTTTAGTATTTAGTGAGGGATTAAATTGTAATTCAATAATAATATAGTAAAATTGTATTAAATATGAAGGAGTAACGGACAAATATTACAGGGTATTTTACAATAAAAGTAACATTTTTTAAACAAAAGCATTAAATAATATAACGGGCTAAATATTTAAGAAAGAACAAATGATTTTGCTATATAATAAGGATACAATAATAATTTCAACTAAAATTCAAAGACTAGACAGTTAATTATCTCTTCGAAAACTTCAAAGTTTTCATGTAAAACTATCACATTGAGGACTGAATATTTTACTTTTTTCACTATTGAGCCCTTGTATTTGTTTTTGTTTTTAACATCAAGATTATTATAACAGTCAATTATAAATGTGTTGGGTATTCCAATAGCTATGTTCCATTGGATTGTGCAGGTCTTTCACTTAAGAGTCAACAACTCACTGCTTTATTTTTGGCCGTAAGATTGGTTTGTAGTGGCATAATGGAAGCTAACATCCACACACTGCTTGATCTTGCCACTTTAATTTCAACTCTATGGGTTACATACATGATACAGTTCAAATTGAAGTCAACGTACATCAAGGAACTGGACAATATGCCCTTATACTACCTGGTAAAGACATTCTCTCTGTATGTTTTTTTTTTGGTTCATTACTAGAAAATATGATTCAAACTTAATTAGTCTTGCTCAGAAACAAGTGTTCTTCAATCCGTGTTTAGGTCGTGCCTTCTGTGATTCTTGCTGTACTAATTCACCCATATATGTATCATATGAGAATCGCCAGAATTTGTTGGGCACTCTGTGTATATTTGGAATCTGTCTCAGTACTACCTCAGCTTCGACTCATGCAAAATGCAAAGGTTTTTGTCTGCTCTCCCATTTTTACTGTAAATTTTCCAACATTTTTTGTCAACCTATAATGAAGAGGTTTTTTTTCTGTTCTCATATTCAATTTCAGATGATTGAACCATTTACATCTCATTATGTATTTGCATTGGGTGTTGCGAGATTCTTAGCCTGTGCGCACTGGATTATCCGGGTTAGTTTATTTTCTTTTTGGTGTTTAATGTATTCCAAATAGAAATGTGAATATGTTTCATAGTGAGAACTTTGTTTTTGATCTATAGTTTAGTGATGTTGGGACTTCATGAACAATATATATAAACATAGGATATCCAATTTAAAAATCTAGTTCCAACCATTGATGTGTGTCATTAGAGTTTGGTAACGACCAAAAAAAAAAAAAAGAGGATTGCATATCAGATGTAGTTCGAGTCTTCTGGCCCATCTACTAATTTATATTCGATGGAACATTATAGAGTGAAGTAGGCTATTCTGATTTTGTAATCTGGGAAGTACTTACTTGGATCATGGTTCACAATAAACTATCTAAAGTAGTTCCACATGCATTACAATTCATTCATGTTTATGTACTTAAATACATCAAATGCATGCATTCAACAAATTTAGTAATGGTAATTGGGGCAAACGATAAAGGTATCGATATCTTTTCGCTGAGAATAAAAATGATAAAAATAGTAAAATACTAAATACACCTCAGTATCGAAAAATATTTCTGATTATTGTCTGTTGCAATCTAAATGTAGGTTTACGATACGCGTGGTGCGTATGTGTACTCCATTGGAAGTGGGTACTTGTGGTTTCCAACGGTTCTTCTTGCAGAAATTGTTCAAACATTCATCTTGGCTGATTTCTGTTACTATTACATCAAAAGGTAAGCCATAGTATTTTTGATTTTTTTTTTGTTTGATATTCCACTTTAATTATATATTGTTGTCTATTTTAATTATAGCATAATCTTTGGCCCTTCTGTTTTGGACAGTTTCATGGAAGGCCAGCTTGTTATGAAAATGCCTGTTTAAAATTCTGATTTTAGATTGAGGAGAGTTTAACTATGTACATTTGGTTTCCTCATTACTGGTTTTCCATATATCAACATTTAGCATTTGCCTTTCTTTTGTCCTTGTCTTGTTGTCTTGTTTATCCTCTCCCAAAATTGAGAGGAAAAAAAAGGAATTTTCACAAAAAGTACTGTTCTTTCAACTTTATAAAGCAATTATAGGATTTAATTCCAAGTATTGTGAAGTAGAAATTGCCCAATTATAAATCTTCAATAAATGGAACGTAGGAATCTTCTGGGTCATGTTTGGAACACGAAATGGAACATGATTCTTTTTTTTTTTTTTTTTTTTTTTTTTGGAACACGAAAATGGTAACATGATTCTTTTTTTTTTTTTTTTTTTTTTTAGAAGAAAATGTTGGGAAATGGAATAGGAATAGGAATAGAAATTCTGATCTTATATTAGCGTACACATATATACGAAACAGTTTTCTAATTCCTTTTTTTTTTTTTTCTTTTTTTTTTTTTTTTTATTTGGTTATAGAGATGGGAAATCATTTACATATGCAAGATATGAAATGTTAATAAAATAGATCCAATGTAATCCAAATTGATAGAATTCTTTTTACATATCCAACTTAAAATTTAGAATATGCAAAACAACACAAAAAAAACAACATCATGATATAAAACTTTTCACAAATCAAAGTGTTTGATAAGTATAATTTTAATTTCATGGTTCATATAAATGTTGATATCACTAATAAAATTCAGGATAAGTTATTGAATATTGAATATTTTTTGTACATTAGATTCCGGGGATCTGTTGGTTTTAAATTCAAGAGAATCGCATGTTGTAAATGGAGTATGTGTTATTATAAGGCCTAATTAAAAAAAAAAAAAAAAAACTTCAACTTTGACTATCTTGTAATTCCAACCAGTTTTTTTAATTTTATTAATTTTTACTGCATACTAATTAATTTTTATCAAATGATTTTATTATATTAATATTTATTTAATTAAATAATTTATTAAATAACTATGAATATTAAGTATAATAAAATTAATCAATTAAAATTCAATTTTACTGAATAGTCTTTTAAAAAGGTTATTTTTAAATATACTAATCAATTATTTGTACATTAAAACTCTTATTTAAAAACTTGATTTAAACTATTTGTACATTAAAACTTATAAGAAAAAACTTGATTTAATTTGGGGCTCCTATTATCGATTATGATTTGATCGAACCACATTCACAATATGAATCATTTTAAAACTGTATTTTCTGTCTTTCGAGAATATCAATCAGTAATTAATAATTTTTTTAAAATTTTACTTTTATTTATATTAAATACAATAATTATTTTTATACTAATTTTTAAGGATAATTTAGTAAATTAATAAATTTTTTGTCAAAATATAAGAAAACTAATTGCTTCTTTTAATTGTTATGCAATAATTTTAAATGATTTATATTTGTAGACGGAGAAAGTATTATAAATGGAACGTTTATCTATTATTGAACTATTAATTTTAATATATATAATTTATTTCCATGTTTTACTTTTAATAACAGTGAATGATCTGGTATCAACATTCTCTCTTCGTGACAATATAGATATTAAATTTATAAATAATCTTAATTTAACATCAAATTGGTAAATAATTTTATGAACTAACATTACTTTTTTATATCTCTAATTAAGAATCATCAAACTAATTAATAGAGAAAAATTAACGCATCATTTTCATGCTCAACAATCTCCACAACTATCCAATCCATATTACCACATCTCGTGATCTTCGCTGCCCACTAGCATAAGGCTTGGACACGTGTCTTTCATGCATGCCTTTCCGTCTAATCTTCCCATCCTGTAACAAACTTTTTAAAGTATTGGTCCACATACGCCCACTTTTTTAACCTTACGTGTCGCCACATCCTTCATTCTTCATTAATACCTCATACTCCTCTATATCGCCAAGTGTCGTTTTTACCTATCTTTATCCACTCCACTTCCGCCACGTGTACGATGCAACGTCAGTATCACTCGACGAGACTGTGAAGCAACTTGATCGGCCTCTACTGTTTTCTGTTGCCTATGCAATCCACGTGTCATCGACGAACCTCCCTAACCACTCGTATAGGGCCCACGTTGAGAATTCTGTACACGTGTCAAAATCACACATGGATGTACAGCTTCTGAGCCCTTCGCATCTGTATTAGTGAAAAAGACGGTGGAGATTCTCAGGGACAGCAAGATCTTGCACCACGTGTCCGTATCTGCTTACCAGAGTGTCAGACCACACGGCTGTTCTTCTCATAACAAGAGCGTGAAACTGAAAACGTGTCATGTCCTCAGCTATTCTTGCGACGAATCCACGTGGCGGTTTTAGAACGTTGGAGCGCGCACCGTAAGATCAAAGGATACCTATTAAACGCTAATTAACAAAAACAAAAAGAAAAACCGGTTTCCCGCTAAAATCAAAACACTTTAATTAGCGATTAATTAGGAATTAGTGGTGTAACCTTGCTTGACGCTTCTTCAAAAATAAGCCAAATTTCGCTTACGTGTCAGGAACCGACTTTTACTCTTCTCTTGTTTCGACACGTGGCATCTTCTTTCCTCCAAACCTCTCCATTTCCTTCTTTCTTTTTCTCTCTCCCCGTCTCCGCAGAAACCTGAAACCCGAAACACAACACAACAAATAGAAAAAAAACGAGTCATTTAGAAGCATCTCGCTGTTTTCTTCATGTTGCTATAAAAGTCATTTTGAGCTGTTTCAATGGAAAGCAATTATTGCGAAATGGAGACAAACACAGGTTTGAAAGAAGAAGAGATAGAGTTAGAGTTAGGATTATCTCTAGGAGGGAGCTACAAAAGGCAAAACGGTAGCGAATCGAGATCTGATACTACTGCTGATATGGGTTCAAGAGAAAAGCAATCAACTTGCATAAGATCTAATGTGTCTCCTTGTTTTATTGGAGATTCTGGGCATTTAGTTATGGATCCAAAGAAGAAACGGGAGATTCATGCGTTAAGAAGACAGGAAGCGAAGAAGAAAAGAGAAGAGAAACAGTTAAAGAAGGGTGGGGTTTGTAGAGCATATTTTAACGGAATTCAAGTGATTAACGGAGATAATGTTAGTAACAACAATGAAATGTTTTTAAAGGTGAAAGCTTCTCAATCTCAAGTCGACAGAGATGGTGAAATGGAAGAGCGAGAATGCAAGAAAAGCAAAACAGAAAATATTGGATCTGAACGTATCGACGGAAAGAAAGTGAATCTAAATTTGAATGTCGACCAATATAACGGTACTCCTTATCCAATGGCATGTACTTCGTCGCCTGTGCACCCGACGGTTTTACCCGTGCAATATGCCCACCCGCCGTTGCAGTATGGTCCGCCGACGAATGGGTTTGTCTATCCTTGTGCAAATGTAAATGTAATGCCTTGTTGGTTCACTGCTGGAGAGGAAAGGAATGTGGTTCAGGTCCAATCGGTGGTTAGCTATGGATTCGTGCCGTTTCAGGCGGCTTCGGATCCGGGTCATAATTTGGGCAGTGGTTATGATTCAGAGCAGAATGGCAGCCGGGATAATGGGAATAAGAAAGATGGGTCTAATGGGTCACCGATGTGTGCTTCCTCTACGTCTTCGGACCATAGGAGCTTTTCTAATGAAGGTATTTGATCATTTACTTGAAAGTAATTTGCTTTTCCATGTGATTATTAGAATTATATTATTGGAAAATCCTATCATTTATTGGTTTGTTCGAGGTGAATTGTTTTTATGTTCAAAGGATTAAACTGTTAGGAGGACACAGAAAGAAAAAAAGTTTAGGAAATAATCAAAGTTTAGGAAATTCGATTATGTACTTGTTATAAGTATAATTTCAATCTTTGTTGCAGTAGGAAATTGCCTGCAATTTTGGTTTTAAGTACTTTCTAATGACTTGTTTAGTGTGTTTGGAAAGTTTCATGATCTAGCATTATAATGGGAGCTAATAGAAGTTAAGATTTGTGGGTGTTAGGTCAGTCTTTGGCTTCTAATTGCTACCTAAAATTATATTTTGATTATTAATTGCTAGTTGACAGCAACTAATAGCAACCACAAATTTGAAACATACCCATATTGTTAGTTAATGCACCGAAACCGAAAAGTCGGTTTTTTCTTTTCAATTTCAGCCAACTCATTTACAGTATGTAAGAAGATGAATCAATTTATTGAGCTTGTGGCATTGTTATTTAACAGGAGGTGGTAGCAGCGACACAAGAAGTCGTTCAAGTCCCTCAGTACCAGAACAACCTCAATTGAATGATTCAAAAGCAAAGGAAGCCAAAGGCCAGTCTGAACACAGTGCTACCTCTGAGCTCATAGAAGCTGCTCAAGTTGAAAACAAAATGATTCAATCTTCATCAACTGAACCTAAAGGAGAAGCTAAAATTGAAAAAGAAACCAGTCCTACTAATCAAAGATTCGCAACTCCATTGATGAAAAGCAAATCAACAGATTTAGGCAAGCCTCCTAAGCCTCAAAAACTGAACCACAGCAACTCTTCCTTGCCTTCCATGCCTTGCGTTTCAACGACAGGGAATGGTCCGAATGGGAGAACCATTAATGGGTTCCTGTATAGATATACAAAAACAGAAGTTAGCATCATTTGTGTTTGCCATGGAAGTTCATTTTCGCCGGCCGAGTTCGTGCAGCATGCAGGAGGCACCGATGTTTCACATCCTCTAAAGCACATTACTGTGATTCCTTCAGCTTTTTGACTTTGCATTTGCAATGGTCGTTCCCTTTTTTCTTTTCTTTCTTTTAATTCTAGCCCATGACAAGGTGTATATATATACATTTTGAGTTAGAGGAAATCTTCCTGGCAAATGGTAGGAGGAGACAGAGTCATTTCTTCTTTAGCTATTCTCTAACTGCATTAACAAATTAATACTGGGAATATTTGACATTTAGGTCAGGTATTTAATAATTTTCTGATTTGGCTAGTTTGTGGTACATTAAAATTCCTGAAAGTTACTACCTGACACCCCTCATTATCATAAAAATACAATTTTCAGTAGCTGTAAATGGCCCTGGCCTGGTTGGTGTAGGGTCAAGACATTGTTAATACTTGATACAAAGTTACAGACTTACAGATGCCAACTTTTGACTTTTCAAAAGTAAAATTGTTATATGATTAATGAATCAGTATCTTTTTGTAATGTAGAATTTTTCATCTGTCTGTGGTATTTTTTATTATTATTATAATATGTAAACGAGCTAAATTCAAGTTTAATAAAACTTAGTATCAACAATAATAATTCTTAAGATCTAATTAATAAAGTATAATTATTTTTTGCATTTAAATAATGAATTTAAGTGGATGAGTATAATCTGAACTCAACCCTGCAATGAATGAAAATAATCTGAAAATTTTATTTGAATCTTATATTGGAAATATGCATTACTTTGTGCATTAGTTCAGTGGACTTGGGCTGAAAGTTAAATCAACAAAAAACACCTGCAAATATCCAACGGGAAAGTCGTTTCGATACAAGAAATTAAAAGGGCGTTTGGATGAGCAGTTAGAAATCAACGTTTGGCGTCATGACGTTTTTCATCGTTATTGCCAGGCCTGTGCACTGTTCTTGGGATCCAAGCCCAACTGAAGAGTTCTCATTTAAAACCACAGTTGTATTCAACATTATCAAACCAAAGCAAACCGAACTCAACTATTTGAATGTGATTACCAGGGATGGTTTAATTTGGCTGCGTTTAGTCAGTTAAGATTTATTGTCCTCCTGATTGAACCGAGAGTTCTTCACGCGTATCCAGCCTACGTTGTCAACCGAATTACAACTCATAAGTATTATATTTTATTATTTTAAAATAGAATTTTTATTTTCATCCAATAGTAAAAATGTATATAGCACACTAAGGCATAGTTAATGGTAAATGCATATACGACCTGACAATTGATTCAAGTTTGAATTCCATTTTTTCAATATAAAAAAATAGTAAAAATGTATATAACTTGAAACTTTTTGTTACGCATAAAATTTTGATAATTATCATGATCTTTAACAATATAATAATTTATAAGCTCATACAATTTCTTATTATATTCATAAGTTAAATAAAAATTAGTTTAACTATAAGTCACACATTTTAAAAGACTAATACAAAAAATTAAAACTTACATTATAAAAAAAATTAAGTTTCTATTATATTTTTTTGGATAATCTAATAACATAAAATTTACAAGAATTAATTAGATAATTAATTATTAAATTGTTTCCTTTTAGATATCTTTGTAGTTTTAAAAAATTATTAAAATCAATAATGTCCTTAAGGTTTGAAAAAATATTTCAACTTCTTTTTTTTTAATAAGCAATAAAATGTTTAGTTTTTTAGTAATTAACAAAGTTAATAACTATCATTAATAAGTATTATTTAAAAAGTAATTACTAAATACCATCAATCTTTTCATTTTAAAAGTAGTTACTTCCTATCTCTATCTATTTTACTTTTTTATTTTAATTTAATTTAATTATTATTTTAGTGGAGCAGATGTTAATGATATTTTTTCAATTTTTTAAATGATAGAAAATTTAATATCCTCGCAAAACATGAATACATGATATATAAAAATTTATATCATGACATGTGTAATACATAACTAGTTAATGAAAAAAAATATTAGTAGGATATTAAGATTTTTAGAATAATACTTATTTCATGAAATTTGTCATTTATTTTATATATGCAAGCTTTCCATAGAAAAAAAAAGAAAAAAAAGAAAAAAAAGAAAACAATATTTTGAAAGTATTTCCACCGTTTATCTATATGTAGTACAGAAAACCTCTCACACACATTGGTGACAGAAAACCTTCTCCAAATTCCTCCTATAAAAGGCTCCAAAGCCCTCCTTTATACCTTCTATTTTTTCACCTTCCATTTCCATTCTCGCGCCTCTGAAAGATCCAGAAAAACCCTAAAAAACCTCCATTCTTAAACGGAGGTGAGAGAAAGAAAGAGCAAGTAGCAGAGCCAATACCATCTTTCTCTCACCTCATTCGCTTGCTATCTTTCTCGGATCCAAATCTGAGCTCAGGTACTCCATTTTCTCTTCGCTTATTTTATTTGCATATGCTTTGGCCAAAATTTATCTCTTAACTTATCTTTTCTTCGGTTATGGATTGTAGAGTAAACGAAGATGTTTCACTTAGTACTTACTGAACATAATGTGTAAACTGATACCTTATAGTTAAATTCTTTTTATTCATGATTTGAAGCAAGGTAGCCAGTAACATGGTTTTTTTTTTTTTTTTTGAGCTCTTTATTTTTCGAGAAAGGATTTTCCGAGGAAAACTCTTATTATATCTTCAAGGCTATTGTCGTGTTTCTTTTAGATGGTTCTCAATTAGCTTGTTAATGTTATTATTATTTTTGAATTTCGAAGTCTTTCCCAAATATTTAAACATATTGTGTTTTTAGATAGTAATTTGGAGGTTTGACTAGGTTTTTGTTTGATTTTCAGGAATTTCAACATTAATGGCGGCATCAGTCCAGCAAGCCACAGTTCCTCCTGATGTTGTATGATTCTTTAGACAATACATATAGTATATGTGCTGTTTTCTGTGAGCTTTTTCTTTCCCTTTAATATAGTTCTAATTGGAGTTCGTGGTGGATTTAGGTTGGTAACGCATTTGTTCACCAGTACTACCTGATCTTGCATCAATCGCCAGAACTTGTGCACCGATTTTACCAGGATGTCAGTAGGCTTGGTCGTCCAGAGGAGGGTGGGATAATGAGTACCACAACTACCATGCATGTAATTTCTCCTTCACTTTACACGACCACAGCGCACTTTTGTTTGTGAAAGTAAAAGGAAAAAAGAATGCTAAAATAAAAAATTTCTTTCTAATATTTGCTTATTATGTCTAAAGAAAGAATTTGAATTAACTAATTGCCAGACAAGTTAGATTTTGTTTACTTGATCTTGGAAATTAAAATTTTGACCAACTTCTCATTACAGCAACTAAATATGATATTAGGGAATATGATGGGAATTGGGCTTTTCTTTAATGCCCTTTATTAAATACATGATTATATTATGGGTCTTGTGCTCCTTGTGTCAGTGCTTATCAATTGCCTACCAAATACGAGTCATCGTTGAACTTGTGATGCTTTATGTGTTTGACTGATTTTTGTGAGGCAGGCCATAAATGAGAAGATACTTTCACTTAATTATGACGAGTTCAGAGCAGAAATTACTACAGTTGACTCACAAGAATCATACAATGGAGGAGTCCTTGTCCTCGTGACAGGGTATTTGACTGGAAAAGATAATTTACGGCAGAAATTTGCTCAGAGTTTCTTCTTGGCACCTCAAGACAAAGGCTATTATGTTTTGAATGATGTCTTCCGTTATGTTGATGATGCCAAGAATCAAAATGGAACTCTTGGTTTTTTTAACACTGTTGAAGCTCCAGTTAATCCAGGCCAGGGTAACAGGAATGCTCTTTGCATTTTCAATACACAGCTCTTTAGTGTCTTCATGTTGATGGGTTTTTTTTTTTAACCTTTCCAGATCTCCCTTCTGTACAAGAAAATCACATTTCTGAGCAACCAATTGCTTTATCTGAGGAAGCCAATGGGGAGGAAGTCTATGACCCATCTGAGAATGGGGATGGTTCAATTGAAGAAGAGGAACAACCAGTGCCTGAAGTTGTCGATGAAATTCCTGATGATGCTCAGATGGTTACTGAGTCACAGATAGTTGCTGAATCTAGTTCTAAGATTGAAGAAGTGCCAAAGAAGTCGTATGCCTCCATTGTAAGTTGCCTTTATGTAATTGCATTGCTATTCTTCTGAATTCTTTTGCAGATTGTTATATTGCATTAGTAGCTTATGTCTGGTTTTAACTGGTAATTGTTGAAAGTTGCAGCACTTGATTTCCTTATTTTGACTGTGTTTGCATTCTATTATTGGCCTTTATATCTTTAGAATGCTTCATATTTCATTCTAGGTGAAAGTTATGAAGGAGAATGCTGCGCCGTTTTCAAGCCCTGCCCCTTCTCCTCTCAGATCTACACCAAAGAGTCAAGAACAAGTAATTGCTGCAGTTATTCCTACTGCGGCATCTGAGACACATGTCTCCACTTCAAATGCTACTGAAAATGGGAATGCCCAGGAGGGTGAAGGTGTTTAATGCTTTATTGTGCTTGTTTTTTCTTTGCTTGACAAAACATCTTTTATCCATTTGTATATTATATTCAACTACTAGTGCATACAATAGAGATGTATTTAATAACTCATCTAATATGCTTATTTAACTTTTTCATTTACAGCTGAGGGTCCTTCAATCTATGTAAAAGGTCTACCTTTGGATGCTACACATGCTCTACTTGATAGTGAGTTTAAGAAGTTTGGACCTATTAGGACTGGTGGGATTCAAGTTAGGTGTCAAAAGGTGCGAGACAACTCAATTTTTGGTATCGTTCATTATTTATTGGACCTTTAGTTAGTTCTTAAAATCTATTTGTACTACAGGGGTTTTGCTTTGGCTTTGTGGAATTTGAAGTGGTAAGTGCTGTACAAAGTGCCATAGAGGTATGACATTCTTCCATGTCTTGTACCTTTTTTTATGTTATTGTGATTATATGCAGATCAACTGTCCTGTTTCTTGATTTAGATATCATTATTTTAACTCATTTTGGATAATGGAGAGAGAAAAATAAAGTACCTTGTCTTGGGAATATCTTTGTGGATATGAATCCTTTTGTAAATTTACCATGTGTAACCATTCCATGGATTTTGTTTTTCAAATTTTTGATGTCTGTTAATAATTCATTGATATTACTGATTTCTTTTTTGGGAAAGAAAAGAAAAGAAAATGTGCATTCAATTTTTTCTTTTTTTTTTGAATTAAAATTCTCAATTACGTAATATCTGTTTTACTTTTCTAAAAATAAGATCCATACCACATATTTTACTTGAATTGAGGGCACATGTAGTGACATGGTACTCAGTTGTTCACATCTATGGCCAGTTTAGTATTGCATTTTGCACGAGTGATACTTGAGTGGCACAACATTGAGACACCGAATGTTGATACTATGTACTGTCTCATGGGACAACTTTTATAAAAAGATGAGGTAGGTGATAGCATAATGGTGCAGGATAACTTCTCTTTCACTACTAAAATGTGTCTGATGGCATTTTGATGGGCTCAGTTAAGTAGAATTGAATATCTTATAGTCCAACCTGCAGTGGCGGAACCAGAAAAAATAATTAGAGGGGGCAAAAAAATTTTTTCAACATTTAGAGGGGGTGACACCAAAAAAATCACTGTTTTATAGGTAGAAGGTAAACTGTTCTATATTTTATAAGGTAAATTTAAAAAAATAAAAATTTAAAATTTGGAGGGGTGGGGGTGGGGGTGGCCAGCGGTCTGCTGTTGCCAACATGTGATCTTTGTCAAGTATAGTTGCTGTTTTGAGCTGTATGCTGCTAAATTATTTTCAGCTGTGAAAATGACGTCACTTTTTTTTCGATTAAGTTTAAAGTTCAAGTTGCTTGAATGGAGGGAAGGGGCCAGGATTAAGTGAGGCACTGATTGCGTTTGCACTTTGTACATTCGAACAGAATGCATTGGTTTTCTTTTCTTCTCTATCTCTTTTTTTTTTTTTTTTTTTTTTTTTTTTTTTGGAAGGGGTTGGGGGTGGGGGTGGCCAAGCGGTCGGCTGTTGCCAACATGTGATCTTTGTCAAGTTATAGTTGCTGTTTTGAGCTGTATGCTGCTAAAATAATTTTTCAGCTGTGAAATGACGTCACTTTTTTTCGATTAAAGTTAAAGTTCAAAGTGCTTGAATGGAGGAAGGGGCCAGGATTTAAGGTGAAGGCACTGATTGCGTTTGCACTTTTGGTACATTCGAAACAGAATGCATTGGTTTTGCTTTCTTCCTGCTATCTCTTTTTTTTTTTTTTGTTTTTTTTTTTTTTTTTTGGGTTTTTTTTTTTTTTTTTTTTTTTTTTTTTGGGGGGGGAGAAAACTGAATGTATATTTTGATTTCTCAAAAAGAGGTCAAATTGAATAGACTTAGTTGAAGGTATGTGTGAAGGTTTTATAGAATTTTCTTGGCATTAATGGTTAACTGTGACAAAATGATGTTACCTTATGGAGACTACTTCGAATTATTTATTTGATTAGTACATTGGGCTTGGTTATTTTGGTATTATTGTATATGCTTTGTGAAAGGTAGTTGATTTTTTTTTTAAAAGAAATAGTCGAGGATTTAGCGGTTCTGCGTTGGATAAAATGGAAAATAAAGGATCTCTGTTTCTCAGCTTCATTAGGTACTAAGTGTTTGGTTGATAATTAATCCCAAACAGTGATTAAAGTTGTATATGTGAACTTATAAGAATCATTGTTCGTGCTGAATATTTGTCATAACTTACAAGGGCATTTGTAGTTCATCATCAACAATTCTATTAGTAGGACTATGGCTGCCACCCATACTACCAACGGATTTGTTTGGTCTGTAAATGCTCTTCTGGAAGTTGTTAATTACTATGCCTACCATCTTAACCACTTGATTATGACTGCAACATGCAATTTTACGCTGCAATCTCTCTAACATTCCATACCAAAACTCTTTTGAACTTCTGTTGCATGATTCTTCCATAAAATGTGAACAATAACCTTAATATGTGCCTGAGATTTGAAGGAAGAATCAGTCCCAGATTACGAAGTCCTTAATTAAATTACTTCTTGGTATTTGAATATGTGAGACTTGAATCCAATTGAGTTTTTAGTTGAAATAAGTGGAAGCAAAGTGGTGATGAATGTAAATTATAGATTGGTTTTACATTTTTTTTGGCATTCTTTTCAACTCTCTTTCACTGTTATTTGAGGCAGTTATATCTTTGTTCCATTATGAATAGTGTGATTGCTTGTCCCCCACTGTTGATTATGTACTTGTCAGACCTTCGAAACAAAAGGTCTTATTCTCTGAGTTGTTCTTTTCTTAGTTTAGGTAGCTGATGGTTACATAGTTACATATGATAAAATAGAACTTAGTGTTGCATTTACTTTTGACTTTCTTGATCTAATATTCTTTCATTAATGTATTTCTCTAAACTATTTTTTGAGTCATATTATTGCTGATTTTTCAGGCTTCTCCTATCATGATTAATGGATGCCGGGTTGTTGTTGAGGAAAAGAGATCTACTCGAGGTAAGTTTGGGTTTTTACGATAAAAAAATTCACTCGATAAAGTTGTTATGAACTTTATTTATTTCACAAACATTATATGTGAGCAATAGTTTGAGTTACCAAAATTGCAACCATATTCATATAGTTCAAGATCTTCAATTTAATATAGAAGTTAGGTTTTTTGTCAGATTAAGAACTGTGCAGTAGAAATTGTGGGTTTTAATCCAATAAGGGATGAACATCAGAACATGTTTCTTAAGTTGTATCTGTCACCTAGTAGAATAATAAATTCTAAGTTTATGACTAGGAGATGTACCAGTTGCAAACCGTTTGGAAGAAAATGTTATTGAATGAATAATGTCTATGTCTGGTATAAATAAAGATCTTAGCATTGAACTAAGGAGGTTATGTGATGCACAGAAAGCTAGATATGGAAGCATGTGGTACTAGGTAGTAGCATTACGAATTCTTTTTTTCTTTCCTCACATGCTAGGAGGATGGGAAGCAATCTTGTGAAGTTGTTTTGAGTAGTTTTGTTATCTAATGAGGCTTTTGCCCCTGAAATTTGTTACTTAATTGATGAACGCTGAAATTTTGTTTGATTCTTTTCAAGGCGGGTGGACAAAAGAAAACCCTGTGTGCCATTTTATGGACTATTTGCCTACTACTTTTTCTGTTTCTGCCTATTTCTTTTGCTCAAAAGCGACTTGATCTGCAGGGAACAATAGGGGACGATTCTCTTCTGGAGGAGGGGTTGGATATAGGAACGAGGGAGCAAGAGGGCGTGGAAATTTTGGAGGGAACAAAACCTACGGCCGTGGTGATTTCAATAACAGGACAGAGTTTGGAAATAGGAATGGTAACCGGGGTGGGTATTCAAACCGTGGAGGTGAAGGATATCGAAGGGCTGATAAGATGGGGAGCAACGGTGGCCGAGCAAACCGAGCTGGTGGATTGACTTTTAATGCTGCGGCTAAAACCACAGCACCACGAGTTTCTGCTACTGCTTGAAGATCTGTAACTTGAAAGTTGGTTTTTGGGAGTGATTAAATATATTTTTGTGTTCATTAGTTTATCAGATTGATTTAATAGCACTAAACGAGATCATAGAGTTCTACAGATGAGCTTTCTGAAATTTTTGTTTAAGATTTTTTTTATTTTAAGGATTGCTTTCTCGACTTTTTGTCCATTCTTCCTTGACAAGAAGTCATTTCGGTGGATAGCAGAAATGTTTCAGTGCATTATAGTTTTAACCCTTAAGCTTTATGAAAAATTGTCCGGGCTTGATTTCTCTCATATTTCGTAAAATCCTTCCAATGGTTCCAGTAGTAGCGATATTTTTACTGAGTAGGGTTGGATCTTATTAGGTGTGGACGAGGGCTGGCTTGTATTCTACTCGGAATTTTATTTTATTCACACATGGGCAAGTTGACCTTATTTTTTATGTATTGTTGTGGGTGAGACATCATCATTATTGCCTTTCACGTTTTCATATTATGTGAGTTGACAAACGTTGTTTGAATTGAATCCTTCAGGTTGGCTTCAAGTAGACCTTTTCAAATTTAACCTTACTGATATTTATTTTGGAACATGACTACAAAATAATTTGTCTGCTTTTGCATTAACTTTGAACTTCAGCTTAGCTTTTGATCACTGTTTCTCATAAATCAGCCCATAAAAGCAATTTGAACTATTTCCACCTTTAGTTGTACCCAACACGATTATATATCGGCAACTCCTTTCCAGTTTCATCAAAACCCTCAGCTTACCATAACAGTTGCAAATTTCTTGAATGCTATAACCATTTTCTTAAGAGCTACATTTGCCAAATACAACAAAGTTTAGTTGCATGACACGTATAAATTAAGAAAAAGAAATCTAGACTTAACCCAAGTAAAATATGCTACACTTGAAAAGATGCTGATTTGCTTCCAGGTTAACTGATGAAGCACAAGTAATTGGTGATGACTGCGTGTAACAAATAACTAGAGACTTCAAAAGATTTGACTTTTTTTCCTGCTGCAACACCAGAACTGGCATAACCACTGCTTAATCAGAGACCAAAATTGCATGACTGGACAAACTCCATTTCATAGTCAACATACTTTGTCCAGAGCGGCTTAAACTGGGTCATCGCGATGTCTAGCCATGGCTTCATGTTACCGTTGAAGTGCACCACTGCAGCATTGCTGATCTCATCCATGCTTATGCTTGGATTATATCCAAGCCCCAAAACATGCCATGACTTGTCTAGTGGTTTTGTTGTTGAATAAAATGTGATTAGACCTGGTGGCAATGTCCCCAGTTTCCACAAGGTTCGGTTCTCATTCTGCAACATTAGCAGCATTACAAATTCAGTGACTGTCTTTTGCAACACAAGAAGTAAAGACGGTTTCCAACATTGTTAATGTCAGAACACAACAAGATATAGTGAAACGTCTACTCTAAATCTAAGTACCCGAAAAACTATGCATGTGAAAAGGAGATGATCAAACATAGCATGACACAATTAACAGAGAAATAATGCTATCTTACCAGATTCTGCCAATAATGATACTGCTCTGTGCACTTCTCCTTCCTCCATGCATCCAAATCAAAGAAGTTCATCCCATATGCCCAAGCACATGCCTTCGGATTAAACTTCTCCCTAATCAAAGGATGTGAGAAATTCATATACTGTGCGTATCTGTGAAAAGACCCAAAACAAGTTTCCACTGCCCCATTCACCTTGCCATCCATATCGATCTTCCACAACCCAGTCAAATCCTTCTGCACCACAATATCATCATCTAAAAACAATATCCTGTGCAACTTTGGATACATTTCAGGCAAGTAAAACCTCAGGTGATTCAAAATTGACAGATACTTGGGATTCCTAAACTTCATATTTGTAGTATCCTTGGTTGCATTCTCAAGCTTATTCTCAAAGTAAAACCTTTGCAGATTTGCTGATTCCAATTGTCTGAGTACAGGCACATAGGAAGAATTCAAAAATTTATAATCCTCAACAGCTTTCACTTCAACATGCGCCCCATTGTAATCTTTCAATTTGAACATAACCTGCATGGCCCCAAGATTCATTTTATCAGTCACAACATGAAAAACATGTTTCCACGGCTCTTTTGCATTTTTCACAGCCGAGTTCACCACCACTGATGCAGCAATGACATTATCTGAGAAAATAGCATAATGATAAAGCTTTGGGTCCTCCAATTCAGGTGCTGGTGCCTTCCCTTCATCGGAATATTTCTCAGGATGAGCAATTCTCTCCTCCATCAACCTCATAGCAAGGCAATGCAAGCTCTTAGGTATTGATTTCGCAGCAATCAAACTCGAGAAAGCCCCTTGCTTTTTGGCTTTAGTTAATTGCTCATTAACAGCAAAAATTGTATCTTTTAACTTCTGAATTTTCAACTGATTGTCAAAACTTTCTTTTGCCTCGGCAATTACTTGGCGCGTGAGTTTGATTCTCTCTTTCACTTCCTTCTCAAATTGTCGCAAAGTGGATTCCTCAATTGAGAGAGAATCAGACTCAAAGAGAGCCCGATACGAGGGTTTGTTAATCAGATCAGTGTAGTTTCGAGAAAGATCAGCAAAGACCCTAACAAGCTTGGAGTTCTCAAGCTTAAGCTTCCGGGCATAGGATGCATAAGCAAGAGCGAGAGATCGGTGATCGTCAGCTTGCTTTCGGATCTGATCCAACCGAGGCTTCAGCGGATCCGATTTCAGTGCAAGAACGGATCTTCTCCCTGATCCGAATCTAGAAGGTATGCTTTTGAAACCCTAACAGTAAAAACAATAAAAAAAATTGTAAACAAAAATGCCAATCCTAATTATGCTTAAGAGAAAAAAAAATAAATGTGGAAATTAATCAACAGAAAATTTTAAGATCTGTAAGCAAACATGCTTTTGTCCTAGGCTTTTCTTATCCCGGAATTTAAAAAAAATAACATTTTAATTCAACTTACAATAGAGTTCATACTAGATCTTGTTTGTTTCCCGAGAAAGGAAAGAAAAACTGAAACTAGATCGAGAGAGAGAATGTATAACTTACAAAGTGGTGAAGGTCTGTAGAAGAGTGAGAATGGGAAGTGAAGAGGAAAGAGACAGTGAAGAAGAGAAACACTGCAATGGTAATGGCGGAGGCCAACACTCTAAACGACAAACTAAAACTGCGCATTAATCCACTTCTCGAGCTTCGATAAATCGCCATTGTTGTGCTGTTTCCCTTCGAACGAAAGAACGTAAAAGGCAAAAACACTATAGAATCATAAAACGGCCAGATAGAGAAAAGCGAGAGCTCTCACTCTCCTCCTATTGGCTCTCACTTTCAGCGGCTTTCTTTTTTCTTCCGGAGAAGGAGAGATTGATAGAGAGATATTACGGTGTTTTTATCAGTATAATATTCCATAAACTGATCTCGACCGTCAAATTATGCGGGCCCAAGAGATCTGTGGTTTTAGTTTTTAAGTTGATGACAGTTCGGTAATTGTTGTGTGCCACTGCCACTTGTAGACTGGAAAAAACGCGGGATTCATATAATAAATATTGATGGTGTCGGTGTGAGATAATTCGTAGACATTTTATATTATAATAAAATATTTCCTGTCACTCTTCCAACAAAATTATTTCTATTTTACATAATATTCTTCCAACAAATTATTTCTATTTTACATAATATATATATATATATATATATATATATATATATATATATATATATATAAGTAATTAATGTTATTCTTCTCCTTTAATTCAAAAGTTTTAAATCGTATTTTATTAGTAATTTTAGAAAGTATGGACCAGAATTTATAATCATTCCTACAATAAAATTTGAAAAAATAATTAATGATCTCTCAAATCTATAAGTAATTAATGTTATTCTTCTCCTTAATCAAAAGTTTTAAATTCGTATTTTATAGTAATTTTTAGAAAGTATGGACCAGAATTTATAATCATCCTACAATAAAAATTTTAAAAAATAATTAATGATCTCTCAATCTTTTAAAATGGGGAAAAATTCTAAAGCTACAATTGAAATGGATAAAAGAATAATACAATTAAATTATAAGTAAATATTAATTATGTATATATAAATATCCTGTTAAATTTATATTTTCAGTTGAATTGAAGATAGACATTGAAAATTCTCTCTCCACTCCTTTCCTGTTTTTATAGCTTTAAGACAACTGCAACATAAAACTTTCACCCAACCATATTAATTAATTGGTTCCATATTTGTAATGCCATTTATTATAAAGAAAATGAAAGAGAGAGAATTTTGTTATTAGAAAAGGAAATTTAGCATACAAAATTTTTTTTATCTCATAATATCACTTTTCTTTTTGACAGAAATTTAACTTGTGATATCATGGAAATGGAATAGAAAAATCATTCTAACTCATTACTTATCCTAACTACATAGCTACATTTATGTCAATAAAAATGGACCAACTAACCTACATTAATTATCAAAAGAAACAATTTTTTTTTTTTAAGTCTGTAACCGCTAAAAGAATTATCCGAGCATAGAAATACATGTACAAATTAGAAATAAAAAGAGTTAAAAAGGACCTTAAAAATTATTATTGTAATAATTTGCATAAGTTTTCTTTTGTCGGCAATATCTTTATTAAAACTATATAATATGCATGGAAATAGAATCAAATGATTTCAAAGTGCAAAAATACTCTTAACTAATTACCTATTTTTGACTAGATGTTAGAATAGGCTATTTCAATTGAAATGGACCAAAAAAAAAAAAAAATTTAGGAGCAAATCATTAACAAAATATAACTCAACTATAAGTTACTAGCTAAGTAATATTAATTAATTAATTTTTGACCCATGACCAAGAAAAACCTAATAAAGTGAATTCTTAAAGCTCCAAGTATGTTTTGTTCCACAAAATCCTAATGATGATAAAAAGTAGTTATTTATAATTTAAAATTATAAACTAGTATCGTGTTTTCTTTCACAACTACGTACTTCAATCAATATGATTGGGATGCTTTCTATCATAATCCTAATTTATATCTACTTATACAAAAAAATTGAAACTATTTTCTTTTGTTTCCGTTAAATAATTTATAGAAAAATATTTTTGAATTGATCTTCTCGCCACTTAAAATATTGATAGATTATGAATTCCAACGGTAAAAACCTTCTTTCTTATTAAGAAAAAGCAAACCCTTAGCTGTTTTTCACCTTACCTTACCTAATATCATATATTTCCAACAGTTGGAATCTGGCGACTTTAGCATTAATTAATTTAGGAACCCTTTTTCCTTTGTTTTTCAGGTAGAGCTTCTTATCAAATTGCTGTAGACATTGATGTTTTTCTTGAAATGGAAACCAAACAGAATTTTGAGGCCTTCATTACTTTTTCCATTCAAAGCCTTCAAATGCTATTATACCTACCTTGGCAGAATTCATAGTTTGATTCATAAGAAACGCTCTGGTACTATATTTGTGTAATGAAATAGTCAAATACAGCAAGTTTTAACTCTAAGATAATTGAAATCGGATATATGAAATTTTTATTTTCATTCTGCTGATCGCTCTGTATATACTCTAAGAATGATTTTGCCTAGGCTGAGATTCTTTGCATTGTAGGTTAGGAAGATGAGTGATTTTTCTTTTAGGCCATCAAGACATGTACTAAACTTTTTCTTTTTTCAATCATGCATCATTTGGAAGCAAAATGCAAATAATTAACCAAAAATAAAACACCTAGGATGCCATCACAATGACAGCTGAAGATATTTATTTACTAATAATTAACAACTGAAGATAGAAGATAAATCAGTTGAGTTCCTCTATAGGCTTGCTATGAATCACAACATCCCCCATGTGACGTGACATTTGTGAAGGGCACCCTACACATTTCTTCAAAAGTGGGTAAACTTTAGTGAATCAATAATTTTCATGGCAACGCCAAAGCATTTTCTTTGAGCCATATGATTGTTGATTTTTATTAAACATAAGAGCTCCCACTGGCCATCTACACTCAACCCACCACATCACATCCTCCGAAAATTAATATCAGCAGCTTTTTAGCAAGAACTGAATGCAAAATATAAGTATTATAACATATTTACTTTGTGATTCTTGAAACAAAATCCACATAATTTTAATTAAGAGAAGTAAAAATCTTATTAAATTAAACTAATAGTAACTCTTTTTTCCATGCTTAGTTACATTGTGCAACCATCCAATACCTTTTAGGGCTTTGGAGATCTTAACAAGATTAGGTCTTCCCATTCCCAAATTCATCTTCCCAGCTGAGAACTTGAGTGCTTGCAAGCAGCATAGTTGTGCATTACTCTCATCTTCTTCTTCCTCTTCCTCATTTTCACCATTGTAATAATTCTCCATGCTCCCTTTCTTTCCTTTCTTTGATTTGCTTTTTGCCTGCAGTTTAATGGAGTCAGTCTCGTATGTCTCCCAAAGTGAATCCATCCCTTCACCTCCATCTGCATTGTGTCTCTCCTCGAAAAGCTTGCATGCTAATGTTCTTCTCCACTCTTTTTCTTTCCTCATTGATCCGAAACTCCCAAGATTCGATCCCATTGTCTGATAATTATCAGCAACCTTGGAATTGTACTCAGGACTCCAAGAATTTGTTTCTGATCTTTGAGAATTCATTCTTGAAATGTACTCTCTGTTATCATCATCATTACCACTTACTTTACTGTCGCTTAGTAAATGACTCAGTGCCTTGGATCCGCTTATATACATTTCTTCCTTCTGTTCTTCAACTTTATTGGAATTCTCACTTAGTGGCTTGACTTCTTTTTCTTCCTTTTGGCGCGAGAATTCTTCAAACTTGTTCTTTTGATGCATGGAGACTCCTAATCTTTTCTCTTCCATTATCGACTCAGAACTTTCTAGCCTTGTAATCACAACTGAATTTTTTTCAACCTTAGCACTGACTTGTGTTTCAATGCTTGCTAAGCAGTTTTTTTCAACTTCTGGCTCAGAATCTTCAATTAGGTGTTCTCCAAAATCAATATTAGATGTATCAAAGACAATTTTATACACTTCTAACTCCTCAAATTGATTAATCTCCTTATGATTCACATCTTCATTTACTTTAGACCGCAATTTCTCTACAACAGCTTGATATGCTCCAAGTGCAAAGCTTACTTTCGATTCTGACAATTCAGTGCTCCAATTTTCAAGAACAAGATTTGGAGATACAGTAAGGAGAACTAAGAGCAAAAGGAAAGTAGTAATAAAGAGAGGAGATAGGAACGAGAGAATCTTGAAGAAATAAGGAGACAAGAAAATGAAATAAAAGAAATATAGAGGATGAGACAAAATGAAAGAACAAAAAGAGAATAAGTCCGAGAGGAGAAGACTTGAGAAGTGTATTTTCTTGGATGTTTTTGTGGATAAAGAAAATTCAGACATTTTCTTTTTCTTCTTCTTCTTCTTCTTCTTCTTTCTTGTTCTGTTTTCAATTCTTTGAAAGAAACAGAACAGAATACGAAGCAAGTGGTGATTGTGTTAGAAAATGGAGAATTGAGGTAAGGAGTTTGGTTTTCCTTGTTTTGGTCTAAAAAATGAGAGAAAGAAAGTGTGAAATTGGAAGTGAGAGCGGCGTGAATAAAGGGGGAGGAAAATATATCAAAGTGAAAGGGGAGAGACTAGAGAGAGACGGACAGAGACAGAGACAGAGACAGAGACAGAGAGTATAACAAAACATTGACAAGGGAAACAACTAAAAAAAGAAAAAAGAAAAAGAAAGCAACTTTAGAAACTTTACTCCGTTTTTCTTTAACCACCAACTTTATTTGAACTGCTTTTATCCTAATTGGGATTACCAAAGTAATCTCTGACAAATCTGTTTTAATAACCATGGAGATTTATTAAACTGGACTATTAAGAGAAATATACTAATAATTCTAACCTACAAGGCTAAGTAAGCAAGATAATATCTAGTCAATTACAAGCATTAGAATGCTAATTATATACATAAATATATAGAATATTTGACAATTTAAAAATGATCGCGAGGATGATTGTAGATTTGTTGTAATTTCTTTATAAAATAACATATTCACATCATGCACTCATAATACAATTATAGTGATATAATAACAAGATCAAGATTCAAAAAACCAGATTCTTTTCAACTAAAGAAATCAAATTTAATTTTTTTTTTTAAATATCAATTTAAAAATTATGATTTCTACCTTGAAGTGTCTGTGATGTATCATATGGATAAGTAACCAAAAACCAATTTATTAACTTGACCTTTTTCTTTTTACTTAAGTGACTAATTCCATTGATTGCCACCATAATCAGTTGGCAACCAACAATGGATTTGTTACAGTAGGTACCGCAGTTAAACATTGAATTGATGTGATTATCTAAAGATAAAAGGAAGAGAAAGAGTAATTTTGCAATTAGAAACAAATGTAGATAAAAAACGATATGTGGATAGGTTAAAGCATAGCATGATTAAAGGAGACAGAAGAAGAGTGAGGATTTAGAGATTAGATTGGTGCACATGGGAAACCACTCATAGCTACTCAAGTGCATTGCCCTCCATGCATCTCTCTGTTCTCTAGCTTTTAACCCATAAACGGACCCAGGTGTCTTGTTTCACTTTTGGTTTTCTATAAGGATGTTTTAGAGAGATTTTAGTAGATTCTACTTTTTATTTCCTTTTTTTTTTTTATGTTTGACCACTAAAGTCTTCTACTCTGTATTAGAAGCATTTGCAGGAACATAAACAAAAATAGAATACTTTTTCTTCTTTTAGTTATTATTAAGAAAAATGACAAAATTTGGTCGTCTATTGGATGTTTGCTTTTCTAAATTCAGAACCATATGTCAGAACTTTTTGTTTTCTTTACCTTAAAATCTGCAGAAAAGTTAAAATCAAGAAAATGGTAATCTTTTAATTCAGGTTAATCTACAAGCTTGAAATCGGGATCTCATGCAAGATTCACGAAAAAAACTCTAATTTCCTAGAAACAGAGTTAGTTTATGAGCTAATATCCTTTTTTTTGCTATAATTTCAACCCATCACATCAACTATTATGTTCCAATTACCTCAGAATATAAACAGTCGAATCCAAATACCTCAGAATGAAATTTATATTTTAAATAATTTGCAGAGCAAGAATTACTCTATTCAGAACATTCGATCCTGCAAAGATAATATTGCAGACAAAGAATATCCAAAAGCAGAGCAAATTTGTTCTAGAAAAATCAATTTTTTGAACAGAAACCACATAAGAAACGGAAATCTGTAATAATCAACCAAAACTGTGAAAAGTCTGCCATGGGTTTGCCATTCCAGAACTGTGAAAAGTCTAATTTTATTTTCATCTTTATAATTATAAACAATTAAATGAGATAAATGCCATAGCAGAGGTACCTTCAACTTGAAGGCTACTATGGCTAATATAATCATAGACAACCGGACCCAGCTGTTGATAACTTTAACATGTGCCCCCACTCCTAGAAATCACTTTCCCATTAGTTTTGCCTGAAGAAAGCATCTTTAGGGTTAACCACCAGATAAAATGATATCCTCTCCTATCCTAACACCTGTTCTCTAATACAATCCCTCTTCTGGTTATTTTAAACAGAAACGATATGAGGATTAGGATTAAAAAAAAAAAAAGCAGCAGCAGCAAATTTCCAGTCGACTTTTCAAGTGTGAAAATGTACACCATGCAAAATGAGGCAGCACCATTCACACTTGCCTGGTCATTGTTCATATCATAAAAAAGGGCAAGCCTTCATTTTAGCCATACCAATTCCAAACTCCTCCACTTCAAGTATTCGAACTATACACTTTATGCCATTAATTTTCAAATAGACAACTCATTTATCAAGCCATTGTTCCAAATCACATTTGTTTGACGCTACATAGAATAAATTCTCAGAAAATAACACTCCAAGTCATGTAGTTGAGATGCTATATCATCATATGCTTTGATACCATTACCAAATTCACTGCAAAACAATTTCTCAGAATTCTATTCCCATCGCAATCTCAAAATAACACCGTATCCAAACAAGCTACAAATTTAAGAACTTAGTCCAGCAATACATTCATTCATATTAGACAAGATAATCAAAATTCCTGACATTTCACAATATCAATTTGAAAAATCTTTCATTCATTCAAACCCATTTAAAGCTTCAGTAGACAAGGCACCTGTCACTCCATCATAACAGCTTTACTCTGTCATAACAGGCTTATTCTCGCTTGCTTTGGGCCTTTGTTCCT
The DNA here is from genome assembly GCF_014843425.1 of Jatropha curcas. Next base: position 191,286 of record NW_023591374.1, on the reverse strand, counting down.
TTGGCTTTTGCTCCTCCATTTTTCTGAAATATCAAACAAAACTACATCTAAGTTACAGATTGTCCAATAACAAGACAAATCATGCAGCATAGAAGATCAACTTAATGAAAGCTTAGATGAAGTCTTTAAAGGGAGATGCAGATAGTTAATCCAAATAGGGAGGCTAAATCATCAACTTCAAGTTCAGCACATAAAAACAGGAAAACAGGCACATCCTAGTTAACAAAAACAAAGACAAACAATAAAAAGAATCTCTCATGTGAGAGGAATATTATTTAATGTATAATAAATTCCAGACACTAAGTTGCCCGCCAAATATGTTAGCACTAGCAAATGGAATTGAGGATCATTATCAATGCCCGGAAGAAAGGAAAGGACAAAAGAACGGAGGGAGCAATTGGTTAAGGAAAAATAATGCAAAGGAATGCCAAATAATAATTATATATAGAAGTAAATCCTCTGAAGAAGATTTTTTTTCTAGAACAAGTAGAAGTGTAGAACCATGCTGTAAATGCTAAGAATGAGTTGCAGACTGGAAAAGCTGTCTTCGAGCCATATGGCATCAGGAACCACATAAAGGCATCAAAACGTCTCATAAAGAAACTTAATGGAAGACATTCAAGAAAGTAAAAGCAAATCCTCATGTTCATTAGTTATTCCACGCGAATTCAGTAAAAGGTCAGTCCAAACATGGTTCATAATCAAACCTCACATAAGCATTTGTATCCAATTTATGTCACATTCAATCATCAATTCATATTCATATTCAATTTAAGGGAATGTCAAATTTAAAGTTCAAACATAAAAACTCTATTCATTTAATGAATTAAAGTAGGAGATAAAACAACATAATGCATTAAGAAAACCAATGTCAAAAAAGCAGATTCTCACAAATTTTCAGCCTAAATTAAGTAGAAAAAATTTCCCAGGTTTTTATTTTAGAATATTAACCAACAACAGCAAAAATTTTCAAAAACTTTTACCAAATATTCCTTCTACATAATATCAAAATTGGAACTCGCAAAAAAAAAAAAAAAAAAAAAAAAAAAAAAAAAATCAGCCAATTAAGTAGGAAAAAATTTCCCAGGTTTTTATTTTTAGAAATATAACCAACACAGCAAAAATTTTCAAAACTTTACCAAATATTCCTTCTACATAATATTCAAATAATGAACTCGCAAAAAAAAAAAAAAAAAAAAAAAAAAAAAAAAAAAAAAAAAAAAGAAGAAGAAGAAGAAGAGAAAGTACATAAATATCCTATTTAAAACCATCAAATTACAACAAGATGTTCATAAATGGAACTAAGATGTTCATAAATGTAACAAAAAAGCAGGTCCTTAAATTAGCACAAACACAGACAGAGAGAGAGAAACTTAATGAATACCTCTTATCAGAGGAGCCACCCTTCTGGCTAAGGAAGGAACGAAAGAGAGGAGAGTTGACGTCGTAAATCATTGTAGAGAATGCTTCTGTATAAACCCTAACTTTTTTCCTGTGCCGCAAAGCTTCTCCAACTTCGTCGTTAAATGTCTAGGATCCGAAGGGTCATGGGAGCGCCTTTTATAGAAAAAAGAGATTGGGGCCAGTATTGGGTCTCGTTATCTTTTCGGGGCCGAACAGTTTGTGTAACATGGGCCCTTTCAAAAGCCCGATCCATTCTAAGCCACCTTTTATTTTTTTGACAGAAAAAGCCACCAAATTCCTATGGATGTTGAAAGTAAATAAAATTGAAGTAAAAATATTTAATGTTTTGAAACAATTGTAGAATTCATTTTAATATATAGTAAAATTTATTAATTTATATTCCAAATTAATTATTTTTAGTGCTTGTATCATTATATAATTATAACTTATTTGTAAATTTTGTTAATTTTAGCATATGTTAATTTAAATACAAAACTTATAAATAAATTCTATAAAAATTTATATAATTCATTTATGGAATCAAACTATTAAAATTTTATGAGAACCTAAGTTTTGTACTATTAATTTTAAATAACTTGTAATCAAAATGTTAAACACTATTTAAAAAATTGTTCAGTAACATAACATTTGGACTAACTTTTAGATGTTAAAGTAGCATTTTATGAAATATTAACTCATGCAATGTTTAACTTTTAACGTTTCATGAAAAGTTACTCAAACAGCTAAATTCTATATTTATATAAAACACTTTTAAAGACCAAAGTGGATAAAATTATTATTTAAATAATTTTATGTTATAAAATTTAAATATTCAATCAAATTCACAAAACTCTTCAAATCAAAATATGAATTTTTTTCGTATAAAAATTTCAATAAATGTTGTAGATTTGTGGCTTTTTCGCTTGAATTGCAAAAGAAGTGTATTCTGAATATACGATTAGTAAATGACAAGTCAAGCCACTACCCACAAGCAGAATAGCAGTCAATTGAAACCCAAACACACTTTTTACCCAAAGAAGTAGTTTTTTAGTTTTTACCATATTTGATTGTTTGACTGCACGGTCATTCCGGTCTCTATCTCTTCTGTGTTTGTTTTCTAGCTCAACAGCGCCAAAGTGGGCCATGGGGAGAAGCTTCCCTATGACCAGTACAGTACTATTCTATATTTATTTATTTAGTTACCATTTAAAAATAACTCCAAAATATTTCGATTTTGACCGTTTAAAATCCTTTCCACACGGAAAAGTCAATAATCATGCGGCTATTTTCATCCACAGCTGGACATAACAGCAGTCAGCGCAACGCCTTCAGAACAGAGAAATTTCCAACCAATTTTCAGTTGGATTTGCGTCCGTTCTTTCTCACACTATTTTTTTTCATATAAAATATAATTAACTGCAGTAATTAAATTGTATATCGTGGTTAAATTTTTTGTTACCGTTAAAATTAAACATGTATATGTCATTGTTGATTCAATAGCAGTATTATTGCTAAGAAAAAAAAATTTATTGAGATCAAGAGATATTAAAATTTTAATATTTTTACTATAAAAGGGTTGGAATTAACTATAAATATCATTTTTTGCTTAATTAAAAGTCTTAAGTTTCGATTCAAGAAATAGAGTCATTTTAAACATTTGAGAGGGAAAAATTAGGACCAGTGGAACTAGTAAACTTCGAACACCAAATGGTTTAGAAATTATATACTCTTTCCGTCCTATTTTGTTTATTTATTATTTCTTTTCTGGACGTCCCAAAATATTTGTAAGATTTTTAAATTTATACATGTAAATAATTATTTTTTTCATAATAATATTTATGATCCTTCATTAAATGAAGGATTTTTATTAATATTTTCAATGAGTTAAGGGTAAAAAATGGCAAAATAACTTTCTTTAACTAAATTTTTAATATGTCTATTTTATCAAACCATACAAATAAAATGTAACGGAACAAGTAAAAGAATTTCAGTAAACTTTACTCATTGCATTTGTCACTAAATCAGACACACAAGTTTTTTAAAGTGCCTACTATAAACTAGGTTATGGTTAATGATATCATAGCTTAAATAATTTTCCATGTGAATAAAAAAAATTAGGTGACAAATAAAAGTAATTAAGTGAGTTATTAAAAAATACTAGATTTTATTATAGAATTACTTATTAAAGTAACCACTTTTCTTAGAAGAATTTAAAAAGTTATTCAAATGAAAAGACACACGGTAGAAAGTATGTATCGAATCGATCGAAGGTGCGATGAATAAAACATTATATATATATATATATAAAGGAGAATCAAAGGATTTTTCCAATGTTGAAGTGATGCTTCCTCTAAAAAGTGAGATTGTATAGATTTTGAGCATTTGCTTCTATTTTAACTAAGAGATTGGAAGGAAATTTTATATTTTAAGGAGAGAGATTCTCATAAAAATTTAGCACAACTAAGGGTATGAATGAGTCAAGCCAGCTCGCGAGCTATTCGAGCTCGATTCGAAAAAAGTTCGGCTCGAATCAAGTTTAAACTTGAGCCTAATGATGTTCAGCTCGAAAGCTCATCGAGCTTGATTGAGCCTTGTCGAGCTTTATATATAATATATATAATATTTATTTTGGACTTCCTCGAGCCTCGAACCTCAAGCTGAATCCGAGCTCAAAATTTTTTGAGTTGAACTCGAGCCTCTCGAGCTCAAGCCGAATTCGAGTTGAGCTATTGAACGAAGCTTGAGTTGAGCTAAATCCTATTGAGCAGAGCTTCGAGCTTGGCAGGAGCTCGACTCAGCTCGGCTCGTTAACACCCCTAAGCACAACCTTTCCCCTTTTTACTTTATGATTTCTACTCATCTAGTTCTCTTTGTTCCCCTCTTAAATAAAGCCAAACAAATATATTGTTCCCTCTTTCATAATAAAATAGAGTCGCATCAAAAATAAAAACTCATTTCTTCTTTTTGCTCAAGCGATTGATGTCTCCTCTCCTTACTGTTGCATCTCCACTCGGTGTTGCGTCACAGTTCAGGCTAACTAACATCCAAGGTTATATTTCTTTGTCCTTCTAAGCTCGACAGTGATGAAAGACAGAGAGAGGTGGATGTGGAGCGTTGATTTTTGACGATACCAAGTCATTTTTGGCAATTTCAATCAACAAGGTGAGCTTTAATCATCTACTTATGAGTTAGATTTGATTAGTTCTACTGATACTTCTTTTTCACCCTCTTAGATGTAGAAAATGAACTTGCGTCTAAAGCCGTGGAAATTGTATCACATAGTTTACACTAATATTAAAATAAGTAATTTTTTAATTGATTCTGGATTTTTGTAGGTCTCCTTTGATAATCAATGATTTTCACCGTTACACTCAGATTTTCTGTCTCCCTGATAATCAACGATTTTCACCATTACTCTCACATTTTCTATCTTTATTTGTTGTGGTTGTGTGCCCACTCAAGTGGGACCCACAATAAATTTGAAAGGAAAATATAGGAAGTCAAAAATGGAAGGCAACGTAGTTGTACACGGCATCCCTACGTGTAGTCAAAAATGGAAGGCAATGGAGTTGTACACGGCAGGAGTTGTACATGGCATTTCTACGCGTTAATCTGCCTATAAATAGAGGCAGAGGCAGAACACACAACACACAGAAGAAAGAAGAGAGAAAATGTAGCGAGAGAGTTTTCTAATTTTAGGATGGGTTTATACGACGGCCAGAGGCAGAACACACCAACACAACAGAAGAAAGAAGAGAGAAAATGTAGCGAGAGCAGTTTTCTGATTTTAGGATGGTTTCCCTAAGCTTACAGGAAGAGAAAAATATGTGAGGAAGATTATTATGAAGAGTGTTTTGGGACAATTTGAGTGTACTATTTTTTTGTATTACTCTCGTGTGTACCTACTATTTTAATAGTGGAAAGAAGATCGAATTTTGTCCCGTGGACGTAGCCCCTAAACAGTGTGACGGGTGACCACGTAAATCTGTGTGTCACAAGTTTTTATTATTCCGCTGCGTTTAATGTTCTTCTTAATCGGTTTGAAGGGCCCAACGAGTGGTATCAAGAGCTGATGCCAAGGCAACTGGTATCAGAGCTGAATTCCTAACAAGTGGTTTATCAGAGCCGGAGGTTTCGGTATGGCCCAGCCGGTTCAGTTTGTGGACGGATCCGGGTATATATTTTGAAAAATAAATATACCAGATAGAAAGAAAATGCTACACGAGTCCATTGGTGTTGTCCGCTCGAAAGACGTTGCAGAATGTCGGAAAGACGTTGCAAAATCGACTTAGTGATGAATAGTAGAATAGTAACTCGATGGTGAATAGTTACTATTGGCGTTACTGTTGCTGAGCCCGTCACTGTTAATCCCAGCACTATTCATGCATAGTACTATTCACATGTACAGTTACTATTCATGCATACAGTTACTATTCGAGTATACTGTTACTATTCATGATCATTATTCACGTATACGGTTTATGTTGGTGAAGATATTCTGCACAAGTCAAAGTGAACAAGAGACATAACCCAGTTGCCAGCGACTTAGAGTAGAGTGGGCAAGTGTTTGCAGAGGTGGACGACATCTCAGAAAGTCCACAGTGGCCAGCGACTTAGAGCAGAGTGGGCCAATTTTTGCAAAGGAGGAGGTGGACAACAAGACAAAACACAGTTCAGCAACTCAGTAATAGGATGGGCCAGTGTGTTGTAAAGGTGGATCGATATCGTCAGAAAAGTCCAGTGGCCAGCGACTCATAAAGAGGCGAGAGTGGGCCAAGTGTTTGCAGAGGTGGACGATTTTTATCTCAGAAAGTCTAGTGGCCACGTGACTCTGAGCAGAGTGGCCAGTGTTGCAGAGGTGGACGACAGTCTCAGAAATCCACAGTGGCCAGGAGGACGTCAGAGCAGCAGTGGGGCCAATGTTTTGCAAAGGGGACGACAGATCATAACACAATTTGCCAGCGACTCAGAGCAGAGTGGGGCAGTGTTTGCAAGGTTGATGACCGATCAGTAAACAGTTAACCAGCGAAAACCCTGCAGAGTAGAGTAGGCCAGTGTTTGCAAGAGTGTGATGACAGACATAACATGGCTGGCCAGCAACTCCAGAGCAGGAAGTGGGCCAGTTGTTTGCAGAAGTGGACGATATCTCAAAAGTCCGTGGGCCCCCAAAGCCCGAACCTTCCAGAGCAAAGTGGGCCAGTGTTTGCTGAGGTGGCGATATCTTCAAAAATGATACATAGGAGCAGTCCAGAGGGGTTTCGTAGAAAAAGAGGATTGTGGTTTTGCAAATGGAAGAAAGAGTCCTGTAATCGGTCTTAAGCAGGCACTTAGCACAGTGGTACATAGAAGTTTGAGTCTGTTTGGGGGACAAGGCTACAGAAAACGACTACTTCAGATCACTGTGTTTTTTATGAAGAAATTCTCTGTTGATGACTACAGTTGTTTTTGCCTATGTGGTTGATTGTTGGTTCAAAATCTAGTAAGTCTTTGCCGTGAAAGACGCTGTGGGACCAATCAACAGCAAATTCTTGGCATGAAGATTACAAGAAATGCGATGAAAGCGCAAGAAATTATGGTTGTCAACAAAGAATACACTCGAGAACAGTTACTTCAATCGGTTTAGAATGGAGAACGCAAAACGGTTAAGTTGCCTCCTTACTAATTCACTTTTAAATTAAGTTGCTAAAACAGTGCCCTTCTACGCGGATGGAGAGAAAGGAAGAATGAAAAGATGTCATAATGCTTCAGCATGTTGAAGCTTGATGTGATGCCAATGGGGGTTTTGTACCGGCCAGATTATTGCTCCTCATCGGAAGTAGTGAGTCAGTTTCTTTAAAATCTTGGAAAGGAAGCATTGGAACTGCAGTGAAAATGGATTCTTCGAGGTACAACCAAAAGTATGGTTTTTCTGGCTTTGAGAATGAAGAAGCCAGTATTAGTCGATTTAACCGATGCAGATATGGCTGGGGATGTTGGATCGAAGAAAGTCTACCATCCCAGGATATCTAATCAATTTGGCAGAGGGAGCCGTGTCGTGGCATATCAACGATTACTGAAGCGTGCAAAGAGTGCTGTGTAACAACAGAACCAAGAACCGAAAAAGAAGACTGCAGGTGGGTGGCTCTTTGTGGTCGAAAGCTCCCGACTAAAGGAGGGTCGGCGCGTGTCCCGCAAAGTTTAGCGGCGGTACAAGAATGGTGGGCAGATATAATAGATTATAGCTGCAAGGGATGATGATGGCTTAACGTCCTACTTGAGTTGTGCAGGGGGAGATTTGTTGTGGTTGTGTGCCCACTCAGTGGGACCCACAATAAATTTGAAAAGGAAAATATAGGAAGTCAAAATGGAAGGCAACGGAGTTGTACAGCGGCATCCAATAGCTTAGTCAAAAATGGAAGGCAATGAGTTGTAACACGGAGGAAGTTGCATGGGCATTTCTAACGCGGTAAACCTGCTTATTAATAGAGGCACGAGGCAGAATCACACAACACGACAGGAAGGAAAGAGAAAGAGTACGAGAAGAGTTTTCTTAATTTTAGGATGGGTTTTTCTAAACTTAGGGAGAGAAAAATAGTGGGAAATTATTATAAGTGTTTTTGGGAAACACTTTGAGTGTCACTATTTTTTGTATTACTCTCAGTTGGTACCTACTATTTTAATAAGTGGAGTAGAAAGGATTCGGATTTTGTCCGTGGGACGTACCCTAAAAACAGTTGAGGGTGAACCACCGTAGAATACTCTGTGTGTCAAAGTTTATTATTTTCGCTGCTTAATTTTTGCTGCGTTAATTTTCTCTTAATCGGTTGAAAGGGCCCAACGAGTGGTATCAGAGCTGATGCCCAACAACTGGTATCAGAGCTGATTCCTAACATTATTCACAATTAAAATGATTATAGAAGGTTTTTGTTTATTAAAAATTTCAATATGATTTTGTTGTTTTTAGGGATGTGATTAAAATGATAGATTTAGTGTTGCAAAATTATTTTGGGCATAAATATTCATGCACGAATTTTGAAAGATGAAAATCATGGACCATTTGATGAGAGGATCTCATAAACTGATCAGTGATTTTCATAAATGAGTTTTGAAATTGAAAATACTTTTCCAGTTATGTAGGAGATTCACCAGGAAAGAAGCTTACTTAGGTTCAATACTGAATTTCTATTGAAGAAATTGTAATTGTGTTTATTATGGTTTGATGCGTACCATTATTATGTAATTTATATTTTATCCTATTTACAGATTGTTGGTAAAAGAATTTGAGCTTGAAGGTATGCGTGAATCTTTTTTGTTTTCTATGAGGAAGGATGTTTCTCTATTAAATGATTATTTATTTCATTTTCTAAATTCATCTTAATGACCAGTATTTGTTTTTTTTAGTAATATCTAAATTTGAAATTCACAGTTCTTGCACAGTTATTGACTATACCTCTTCAAATCAAGCTTATATGATTTATGGCGTCAGTTTCACTTAGTTTTTTTTTTTTTTTTTTTTTTTTTTTTTTTTTTTTTTTTTTTTTTTTTTTTTTTTTTTAAATGTTTTTTTTTTTTTTTTTTTTTTTTTTTTAAATGTTATTCTATGTGAATTATATTTCTATTGTTATACTTTGAATAACCTTCTCTGTAGGGCAATAAAGAAGATAGAGATCTAATCGGATTCATCACTTCTTTCTGCAGTTTGATTCTCAATAAGAGAAAAGATAACTTTCTTGATGCTGGTAAGTTATGAAAAGAAAATGCACATTTTTAAAAATTTATTATATGAATGAATTTTCATGTTTGGATCATAACTAGGAATTTAAAATAAATTTTTTTATCCATACTAAACATAAAATATGAATAAAGAAGAATGTTAAGGTTAGCTAATTCCCAAAATTGTAATATTAATCTTGCAAATGGTATGATCTTGGCATCAAAAGGGGCAAAGGTGGATTAGGTTAACATAACACTAGGTTAGTTAAGCCTTTTATGCTAATTAGATGCTTTGTATGCATTTGTTAACTGCTACCAATATCTTCTTTATTTTCTTTGGTAATTTCTCTTCTAAGATAGCATCAAATTTTGAAATTAGTGAAACACTTGGCATAGAGTGGATAGGTGTTGATTCTAATGTGTAAACACCTTTAAGTTGTCCTTAGGAACTATATGACTTATATCATTTAAAGATTAAGAATTTACATTCTAATTTAAATATTTTTCTTTTTTTCTATTGTAACAAGAAATTTAGTCATTTTATCTACCTCCTATTTTGAGTTTACATTTAGTTGGTTTTGTTAAAATGGTAGGTGAATGTTACTTACACTGTGACTCTTATGGTTTTCGATGTTCTCAAACTGAAATGTTAATTAATTATTTTTAATATAATTTCAAATGAAACTGAATATCATTCTTAAAAAGAAAAAAAATCAAATTAGCAAACGTTGGTTCCTTCGTATGATTGAGCTTTAATAGGAATTAAAACTAAGCCCAATTCTCATTTATAATTTTGCCTTAAAGGCAATTAAGGCAGAATTATAAAAGGAAATTTATATTGAAACTATAAAAGGCAATGAATAATGTAAATCTTAGTTGGTTGATAAGTTGCCATTGCCTCATTCAAATTCAAATGCTAGATAAATATATTTTGTCAAATTTATTGAAATGATGCTATTTACGTAGTAAGATCAACAAACGATTCGTATTTTTCGGTATTTCTTAATATAAATGCATATCCAATTTGATATTTCATAAACATTTTATTTTTATTATGATAGAAAATTTAATTAACTTATAACCCAATTCAACTGAAAATGTTCATAATTTACTTGAAAGAAGAATAATGCAAATAAAGAAATTAAAACGATCATTTCTTAAATAGAAAAATATAATCTTATCTAAATATGAAAATAAGGTTAAATCCTAAATAAAAAAAAAAAAACTCAAATTAAATAGGAAATATAAAAATATTTGAGAATAATATTTTTAAATTATTAATTAAGGTAAAATATAAAGTATTGTAAATTATAATTATACTATTTACAGTACGTGTGATATTGGCGGGATGTTATCTAGACGCTTATATGGCAGGCCGCCCATCCAATCACAGCTCGTCGGTGCCCTTAGCATTCTACCAACTAACCCACGCTATTAATAATTTTCCTCTACCACTTTGTCTACCCTCAACTATTTCTATTATTCCCACTTTATCCCCAGTACACATCACCTCCTCTCTAGCATCACATTACTTATTTGCCCTTGTATTTGTCCAAAATATGCTTTTTAGCTCTCATTATATCTATTTCCCTTCTTGGTAAAATTACCTTATTGGGCATTTAAAATGTTCTTTCGGGATGGGAGGATCCACAGTAGCATTATAGCAGTCTAGTTTTGGCGTATAAAAGAAATTAATCATTATTTTATGAAAAAGATAACTATTAAAATACATTCAATTTATAAATAAATATTACGCAAAATAGTACTTTGACCACTAAACTTATTCCAAAATTTTAATTTAGTTTATAAATTTTAATTGAAGTAAATTGGACTCTTTAAATTTATGAATTTAATATGGTAAGACATCATTAATTAAACTATTGACTCAATTGCTAAATTTAGAAAATTAAAAGTTAAATTGACATAAATTCAAATTCAATTCAATACTTAAATTACAATCTAATAAATTTAAAGGGTCAATATTACTCAATTTTGATATAGTTATAAATTGGACTTGCTGCTAGCCTTATACGATTTTAACTTGCTAATTGTAGTGAGGGGTTGGTATTACATGAACAAAATGTGATGTCACTTCTGGAAGAGATACCTTTACTTTTCAACTAGGAGAAGGAATAATTTCACATTAAATCGATAAAATTAAAAATTGAATTACATAGATTAAAATTGGACTACGTACAGACTGAGTTTGTTTATTTTAGTTTTGGGCATTTAACTAAATAATTTCTGCAACCAAATTGAAAATCAAAAGTTGAAGTTACTTCATAAATCATTTTAAACCTATTAATTTGAATAATTAAATTGAAAAACTAAATGAATTCAATTCAATTTTTATTTTTCAACATTAAATAATGTATGCTCTTCTCTAATAATTAGAAGAATTCATCTAGATATAGATATGGTAAACATATTGTTTTGTTGCCTAAACATGCAATAACTTATTTATTGATATTTCTTCTATAAGTTTTTTTTACATAGTTAATTGGCCAAATGAAATAATTTTATTTTTAAAAATTTTCACATTGTTTCTCAATTTCTCTAATGCAATAATATTTCACCATTAGCATATCCCTTGCCCAATACTAAAAGGATATCTAGAAAAAAAAAACAACAACAATACCATTGATTGTTTCACAAACATGATTGATTTAAGAATAACAATGATGTAAAATTTTTTAAAAAAGGAAAGGTTTGATGCTGAAATTTAAAGAAGTGAATATTAGAATATAGAGATTGGCTTGATTAGTGAGTGAGTTTATATTCCCTCTATTTCTATTTATAAAATTAATTATAAAATTACTCTCTCTTCCTTCGTCCGCAACTTCAACTTTACTGTTGCAAATATTATAAAATTTTCTTCGTCAGATTTCATGCTCAAATCCCACACATCAATAGATAGTTTCAACACTTGAGGCGACCAAATCTACTAATTGTGCAAGTGTTGACGATAACTGAATTGTTGCATTTAAATGCTATCAGAGCCTGAGATCAATCGTGCTTAATAGACGTCTGAGTTTAGCCGGAGTGGAGACAAAGGCAACGGAGAGAGAGAGGAATTGGAAGAGTTGTAAGTGAAGTGTAAAAAGGACTATGAATTTTTTTGTTAGGAAATTATTCATCGACCAACATTGAAACGAAATGAAGAACTTCTTGATGGCAGACTCCTTGCTTTTTAATGCAGTCTATAATCGCAAATTGGCCTTACAAACCTATAGTAGGTTCGGTTGAAGGAGGCAGATTTTAGCTAGCATGATTTTCAAATTTGAATGATTCAATTAAAATTGAAAATGGCTAAATTAGTGTTTGAAATGGTAAATATTTCAAATCATTTGCTTTCATTTAGAGAGAAATAAAGTGGATTTTTGTATGTCTTTTTAAATAAAATGTCAAAGAGAAAAGGGCTAAAAATATTGCTTTGAAAATCTAAACACATTTAATGCATTTTACGAGCTTTGTCCGCTACTCTTGGTATTTTTATATACTTAATATTTTAGATTTTTACCTTTTAGTAAGTTTATCGAAATAAATGAAACACTCTAATTAGAAATTTTGTCTAAATATACGAATCGGATAAAGTATGTAAAAACAAAAATCAATAGTTATATTATTTTTTTACTTCAAGTTTCTTAAAAGTTAAAGATTATACTGATTCAGTCTGAATAGTCATAAAACATGAGTAAAAAAGATACGAAATTACTATTAATAATACAATTAATCAATAATATAAAAAGTCATATTTTATAAAAATTCATATATATATGGCACATAAAACTTACTATTATAAATCATAAAATTTTGTTGCTCTTTTAATAAACAAAGAGATTTATTTAAATTCTTTTAAATAAAAAATAAAAATAATTATTTTGAATAATAAAATTAATAGAGGTGATATTAAATTTTTCTACTTGGAGATGATATTGATAAAAAGATAAAAAAAAGTAATATTTCAAATGCTTTCATTATTCAATTTGGACCATAAATAAGTTCTCTTATTCTTCCATTGATTGTTTTTCTAAGAAATTGCTAATGTTAAATTATAAATTTTTAATATAAATATATTCGATTATTTAATTATTGATAAATGAACTGGCATTTTAATTTAACAATAAAAATAATAAGATAAGTCTACTTAGCTGAGATAAGTGTTCAAAAGTAACTAAATATAAATATTTTAAGGAAAAAATTAGTTATCAAAATTCAATGTTTTATAGAAAATTACTCTCATAGGAAAGTATATTTCGAAAAAGTAATTTTAATTATACTGAATTATTATAGTATTTGGATAATAATAAAAATTTCTATAAAAATAAAATAATTATATTTGAAATTATCCAAAAGTTATATATATATGTATGTATACACACATTAATGAAATGAAATTTTTACAATATTCAATTAATATGAAATACAAATATTTTGATAAACTATTTATAAATATGACTCATCGAAATATCTTTATCTCGTAAAATAAAATATAGTTTTGATTATCATAAATAACAGTAAATATCATATTGAACTAAATATTTTATTATGAAATATATTAATGTTATTTTATTTTTAAAAATATCTTATTTAATCAAATTACTTGTAAGAGAGAATAAAAGAGAAGAAAAGAGATTAGTAAAAGAAAAAAAAGAGAAAGAGAAGAAAGGGGTAATGTTGTAAATGGAGAGGGTGCAGAAAGCATGGGCAACAAAAATGTTATTTGGAATGGCAAAAAAGGGCAATGACGGAATCTAACCTAACTAAAGTACACAAACAAGCATACGTTCCCTTTCTTTATCTCTCTAATAAATAAATAAAAAAAAAAAAAAAAACCCATTAACAAGGTAACCATATTAGCATTTAGCACCACCCTCTTAAAAATGCCAACGCTCTAAAATAAACCCCAACGAAAGGTGGTAGATGCATGAGCCACAGCCACAATATAGTTTCTCCTGTCTCTCTCTCTCTCTCTCTCTCTCTCTCTCTCTCTCTCTTCTTTGACTCTTTTCACCACCTTCTCCTCCTTCAATCCCATAACCCCTTTTCAGATTTCACCTAAAACCTCTTTCTTTCTCTCGGTTTCTACGCTTCTGTCAACCACCAACACCACCACCACCTCCACCACTATCTCCACCTTGTATCTGAGGTAAAAGACCTTGACTTTTGTTGTTTTATCTCTTCCTTCCTGTTGTGGGCTAGCTCTGTATTTTGCTTTTAGCTTTTCAAAGATTGTACATGGTTTTTGGTTGGTTGGTGTGTCAACTCTCAGTTTGGTCATGGCCATTTTGCTTTATGGGCCTAAAAAGGGGCAAAGACCTCTGCTTTTTATGTTGGGCTTTTGTGGGTTCCTCTTAGATTTTCATATTTGTAGCATTTTTTGTATGGGGTGAGGGGGGTTTAGTTTTAGTTTTAGTCCTTGGCTTCGGGTATGATCCTATCTAATCCTCCATGAAAGGTGGTAGGTTGATGGGGGTTGACTTCTTTGCCGAGCAGAGAGGGAACTGCAATTCTTCTCCTGCCAATTCTTTGGGCGTCTCTATTATTCGAATCCCCGTTTAGTGCTATGAGTGCTGTCGGTTTTATTTATTACCAATTTATCAATACAAGATTTTTCGATTTTTACTTTCCTAAGCTGGCCTTGTCTCTGTCACCTTGTCCTTTGTTTACAATTTGATTAACTTCTATTGTGAAAAGATTCTTGAGCCAAGACAAGTATTATTATTATTATTTTTCCACTTGTTTGTTCACATTGTAGAATTGAATGTGGGAATGGATTCTCTAGTGTAAGTAACATCTACAATCAAACTGCACATTTCTTAGCCAGATATAACTACTGGGCTTTTTGCTTTACTTTCAAGGGAATCGTTACTTCTTTTTTTTTTTTTTTTTTTTTGCGGTCCTCTCATTATCTCGGAATCCCCGTATTCAGTGCTAATGAGCGCTGTCCAGGTGTCTTATTCTTTACCCAATTCTAGTTCCAAATACCAAGATTTTTCGATTTTTTACTTTTCCCCTCAAGCTGGCCTTGGTTATTCTCTGTCACCTGTACACTTTGTTATACAATCTTGATTAACTTCTATTGTGAAACAGATTCTTGAAGCCAAGACAAGCTATTATTATTATTATTGTTATCACCTGTCTTGTCCATTGTAGAATCTGACATGTGGAATGGATTCTCTAGTTGTAACAGTAAAACATCTACGAACTCAACACTTGCAATTTCTTAGCCCAGATTATAAACTACTGGGCTTTGCTTCTACTTTCAAGGGAACTTCGTTACCTTCTTTTTCTTTTTTTTTTTTTTTCTTATTGATTTTTCTCGGTCTAAGCTTGATGGTGTCTGAGCCACCCTAAGCCCACTAAGCCCAGCCCTTACTTCGCCCCGGGTGACAGCCCTCCTTTTATTTGGTTTGTGTTTCGGAGTATTTCTAGAAAGATGCAACGGTCATTTCTTAGCTACCTGTTTTTAGGACCCATGTTGAAAAACTTGAAAAACCATACTATAATAAAATAAGAGTCGGGTCGTGCTAAAATATAAGTTCTCGAATTTCATTTTCAATATCCGAAGGCAAAATACCTCAATTTACACGTCTTGGGGCTCTTTGGCCACTATATAAATGAGGTATCTCACCACCACAAAACTTCCACCTATTCCTACCCCTGGGAGTTTTTAATTATTGAGTTAATATTTATACCTAGATGACGACAACTATTTCCTCTCCATGTAATGGAGCTTGCACATTCATAATTAATAAAGCCCAATCCCGCCCATAGCATTTAAACAACTTCTTCCCCACACACCTCTAATGTATTAGGTTTGCCCTTACCCATAAGGTAGAAGTTCCTCACTACATGTAAACGCCTCTCAGGAAGAATTTAAATAGTTAGGAAGATGTATCCAATTATTGAAATTTCTTGCGGGTCATTGCCTGCACATTACGGAATACGCAAGGCTTTTTCATGGACAATATTCAATACCAAGCTGCCTCTTTATCCTCCCGCTCCCAATAAAAATTGTAAAACTCTTGTAACCACGTTTTGTTCTTGTCAAATAAATGCAATATAGTTCAAAAGGCTTTTTATTGTCCCTAGAACTTAGTTGTGTCCTTTACCTGATCCTAATCAAAACGTTTTAACCGCTCTCTTATAAAAACCAATTAGCTATTCCGGTCATTTCCTGGGCCGAGCTCCCTTCTTCTATACGCCTCGCATTTCATTTATGTGCGCTGTCCACTCTTTTAAATATATTTTTTTTTTTTTTCCCTCTGGTTTTTCATTTGGAGCACATTATTTATTTTTTCAAGTAGTTTGGTAATAGATCTTCTTGCCGCTTCTTACGTAGCCAACGTCCTCACAGGTAAAGCGTACGGCGAGGTGTGTATAAAAATACTAGGGAAGAGGACCTCTCACCCTCCGTCCAAAGGCCCCTATCGACTTTGTGCGGCTCGAGCACCCGAAGGACTATAAAGTCCCCGCCCACAAGCTATGGTCTAAGAGCTTACCGGGAAGTTTTTTTTTTTTTTTTTTTTTTTCTATTGATGTTTTTCTCGTTAAGTTGGGTGTTAGCACTAGCTAGCAGCTTACTTCCGGTGAATCTTTTTTTGTTTGTGTGGTTAGATGAAGGTTGTTGCTCGGTAGGACTTTGACTTGAAACTTATAATATGGGGTGTAAAAGTTTCATCTTTCATACGAGCAATCATACAGCTTGGGGCTTTTGGCACTTAAATGGACTCCACTCACATTCTCTGGGAGTTTTAATTATGAGTTAATAGTTATAGTGAAACTTCTCTGTATGGATTGCATATTACTAAGCAATCGCATAGTTTAACAACTTCTCTCAACACTTATGTATAGTTTTACATAGGATTTTATTCCCTTATGCTGGGATTAATAGTTGAGATTATCCATATGATTTGGGTTTGAAGATACCAAGATTTTTCATGAAAACAGCTGCTTTATCCTCAAAATTGTATTTCATTTTTTTTTAAAATATTGTTAAAACTTTTTATGCCAAGTGCTTGCAATAAGTTTCTTTTTAAAACAATTGTATTCCTTTTCTGGTCCTTTTATCCTTCTAGTGCTGTCCATCTAATCTTGTTTTCATTTGCATATTTTTTATCAGTTGTAATAGATCTTGCCTTTTGTGATCCAAGAAGCTAGGTGATAAATGCTGAGGGCCCTCGTCCAAGCCATTGTGGGCTGAGACGAAGGCTATAATCCGCAATGGTTAGCTTACGGAGGCGTAAACTCTTGGGACTATGTGCTGGTAAACACTAATAATCCATTTCATGTGAAATAAATGATTGTGTATGTTGAATTAGCCAAATTAGATGGTACCATATCCTTTCGAGCAGCATATTCACTTAGTAGCAGTTATGCCTAAATGGTGTTCTTCTGTTCTTTTGAATTGCTGTTTGTCCTAATATATTCTTGAGTAGATTCATTGTCTTGATATTTTGAATTCATTTAAAAGGCCTTTGTAACTAAATAAACTATGTTGGAATTTATAAGGTAGTTAAAAGAATTTAAGGCTTTTATATCATGCGTGAATAGTATTATTTATCAAATTAATGGGTCTTTGCAGGGAGAAGTTCTTTCTTAACTCCACTTCCTCGATTTTTTGATCATGGAAATACTCCTGTAAGCTCTTCCCACAGTGCCAGGTGTATCAGTGTGCATCCCCTGCCGACAGAAGATGTCAAGGAGCCAGGGGAGGTAAAGATAGCTTGTGATTTCTATTTATTTTCATAGTATGCATGGTGGAGAGTTGTTTTTTTTTATTTTTTTTTTAAGGCTGTAAATGTAGCATTGTAGATACTGGATATGCTGGATGTGAATTTTTATTTACATATGTAATGCCAATTTTATTAAAGCTCAAGGTTTTAAGGATGGAGTGTGGTTCGAGGGCCAGTTTGCATGGTCTGCTTTACAGAAGAGAGTGAATTAGGATGCTATTTAGTCCCGTACTGTTAATGATTGTGCCATAGCTGGATGCTTTTGAAGTATAAGGTTCCTGATGCTAAGGGAACATAGATTGGGGTGTTGAGGTGCCTGTTGCTTCTTAAGCTTTGACATGGAAAGTCAAGTTTCTCCCTTCAAGACTTGCTTTTATGTTTGTATAAAGGATTTTAAGATTATAGATTTGTGGGCAACCATTGTGTGCAGCCAATAGTATGACTTGTTGCTGTTGTATGATGGCAAAATGATATGAATCTTGTATTCTCTTTAATAAGCGCATGGGATTTTGTAACTGTATTGATATAGATGATGGAAAGTGTTGTGTATCGTAAGATATATGTACTTAAAATTTCTATTTCAAATCCTACAATATCTAAATGCATTATATTGTTCAATGTTGTTCACCAGAAATCAATTGTCAAAATTGGAGATGGTTCTTCAAATGTATCAGCCTCTAACTCATCAAAAGAGCAGCAACCTCAATCATATCCAGGTTTGTCTATTTAGAGAAATTCTGATTTAATATGACTGATTATGCAGAACTAAATATCAATTGCTGAACTAGCTCTATAAGTCAATATTTGGTTTCTTCTGGCAAACTAGTTCTTAAATTA
The DNA here is from genome assembly GCF_014843425.1 of Jatropha curcas. The sequence goes on along the minus strand of NW_023591374.1, from coordinate 172,615 downwards.
TGTGGATATTTTTGCTTAAATACCATAGACTTAGGCGTACAACATACACTGCCAACATATAGTTCTCAGAGATATGTTAATTGTAATGTACTGAGCAAGATGATGCACAAGAAGATAGAAGTGGGACAAGATTGGAAATGATGGAGGGATAAAGTGATGCAATTGGTTCCAACAATCTGTGTGGATTGGTTTCAGATAAAGGGCACTATCATCCTCTCATAATAGTCCTAATGCATTGGAAAGTTTGTTTTACAATCTGGAGTTGTAATGAGGAAACACACTGGAGTTCTTCATCCATGATAGTCATGGATATTGTGAACAGGAATACTTAATAAAGCCTCAAGTATTAAGAATTCTTTATCCAAGTCTAGGATAATTCGTTCCTCAAACTTATGCTTTTATTTCTCAACACAATGATTTCCTCGTAATGTTTCTTTTGTTGAAGAAATGAAATCAAGCAAATGTGATCTTTTTGGGCCTTTTGTAGGGGTGTTACTTGGATGTATTTGACAGTTGGAATATAAGATCTTGTAATATAACCAGAAAAAAAAAAAGAGCTGAAGGTGTCAAAATTTGACTGGTTGGGTTGAAGGTCTTGGTGAACTGAACCAGTAGAACCAGTAGAGATCATTTAAAATATATATTTTGAGCATGGAATTCGAAGATACTGGAGAGGAGAGATTTCCTTACCATGAATGAGGAGCAAAGTTAATAGTTGGATCAACTAGCTAATTAATGTACCTGTTCACAGGAAGAGGCACTGAGGGCATATTTAATTGTAATGCAATGTAAATTGCAAGCTGGAAGTCAGAAGAAAGTTTTCCACTAGAACCACAAAGTTCCACTACTTAATTGTGATTTGATGATGTAGGCTATTCAGGTAATAAGTCATTGTCATTGGTAATGTGGTGGCGCTAGGTAATAATGTTATAATTCTTCCTATTATCATGTGGCCAGTCACTTTAAGTACCAGTTGGCCTTTTGAGATCACCCTGCTTTGGATTTTTTTCTGATGTTGTCATCTCAGAGTTTAATTTGCATGCCATTTTCCCCCCTTGAATCTAATGTCCTTAGGGGCTGGGTTAGGGAGGAGATGGGGTGCAGAGATGCGATTAGCTAAGAGAACTTGGCACTCAATAATTATTGCTTTGTTATATTTATTTGGTGAGAATAATTACATATAATATTGAGTTATTTTAATGTTTTGTTGTGTTTATGTGGTAATTATGTAGGAATAATTATAGGAATAAGTATGACTTTCCTAACCAAACTCAATCAGATCAAACCATTCTGTTCTACAATAGGAGGCTTAATATTTTTCCAGTGCTTTGCGTCCTCGGTATATCATAATAGGAGGGCCTCTTTGCATTATGAACTTTCTCCTCTGTTATAATCATTCAAAGGCATATCTTTCTTTGACTCCTTAACAGAAATATGGACATAGATTCATGGGCGTGAATGGCTTGTTAGCATGGTTAAGAAATTGATCCTTAGCAACAAATTTATTTGAGAAGTTGCTATATTGATTCTCATTGAGAGTGCTGAATGATCTCTATCTCTCTTTCTCTGTCTTCTCTCTGTGTGTTTTGTGTGTGCCCTATCCTTGAGAAATAATGCTCCTTAAGTGGATACTGATGCTTGAATGTGCCTGCCACTTACTGTACCGTGTTTGTTCATACAAAGACTATTTCGGCTGAGCAAGGCTTTAATATGAGCTAGTACTCTTTGGCTTTGAACTTCAAACTGTGTCTTGACTCAGCTAAAAGCATCATAAGGTTAGAATCAACTTGCTGCTGCTTGGGATCCTTATGGCACAGAAATGAGCTTGGTCATTTTTATAGCTCTGCTTCTTGGGATGAATGAAATATGAAAAAAGAAAAGATTCTTTAATTGCATCGAATTGCAAGTAATTAAAGCACTTATTGGTTTATATGTACTTAATTAACAAGATTTCAAACTGAAATTACTCTGAAGTTTTAACCCATTTTTATCAGTTGTATTTTGCTATTATTATGTCTCTCTAACTTGCAGCTGGCAAAATTAGCATCGTTTCCAACAAACCATTAGTAAATCATTAAATGAAATCACAGGCTTAATTAGTAGCCTTGCTATCCATCTATCCACTATTCATTCTCTGTATGGATACCATTAAACATATACAAGCATTGTTATTGGATTCTTTTACCATTTAGTTTTTCATAGCTTTGTAATCCTGACTTGGAGCCTTTTAGATTTCATCATTACTAATTAATTCTTGTTGATTTAATAATATTCAGAGATCAGAGGAAATTGCTGTTTTGAGAATCATTATAATAGGACACAATGAAGAGATTCACTGTTTCAGATGTTACATATGAGTGTTGCCACTTGTTAGATCACTATTGAAATGCTGTTTGATATCCTTGAAATGGAATCTCTGGTGTTTGAGAGGCAGAAAAATCAGTTTGATCTTTGAAGAGGTCCTTTATTTCAAGCAATATATCTGGGACTACATGTGATAGAGAAGTCCTGGTTGTAGTAGTCCAATCCTTTATTTCTCAGTAACTGGTGTTCCTTTCAGGGTTTCATTTAGCGAACAACACATATTCCATATTTTCCCCTTCTCTTGAGTTTATATATGTGCAAAAAACTGCCTTTTTTGGGGATGCTTGTTTTGCTCTTGATTTTATATTCTTGGCATTGAACTATATTTCATTTTCTCTTTTCATTGCTTTATCTATGCAACAATATTTCTTTAAGCAAGTTCTTGATGTGGTTTTGGTAAATGATTGATTTGTTAACACCTTCAAAATGTGGGAGCTTTCTAAGCTAACATTATTTTTTCATTTTAGAGCAACCTGTTAAGCGTCGAAAGCGACACAGGAGAAAGCACGTTCAGAACCAGGAGCAATGCCTAATGAGAGGTGTCTATTTCAAAAATATGAAATGGCAGGCAGCAATTAAAGTTGACAAGAAGCAAATCCACCTGGGAACTGTTGGTTCACAAGAAGAGGCTGCCCGTTTGTATGACAGGTAGTGACCCGAACTTTGTAAATTTTGTAATAAAGATTCCCTTTGTTTGAGCTAAATGCCACAAAAGTAATATTGGTAGATGAAATCTTGCTAATTGATACAGAAGGTGTCATCTCTTTTGAAAGAGAGAAGTATGGCACCTTTGGTCAGCATATGCAGTACATTTCATTGTTTGAAGATGTTCACAATTATTTATGGGAAGTCCTGTGCAAAATGGTTGTGGTTGTGGGTGACTGAGGTGTATTGACCATTAAAATTTATGAATGAATAGAATGAGACCTTCTCTTAGTTCATAGTAAGAACCAGATTCTAGGGTCTTACCTTGGAATTGTTATATATAGTGATCTCTCATGTGCTTAGACAGCACGTGTAAACAACAATGGACCAGAAACGTAGGCTTGCTGTTATATGATAAAAAAAGTGATTTGCCCCTTGTATTCCCCCCCCAAAAAAAAACCCGACAATTCTGGTGGTTTCTTTTGGCTTTCTAAGTTCTGAAGGTTAGGCTTATATTTTCAAATATGGGACTGGGATGGTGTTCCATGCATCTCCCGACATGCTAAGCTAATACAACAAATTTTTTTTTTTCACAGTCCCATTATTTACAGGAAGAGCCTCATGTGAACTTTAGCTTAAAGAAACTCATAAAACTCACCGAAGGGTTTTGTATCTGCAGGGCTGCGTTTATGTGTGGGAGAGAACCCAACTTTGAACTGTCTGAGGAGGAGAAGCAAGAACTTAGAAAATTTAAATGGGATGAATTTTTGGCAATTACTCGCAGTGCAATAAATAATAAAAGTAATAGTCTTTCATCAGTGGTCTTTATTAGTCGTTATCTTTATCTACTGAATCTTTAATGGATTTTTTCATAATCCATTATCCAGAGCACAAGAGAAGAAATGGAGCCAGTTTGCCTAAGAAATCTGAAGCTACATTGCAGAATGGCGATTGGGATGACAAGCAAGGAGTTAACAGCTTTTCAGCTTCAGAAGATGTGGAGCCAGACTCGTCGACATCCTGAACATTTTGGTTTCAAAAGAGGCTAAACATTTCAGTTCTGACAGTCCAGCTTTAGCTTCTTGGCCTCCATTTTTTGGTGTACAAAGTTCTCTACAGGGCAGATGAAGGTAGACAACATCTTTGAGTAAGCAAGCAGATTTTTACAGTTTTAACTCAATAAAGAGACATATAGGCATAATATTTAATGTCACTGTCTGCAATCACCTTCATCTTGCAGAGCTGTTAAATATATAGCTAAATTACTTACTTTTTCCTTTTCTTTTTTTCTTTTTGGTACCCATCGTGGAGGTTGGAAACCACATAATGCTAGAGGAACTCTGTTTGAAGAATTTAAATTATTATTAATCAAAAATTCAAGTACTGTATTCATTAATCAGTAATATGTTCTCTACATGTTAGTAGTATTTGGCGGCAGCTACGAAAGCTGAAAAGGCATATAACTAGGTTATTTGATGTCTAGACAGCCATGTCTGACAACCAAATGTCGCTTGTTAGTACTGCAATTCTGAGTTTTGCCTAGTTGAGTTCAGCTATGGCTGCGGTTGGGGTCGGGAAGGTGACTTGAGATTTCTGTGTTAAAGGCGGCAGTTGAATGTGTCCTGCAACAGGTTGATTGCTATATTTTGCATCTCCATGACAATTTTCCTGTCTCTTCTTTTCTGCTTTGCTTATAGGGGAAAATAGCACTAGTGACCTGCACCTGAAATTACCTTAGATATGCGGGCTTGTAACTGGGATAATATAATTATGTTATTAAATTGAATTTCTCATTATATAGATTAATAAATGACATGTTAATTGAAGTTCGAGTTTTCTCGAATATGAGTTTTTACCAATTTGATGAGTTAAGGAATGACTGTTTTTATTATATAGTTCGCATTGTTATTTCGGTCCATTTGACTCTCAACAAATACAAAAAAATAAAAATGTCTGTAAAATTGTCTATGTAATGTAACTAAAATCATTTCTAAATAATAATAATATATACATTTTATTCAGCATTATACAGTATTTGTCAAGGACAACCCAAAGTAGGCAGAATTTTTTTTTAAACAATAAAATACTTTTTAAATTTATAAATGCTTAAAAATTTAACAATAATATTAATGTTTCAAAATCAAGGGCTTTTTTGTCATTTAATCAAAATTACATGCATTTATTTCATAATTTTATTTTTTTTTGGAATAATGATTGGATCAGGCTTGGTCAATGAATTTAGGCAAGAGATCAAGTTATGGTGCTAAACCCGAACCGGACCCGACACCATAATTACTGTAACAGAGTAACCTGACGATCTCTTGCTTCTCCTTCCTCTGCCAAAGTTTTCAGTCGACTAAAATCGAACTCAATTTAGTTTTCGTCTTTCTTTAAAAATGGCATCAGGCGATTCAAAACCCTCACAAACTGTGGCCACGAATCCGCCTCCGCCACCGCCAACATCATCTTCTTCGTTCTCTGAAAATTGGAAGGAGCGGATGTTCATCCCAACTCTACTCGCAGGTTTTTTTCCCCCATTCTTTTGGTACCCATTTCTTCTTTTGATTATAAATTTATTAAATTTGGAGGTGGTGGTTGTTCTTTTTAGGAATTGCCGGTGCAGGTGTCGGGTTGGTGTCAAAGCATCGAAAAGTTCATGGACTGGCAAATATTTCTGCGTTGTATGCTGCTAATTTTGCCATTGTTACTGGTTGCTATTGTGGTAATAATATCTCATTTCTCTATCATCTTTCCACAGATGTTGAATGAAGTACTAATTCTGTTGTTTTGTAGGATTTCCCCAATGATGAAGATGATATGCTTTTTTTTGCCTTTAAAAATTAATGTAAAAGACGCTGGGACTTAAAGTTTCTGATTGGAAGAATGCCTTTGCACTTGAACCCACTCTACATATTTTGTTATTGTTTTGGTTTTCTATATCCTGGCGCAAAGTTGGTTGTTTTATTATTACTATTACAGCCACTATAGACTGTGTAATTGCCACTATATTTCCTTGAATGCCTGCGAGAATTGAAAGTAAGAGGATCTGAGTTCCAATGCTTTCATTTTTCAAGCATGCCGAGTGATAGTCATGAGATGTTTTGATATTCTTCTTTGGAGAGGATCCTTTGTGGTGGATTTAGGATTTATAATCATGTCTTATTTTGGGAGAAACTTTTTTCTGTGCATTGGTTATATATAATTCTCTGAATGGTTCTTTTAAAACTATAATTAATATTTAGCAGTCTCTTGTCGTTACTATTTACTAGAAGTTGTTATATATTTGTGATATGGTTTGAGGAATGTGTTATGGTCTTGACATGTGGTTGTTGAAGGCTATAATTGTTGGTGTTGGTGTTGGAAACATACATTTGAGTTGTTGACAACTTTAGGACTAGCTTTTTTTCTTATTCCTGTTTCTTTGAATTAGAAGTGTGATTCTGGAATTCTGCATTTGCAGGGGCCCGGGAATTTGTGAGAGTAACTCGGAAATCAGAACCCGATGATCTAATAAACTCGGCGATTGCAGGATTTGGTAGTGGTGCTCTTCTTGGACGTCTTCAAGGTCAACTTCTGTTTATCAATCTCTGTCTTTCGATCAAACATTTGCGCATGTGTCTGTGGACACTGTTTGTTTCTTTTTCCATTTTTTCATTAATTTGTAAGGTCTAGCTTGCTTCATTTGCATGCGATGATAAATTGGAAATTTAGCTAGGGCACCTGCTTTAATTTAAGGATTTTAGAACTTGCATACTTTTTAATTTCATAGAATCATTTTCAACCTTCATAATTGAACCATCTAAAGAAATGAACAATTTCAATGATTTCTACCATCTCCTTTGTTTTCTCGCACATGGGTTTTTCTCCAGCTCCGCAGAAAGGTTGACTGCAAAATAGTGATCCACCTGTAAGATTGAATGTTGATATCTTGTTTCTGCATTTTCCATATAAAAGGCAAATCTAGATGTTTTTTCATTTTGGATAAATGCTTTGGACTGTGATATGATATGACCTATAATCAAGCCATGCGTTTGATGCTTTAATTTTAAGAATCCATTCTTATAGATTTATGCTTCTTGTTGCTGGATCTGTTATATATTTTTATTTTAATATATCAATCTGTCATCAAAGTGTGGAGAACCGCCATCTAAAAGAAATGATACAGATGTCAAAATGAATTTCCTACCATCCAGGCGTCGTTTTGGTTTTTCTCGCACATGGGTTTATTTCTCTCTCTCAGCCTGCGGTGAGAGGTGAGTGAGAAAGCTCACGCTCGCGACTCCACGGCTGTAAAGATCTCGAACTGGTTTGATAATCTTTGTTTTCTTGCTTTTTCGCCATACTCAAAAGGGCAAATCTAGAATGTTTTTTTGTGTCATTTTGATAAATGCCTTTGGACTGTTGATGATGATACTGAACGTCTAACGTAATCAAGCAATGCGTTTGATGCTGTTTAAATTTAAGAATCCATTCTTATGAGTTTATGCTTTCTTTGTTGTGATCTGTTTGAGTGAGAGTTAGGTTTTTAGTGAATTCTTATATATACCTCATAAGGGTGGGTGAGGCACCGTCCCCAATTGTGACGGTACCCGTATCATATTCTATTATATATAGTAGGTATTAATAGTCTGCGTGTGTAGTGAGTGGCGTGAGTGTGTTACATGATATATAATCTCTGCTTATTCATGCTATTATGGCATCGAGCGGATATAATGACAAAGCATTCATTTAGAACCCGCCTAGTTTGGGATTGAGACTAGTTGTTGTTGTATTGTTGCTGGATCTGTTATACGTTGCTAAAATGGGACTAAATAGTTCCTCATTGAGATTTGAGAATGTTGGCCAATATTGGGGCACAGATTTGCAATGCATTTCAATTTGGTGCCTTCGTACATATGAAACATCTTAGATTTTTCATTTCCACTTATCTTCATCTTCCAGTATAGTTGAATTTTCTTTTTTTTTTTTTTTTTTTTTTTTTTGACATTTAGGTGGTGCAATTTGGCGCATGACCGGCTATTTGGACGACGAAGGTCATTTTTTTGCTGACCTTTTGGTGGGAACAACAGTAGAGGTTTTGCAGGCTATTAAGACTAACAGACCGCAGCTTAGAGAAGGTTTCAGAGAGATCCATGATACCGGGGACACGAGGGAAGAGATAAGAAAGATGGTTGGTGTTAAAAGTTGGCGCGGAGTGGTCTCCGCAATTCAAGTACTTGATGAGCGAGGCCCTTGCAGCTAAGAAGCTAGAGAGAAGCGCTCTACATATCGAAGAAGAGCTTATTACTGAAATTTTAAGCCAAAGAAGAGCTTGAAGAAAACTTTTATTGTCTTTTGGAACATGAAAATGTTGTCAGCTTTAAAAATACTCGGATATAAATCCATCTCGTTTGCCCTCTGTTTCAGCTGATAGAACATAATTTGACAGGATGAACTAATTTTTAAGCTGGGTGGGTGTGTGGAAGAGGTTGTGGACTTCGCGCTTCTTTAGAATCGATGGTCTGTGTATGAGCATGTCTTGCAGTCCTTTAAGTTACTGGTATTCGGTGTTGATGAAATACACTGCCATACTATGTTAGGGGCTATTTGATTCTTTGATTGTATAAGATGTTATATCAACCGACTTTTAGGAATTAGCTTTCTTTTTTTTTTTTTTTTTTTTTTTTTTGACATTAGGTGGTCAATTTGGCGCATACCGGTATTCGATCATTTTTGCTCTTGTGGGAACAACAGTAGATTTTGCAGCTATTAAACTAAGACCCAGCTTAAGAAGTTTCAGAGAATCCATATACGGGGACAAAGAGAAGAAAGATGGTTGGTTTAAGTTGCCGGAGTGGTCTCCCATTCAAGTACTTGATGAGGAAGCCCTTGCAGCTAAAGAAGCTAGAGAAAAGCAGCTCTACAATCAAAGAGCTTTTACTAAATTAAGCAAAGAAGAGTCTTGAGAAAACTTTATTTTCTTTTTGAACATGAAATGTTGTAGCTTAAAATACCGAATAATCCATCTCGTTTGGCCTTCTTTTCAGCTGATTAGAATTTGACAAGGATGAACTATTTCTTAAGCTTTTTGGGGAGAGGTGTAGGGTTCTACTTTGGTTATCATGTCATTTCCTTATTCTGGTATTGTTGATATACCTGCCAATACATGTAATGAATTTTATAAGTTTATACCAACTTTTAGGAATTAGCTCTTCAGTACTCGGATCTCAGTCAATAAACAAGCAAAAACGAGTAAAGTATAACCTGCTTCATCAACTTGCCATCATTTGATCTTTCAATCCTCAAAAATTCTAATTAGGAATCTTGAGAATCAATCTGAATAATTGAATATTATTCACTTTCAAGAGCGTTGATTACCCAGCAGGCCCTCGGTTGGCTTAGTAGAAGGCAGTGAATGCATTTCAACTCTAATGGAGGATCAAGGATTTCAGAGATTGGTGATGAGAAAGATGACTAGAAACAGAAATTTTAATGACAGTGCAATTTCCATGAGAAAAAAATGATGTGCGCAAGTAGCAAAATATCTGTCCTAAGGTTGAAATTTGCATTACTAAAAGCATCATGTACAAAATGTTCATTACAACAAACAAAAGCAAAAACAGGAATATAATCTTGGCCACTGCTTTTCATTTACACTCAGCGAGTTAATCCAGGCCTAATAGAAAACTATCGCACGACCAACGATCTACTCCTTCACTCCACGGTTAAACTGCAAGGACCTAACATTTTTATGCTCTCAGGATCTTATGAAAGCAGAGAGACAAGAGATACAAACTCGTGTGTTACACGACCCTTGGACCTCGTGTTGATGACAAAGTGCTCCGGGTATTTTCTTAGTAACATAAGCAAGCCATACCAGGGTTTTCCCTTGGATTCAGGACCAGAAAAGTCCTCAGATGTGAGATACCTCCTTACCCGACTATGATGCCAGACGTTGCTAAATTGCTCCAACAACTGAATGACAGTTAAAACCACAAAGTAAGCAAGCAAAAACAACCTAAGTGTTTCACATGAGTAACTAAAACCAGTTATAAAGGAAAGTGTGTTCAGAGGCCCGGGACACAACACTCTTTAGCAAAATATGAAGTGATAACAAAAGCCCTTGGACATTATTGTACATTGTTATGCTATCTACCATTTTTGAAGTTAAGATTTGTGTCAATGAAGATCAAGGCTAAAATGATTCATAGAACTAAAGATCTGACCTCTTGTGACACAACTTATGACATTCATTGATTATAAAGGACAGCATTCATTCTTAAGTTGAAACAACTTAGCTCTGAGTCTGGCAGAAAAGGACCCCTTGCTATGCTGTAATATTTAAGGGAAGATCACAATACTTCCCTTTTAAGGGGCAATATAAAAACTTGGCCATTGCCAAAATTTCTTTGCAACTGAATAACTTCTGTAAACATCATGCAAATTAAGCAACCTTATCCAACATATAATTTGTTAAAATGACAATCTTCAATATAAGAGAATGCCATCCTTCACAGGAAAAGCATTTGAAGCGGGTAACCAATAGAATCTAAACTAAAGGGATTGAAGGGGAAGACTCGAGAGTTCGAATTCTTCCAAATATCATAGTGCATGCTCTGATTGAAACTTGATCAGCCATGATGGATTATTTGATAGTGATTAAGGATCTAATTTGAATGCGCGCGAGCGCGCACAGACACGTGTATGAGGCATTTGACAAAGTTATTTAGTGACAGAGGTGGGTTTAGCAAGTGTGCAACCAAGAAAATAAGTCATTAGAAATACTAATTGAAGACAGCAACTAACCTCAGCATGGAGTTTCTCCATGGGCATCCATTCTCCAGGTCCACAAAGATCAGACAGCACAGTAGCCACAGATGACACTACATCTTTCTCCTCCAACTGCAGAAGTTGCTGATTGTCGGAATCCCGATCAATCCTTGATCTTCCATCCATTTTCTTCTCTGCAGGAACTGGGCATGGTACCATGATAAAAATAGAGAAGTTATTTAAGTAGAATTTGTACTAAATAGAATTCTTCGCATTTGAAGTATAAATTGAACAAGGAAGCAATCTATTGATGTTAGGTTGCGATGAATGATAATTTGGACTTTTGAAGGTGTGAAAACAACAAGAGAGAAAGACTTTACTGCCATGAGCCAGGACCTAAGTTATATGAAGTGTGGATCACTCCAATACTTGGAACAAAAATGCGAATGTCAAATGCCCTTTTCCAAAATGTGTTAAGGTGGGATACATTTCAGATTGCTTAGTGGGACAAGATACGTTAATCCAGAAAGTAAAGCAATTTCCTGCATTGCATGAACAGTGAAATATGTGCAAAATATTATATACTAGAATGTAGTAAGAATTGCCACAAGGATTTCATCTAATAAGTACAGCGAATTGGTTTCAGTTAAAATCCTACATTAAAAACTTCAATGCTAGCAAACGTATCCAAATCCACCAACATAATACTATTGAAGTTAGGTGAGACTTGGGTCACTAAGATTTTTCGACTCTCCATCCATGGTTTATATTTCGGAAAGCAATTTTGATGTGTCAATTTCCTAACAATGCATAATCTGGATTATGCAATCCAGAACGCAAATCACAGTGGTTGCAGCAATTTCTGGTAACACTGTTCAGGAATCCATCAAACATTTGCTTTGCAGAACATTTCAAGGCAGAATTCCATTCTCTAAAGACACATCACAGAAACTATAGGCACCATCACATTCTTGAGAATACTAAGAAATGATGAAAGAAACTGATTCATAAAATACTATAAATGATTTTAAACACCATAGTACCTTTTTTTAAAAAAAGGAAAAAGAGGACTTATCGCAAATGATACAAATGTCCTTTCAGATAGATGGTCATATCAAAAGTTCATGCATTTGAATTTGACATCATGTCGACTTTTATGATCTTCACTTGAAAAATAAATCATGTTCAGTCATTTCCAATGACTATCTATCCAAATGGATACTAAGGAAATATATATTTTTTTTTTTTTTCAAAATAACCATTAACAAAGAGAACTGATAATAAAACCTCATGCAACGTATGCGATAGATAGATGATATAATCTGTCTATATAAATTACAAATTTCTTTTCAGACTCAGAGCACATGTAATCATTATGTGTTATAGAGATTAGCCCTAAATATGACTGTGGAAATCAAAAGACCAATTTGGCTCCTGTCATCCAGGCAAATTGAGAAGAAAAGTCAATATGTTGCACTTTTGTTTGAGGATTTTACTTTATATAGTTCAGCCAAAACCAAAAAGTAACCAACCTCAAAGTTGTTGCTCCTAACAACAGGAAAAAAAAAAAAAGATGAAAGGAGAACAAATAGAAGAAAATCCACCACAAGAACAAAGCCATGAACAAAATGCCCCAGCAGGAGGAATGCCAATCAATCATTGACAATAGCAAACTAAAAAACATTCCAAATCGTAGTGTGTGCATAGATTTCAAACACACAAATCAAGAGTCGGTCAAATTTGAGTTTTCCAGCCCAGTTCTTATTCATATGCTACCAAATCGAAATAGAAAAATGAAACAACTCAAAGAACAGTTTATTTTGATAATCATTAAAGATTGTAAATGATCAAATTTTAAGCTGAACCAGATTACACAATTATACAATTAGATCAGCACAAAATTCAAAGGAAATTATCTCAATAACAACAACCATATATATACATAAAATTTTCATTATTGCATATTAAACAGCAACAATCTTGAAATCAACAGCAGGAGAGAAAGAGAATGATCACTTCTACTAACCTAAAGCTCCAGACAATCCAGCTTTGCCACCGGAACCACTACCTGATCCATATCCGTACCCGTCAAGACCCTCTCTCCTGAACTTCTTTCCACTGCTACCACCAATCTCCTCCTCGTCATCATATTCATCTTCGTAAAATTCTCTCCCTCTCCCTTTCTTAACTGCCGCCACCCCTACTGGCCCAACCATCCTCTCCGCCCCAGCAGAATGATAACCGTATTGAGGCACCACAGCCACATGATGCCTGGGCCCAAGATGTCCTCCCAAAATACTCCTCACAGGAAGCAGAAAATAGAACTCCTTGTCCCCAATTTGCAATAGATCTTGAGAATCGAGCTTTACGGGAGGGTTACCGGGGAGATGAAGGACGCCTTCGACTAAGCATCCATTCTTCCCAAGAACCTCGAGAGCGAAACGCCGGCGCGTGAAGTCGTAGAAGATGCGAGCATGGTTACGGGAGATGTTCATGCCACCGCCGAGGCTGGAAAGGTCAACGTCGACGGTGGATTTCTTGGAATTCCGGCCCAATATTATGGAGTATGTTTGCATGTAGTACTCAAAATCCTCTCCTTGTAGCTTTGCAAAACCGGCTTCCACGTCACTGCCGGTCGTTCCCATGGTGTAAGGATTCTGATCGATTCGCGTGTGCACGGAGAGGAGAAGAGAGTGGCTTGTTTTGGGGAAGACGAGTGTTTGGTTTACGGGATAGAAGCAGCAGTTTCTTCAGTGGAGGTGTTTGGTTATGGGATTTTCATTTAAAAAGGCCCAGTTACGCCTCAGTCTAGGCCCAACATCCCTATTATAAAACCCTGCGTTTTTTTTTTTTTTTTTTTTTTTTTTTTTTTTTTTTTTGACCAGGAATAAATTTTTTTTTTTTTTTTTTTTGAAAGGAATAAAACCCTGCTTGCATTGCATCCGTGAATAAACCCTGCTCTTTTACAATACCGAGTCGCAGACGAACCAGACATCTTCTCGAGAGGAAATAGAGAGAAAACAGAAAACCAAAGATGATTATACCAGTTCGCTGTTTCACTTGCGGCAAGGTAAAATTTTAATGGTCGAACTTTTAGTACTCGAAATCTATTATCTTTTGTGTTTTTGTTCAATGGCTCAATCCTTCTTTAGGGTTTTGCAATCAATTAATTTCTGCATATTTTTTCTCAAGATAGATAAAATCGTAATGAAATTCCTGACTGATTTGGTTAGGTTAGTGCAGCTGCATCTTTTCAGAGCTAGAATTAACTTTTTTTCTTATGTTTTTATGTTTTAGGTGATTGGGAACAAATGGGATACTTATCTTGATCTCCTTCAAGCAGATTACTCTGAAGGGTGAGATAGTTGTTGTGCTTTTTTTTTTTTAGTTAGTTTATTGTTTACATTTCTGTAGGAGCTTAGAGAAACTGTGTTTCTGTTTCGCTTCTGTTAGTGCTTGAGGGATAGCTAGAAGTTGTGTATCCACTATTGCCGAAACTTGAAAGTGCACCTTGTTTAGTCTCTGAGCCCTCATGCTTGGTTACATTCCCACCGTTAACCTTCTTCCTTTTACCCTTCGTTTTTCATTTGTCATCCCCTCCCAAACACAGTGGAAGGCATGCTACCTGAATGCCAATGCCTGCATCTCTTATCAATGCCATGGGTTGTGCCCTGTGAGTCAGATTGTTTTCTTGAAGATTTAATTCATTATCTAATGGCTGTTGGACTTTTTACCTTATGCCTTTATGTTTTGGTTTAGATCATTGGATGGTAATATATATGTGCCTTATATTAAACATTGTTACCTTGAGTTAGTAATTTGTATGTTATGATTTCTTTGCCTTCTAGCTTCTGGATGATCTGTGTTAAAATAGTGTCGGTAGTTATCTTCTTCTTTTTATTGTTGTTGTTGTTGTTGTTGTTATTATTATTATTATTATTATTATTATTATTGATGTTTCATTGTAAACCAATAGGTTTTTGAATTCAACTGTTTCTACTTAAATTGACAACAGTTGATAATTTTTCTTTGTACATTTTAATAAATATTTCTAGAACATAGATATTAAGTAGCTAGGATGTAAAAGGCCAAAAACTTCTGAGCTCTATATTTGTATGAAAATGTGTTTATCCAGTTAAATATTTGTCTTGTTTCCATTTGGAGATGTTATTTCAGAACTTGTATGCGTAGCCCAAGTGCAAGCAGAGCAATGGTCCTCTTGTTGTTTTATTATCTTACCCCATTTTTATACATTCGTATGTGTTGATGCAATGGCTTCTAGAGTTGAGAATGCAATGTTTGCAATAGTTAAGAATTGTGTAACTATCTTATGGAAAATCATTGAGCTTCTGGTTGTTTTCCATTTGTTTTCCTTGGACTTCAGTTTTCGAAAGAATCATTCAAGAGCATTGCAGCATAGCTTCTAGCCAACTAACTGTTACACTTAATATTCATATAAAAATTGATTACAGTTATGAGAACAACTGTTATAGCACATATTGAAGACTAGAATAACATCTTGTTGCTTGGTATACAGTGATGCACTCGATGCATTGGGATTGGTCCGTTATTGCTGTAGGCGAATGCTCATGACTCATGTTGACCTCATCGAGAAGCTTTTGAACTACAATAGTAACTCTCCCTCTCTCTCTCTCTCTCTCTCTCTCTCTCTCTTGTATCTGTATATGTGTGTTTACAATGTATTTGTTGATTTAAATTTCATACAAATGTAAGTGTGTTTTCTGTGGCTGAGTGGTAGTCTTGTAGTTGTGATGTTAGCTATTTCATAGTGAACAATGTTTGCTGTATGCCATGCTAGATAGGTAAAATATTATTTTCCCCTGAAAATAACTTGTTAGAAATTTCCCCACCATCTAAATATTTTTAATGAGTAAATCCATCTGAGCAGTTTATTTTGCTTTTGACTTTTTATTGTGAAATTAATTCCAATTTCTATGACATCGCTAAATGCAACCAATTGCTTTGAGTTTATATTTTTAAAGCTTACACCAAGGGAATGAGATATTTTATTACACAAATTCTGGTATTTATCTATTTATTTCCAAATTTTGCTATTGGATATGGATATTGTTCCTGGCGCTGATAGAATTCTTTGTTGCAGCACTGGAGAGAAGTGAAGGCAGTTAAAGGAGACTTACTGGGACTGCTTATCATGAATGAACCTTAACATGTGTAGTGACTATGGTGGAAGCATAGACACTGGAGAGAATATATTTAGAAATGTCAAGTATTGTGTGAATGTTATTTTTGTTTTTTCTATGTTATGCAGCTTATGCATCAATTTGATGCCAACATGGCAATAAGTTGCTGAAAACATTTTGTGTTTCTTGCTTGATGCTGCTCGATGACTCCTGCGATCCATTAGCACTTGCTTTACTACCATTACCGCGAGCATTTGCATTTTAATGATATAGCTTCATTGGTAGATATGGGTGAAGTAAGTTAAGCTTGTGATATGTTTTTTTTTTTTTTTTTTTTTTTATATGGGTGAATGTAGTTAAGCTTGTGATATGTTTTTTTTTTTTTTTTTGTTTTTTTTTTTTTTTTTTTTTTTTTTTTTTTTTTTTGAAAGGGGTGATATGTTTTGTCTTTGCTATCAATAATATTCTCTATTCCATGTAAATTTTTTGTATTTGTCTCAACAAGACAAAAGGAGCTGTTTAGCCATTTCATTATCATTACAGGAGGGAGTTGGTAAATGATTCCGTAACTTTCAATGAAGAGGTTCCTAATTCCTATCAACTGGAATTGAAAGGAGGTCGGGTAATGGGCCCTTGTACATGTGACTTTGCCTTGTCATTCATACTATTGTAAATTTGTCAGAGTATGTTTCCATTTAAATTAGTCAGTACATGTGACTTGCCTTGCCAGAGTTATACTATTGAGACGTCTCATGCCCCAAAATTATAATTAGTATTTTTGTTTTTTTTATAACAAAATGCCTTCTGGTTTGATAACCTTACATTTCCATTTTTTTTTTTTTTTGCCATGTTACTGTTTACAAGGAAGATATTATGATATGCACGCGGAATATTCATTATTGAGGATGAAAATTTGAACCCATGACCAATATCATGTGATTATTATTTATTTCACATAGTTTAAACTTTTATGAAAATAAAATTTTCCAACGTTTCAATGTCACCCAAATGCTCTAAATAAAAATTCCCACAATTGGTATAGTTTCCATTTCTTTTCTTTATTTTGATAAAGTTATCGTATTTGCTCCATTCAAGGTAAGAATATAAAAAGTTAAAAGCTAGCTCCTTTTCTTTAAAAAAAAAAAAAATGAATTACGTTTGGGATACTCTTGAATTTATATACAAACGTTGACACTAATTTTTTTCCCCCAAATAGCGTATTCTTCACTAAAATATTTAGAAACATTAATATTATTTTCGATGTGGTTTCTTACTATATTGGATTAAGAAGAATTCCCATTCTCACAAATTATTAAACTAATCATTGAATGATATAAACTAGCTATTAATATATGATAATCAATTTAGTGTTTGTTTGATAAATTGCGTTTGCAATAGTTAAGACTTTAGATTGATTAAATTATAGGCTTTTTTTTTAAAAATTTTTTTAAATATAATTTTTAAATATATCTCTTTTTAAAATGTATTACATTTTGTATCATCAATGTAATGTAAGCTAATGTTATAATGATTAATCAAGTAATATATAAATTAAAGAAATAAATAACACTAATCTTTGATAAATTATAATCATAACAAAGTGAACATTTAAATAACTCTTTTTTTTTTTTTTTTTTTTTTTTTTTTTTTTTTTGAAAAAACTTAAATGGTCTCAACCAAATTTCGTCGTGTACCGAACAATTTTTTTCCCTGAAGGCCAAAACGTTGCTCGTAGTCGCTGGCCCATCACCAAAATCTCTCCTCTAACAGAGTTGTTTAGGGCAGCGTTGGTTTTTTTTTTTTTTTTTTGAAAAACTTAAATGGTCTCACCAAAATTTCGTCGTGTACCGAAACATTTTCCTGAAGGCCAAAACGTTGCTCGTAGTCGGCTGCACCATCACCAAAATCTCTCTCTAACAGAGTTGTTGTAGGCAGCGTGGGCAAAGCCATTTCCAGCTCAGAGATACGCATACCCTTTTACTCATTTCACGTCCATCTCGTCTCCATTTCCTTTCTCTCACCTTCTCTTCTACTCTGAAACACATTTCTCTTTAGTAAAATGTACTGTTAGTAATATTAATATCTATTGACCATTTCTTCTAACAAAAAAAAAAAAAAAATGCAAAATGTTGCTCTCTCTAGATCCAACCCAACTCCAACTCTTTGATATTTGAGCAGAACAACAAAACCCATTACTGCTTTCTGTTAAAGATAGAGTCTTGTTTTGAGAATGGGCGTTTTAGGAGAGTCTTGGTGCTTTTGCAAAGGAGTAGGTAAGTCTGAGAGAATGAAGGCCGCCATTTTCTCCGGCAAGGGTTCTGCTATGGCTACAATCTCTTGCGCCGGAAATGGAACATCCGGTACCGGATTTTTGATCCACCGGAATCTCCTCTTGACCGCTCATGTTAATATTCCCTCTGTGACTGCTGCTGAGAGTGCGGAGATCCGTCTCCAAAACGGCGTAGCTGCTTGTCTTGTCCCGCACAGGTTTTTTTTTTTTTTCTTTTTGACATTTTTATTTGTGTTCGTTAGACGAAAAAAAAACGTTATTAATAGAAGTTTAAGTAGTTGATTGGGATTGATTGTGAAATAGTGACAAAGTTGTTTAAACTGAGCCAATAGTTTGTTAGTTTTCATTAAGTGAAGGATTTAATTAACTGAGTGAGAGAGATGGAGAAGAGTGATATATTAGTGGTAATGATTTCTGACTTTGGATTTGCATTGATTTTGTTGGTGGATAATCACGTTTTCAAATGGAATATATTCATAATTGTCTAAGCACTGGATCATATTCTATTATGTCCTTGTATTTGTGAGGATACAAGTTGAATGCATATTATGGTTTCACATTGAGCTAACTGAGGAGTTATGAGACACCGAAATTCCATTTTGTTCTATATGTGTCGCCATCATATCAAACGGAATGTGAAATATTTATGTTTTCTTTTGGGGAAGTAGTTGCTGAAATTATTGCAATTTTCTACTTGCTAAAAATGTGCATTTACGTTCTTTGTTACTAGTTTATGTGTTGATACTAATGATCTACACATGTCATAGTAATCCTATCTGGACAGTGTTTTTATAGCAAAGGAAATTGCTTTGTTTGTACTGTTTGATTTTGACTTGTTGCTCTTAAATTATATGACCTCTTACCAACAAAATAATGCCTTTATGTATTTTAGCATTACTCACTTCTTATTGCTTGATACAAGAAGTTACTAAAGTGGGACTGATTTGGAAATCTGTGTATTTGTGTTTTATAGTGGAACAAAGGCTTTACTTTAAAATTTTGTATATTGTGATTCTACTCTTGCTTGCAAATTTGACTATGACTCATAAATAATGAAAAATTACCTCAAGCTTACTTATGTCTCAATCTATCAAACAATGTAAAGCCTGAGCTCATTTAATATTTCACTAGGGACCTACACAAGAAATGCCCTCTGTTGCCAAATTTGAAAAAATTTGGTGAAAATAGCTTTATTGATAGCTTTCTCTCAGGGTTGCAACAAATGCATCACGGTATAACTGTTGAATGCATGCTAGGTAGATGCCATTTCATAACAACATAGATTGTTAGTAACTTAGCAATTCAGGGAAACCTAAGTTTTCTATATTTTAAGCTTTCTTAACGATTTAGAAAGCTGTGCTAAAACATAAAGTCTGCAGATCATATTCTCCCAGATGTCTGAAATTAGGATTGAGTCTAAAAAATACAACTTTTGCTTGTTACTATCGAAAAAACAGTGCCCAGTGCCCACTTACATTGCATCAACTCAATTACTCTATGCTGCTAACATCACCCACTTAATTACAATCTTCTTTATCATGATTAGATCACCAAATTGGTTTGACTAACAAGCCATGCTTGTGCTTGACTTCTAGGTTGATTAGATTGAAGGGAACACAAATATATTTGAATTTTATGGTTTACAGTGCACCTTTAGCACTGGAATTAACTTAATAGAGAGGAATTTCAAAATTTTTCTTGGCTGCATTGGTGACCTCCAGTCAGGGATTGAGATAAATCAGCTCCATAAAACTTTATCACCTGATATCACTAATGTAAGGGATTGAGAAATGTTATATTGCTGGACTACCTTCAATAAGACAATGCAGCTTTTTGCTTAATCTTTCACCTACTGCCTGCTGGTATATGATGCTAAAAGAATTTGGAATCGTAATAACCCTTTTCGACAACAATTAGAAGTACAAATTTCAATATGTATATTGACTTACATGGCCAAGAAATGTCTCAGTCAGTCAGTTGTTGGTCCAAATTTAAAAATGATATCTCCTTTCCTTTGGTCAATGCTTTCAGGATTCGTGCTGGCCATAAAACTTGTACTGTGCAGAACATAAGGAACTTGTTGTCTCTTTACATCTGCTCATGGATGAAGAAGTTTAAATGTGAAATGTACTCTTGAATGTGACTGGATTATTCTAAGTTGATCAAAGAGTCTATTGCTAAGTGTTCAGCGTGCTTTCTCTGTTTTGCATCTTAGATGGCTTGCTGCATCTTCTACCCTGACATGTTTGTTTCCTGTGAATGGCAAGTGCTGTTTGCATTAATCTCTTTTTGGCACTTTGGGTAACTGGCACCTTGCTGCTTTACATAGTTCTGCTTGTTTATATTTCTTATTGTAATTAATGCTGCCATAATGGCTGTAGTGACATTGTACTCATGTAAGTGAAAGAGACAGCGATTCCTTCTAAATAGCTTCACGGTTTAATCTGAGCAATTTCTATGAATTTTCTCAACTCTGTTGTTTAATTGCAGGTTTTTCGTCACCAGTTCTGTTCTGGACCTTACAATAGTGGGATTAGATGTTGTGGATGGAGACTCCAATGCCCAAGGACAGCCTCACTACTTGAAGACTTGTTCTAAACCAAACCTGGATCTGGGCAGTGTTGTTTACTTTTTGGGCTATACAGAGAAGGAAGAACTGACAGTTGGTGAGGGAAAAGTGGTAATAGCCACAGACAATCTCATAAAACTGTCAACCGATGGAATAATATGGCACCCCGGATCTGCTGGATTTGATGCACAAGGCAATCTTGCTTTCATGATCTGCGATCCTATGAAATTAGCCACATCTCCAAATACCAAGTCATCCTCGACTTCATCCTCATCCTCAGCATCTTGGAAAAAGGATTCTCCTATGCAGTTTGGTATTCCCATTCCCATCATTTGTGATTGGTTAAATCAGCATTGGGAAGGCAATCTTGATGAACTTACCAAACCCAAATTACCAATCATTAGACTGATGTCCACAGGCCAGAAGAGCGAGCACTCTTGTGCATCCTTCACACTCCGACAGGTTTTTAAGTCAACAGATGCGGATAATGATGGAACCCCTTCATCATCTAATACGATCTCTAAACCTGGGGACCAACATGGACCAGGTTGTTCAGGTGTAGCAAACATTACCAAAGAAGAAACTCTTACCGCTGATCGACACACTGTCCATGTGCAGGGAATCTTGACTCCTGAAATTTATGAATCGCGGAAGTTGACTGCAGCTCCCATTAGGAAAAAGGAAGGTGCTCAAACACAGCTTTTGGATATTAATTTCCCGCCAAGGGTCTTTAAAGGTACTGTTCAACCACAGCAAGTCAACCAGCTGCCCCCTAACTCCGGTGAGAATTTTATTAAAGAACTTCCCCTGCAGAGCCCATCCGGTGAAGATCAAATCACAGAGAGAGGAAATATTAACCCTGAAGCAGATGTTGAGATTGCATCTACTGGTTCTGTAAATGGGGCCCAAAGTGAGGTCCAGTCTAGTTCCTCCCCGGTGGAGGTTTCAGAGATGTATAATGGGTATAGCAGTGAGGGAGAGACTACTATGTATTCTGCTGAAACTGCTGAGAGCCGAAATTTTCCAAGTCCTATGGAGGGGAAGTGTCAGCACATGGGAAGGAGCCAAAGTTGTGTAAGTCACAATAGATGGGGAAATACTGTCCATAGAAACCCAATGGCTCGTAGGGCAATGTTAGAACAGCAAAGAAGCTTCATCCACGGAAGGAAGATGCATTCACAAGGGGCAACATCTCAAAGGAGTAATGACTACTTCAGTCCAACTGTGTCGTCAATAATGAAGAAGCGAAACAACTTGGAGCAGCCTACCAGACCGAAACGAAGTCCTGTTCACTCTTCTCCAAGATGGATGTTCTGATTATTCTAGATTAATGTGATACCAAAAGAGAACAACAGAAATATAGTGTTTTGTTGTTGTTTGGATCATGTCCATTCAATTGCATATAGTGTAACCGTGTAACTAATTTATTGTTACCATGTGGAGACCAATCTAAGGTAAATAAGAAAATTCAACAAGGTTGTAGTTTTGCTCAGGAATGATTCAAGTGTACGATCGTGTGCACTGTTGTTTTTTCATTTAAATTCCAGGTTGACAGTGCTCAAGGCAGACAATGAGCTACTTTGGACAACAATTAGACTGGTTATAAAACCTTGCATCCTTTCTACTCTTTTTTTGTTAATGGCCATATGACCTAAATGCTGCCATTGCTGTATCAAATCCATGTTTAGCATTAGATTCTGGAAGTTTAACACGTTGTATTTATGTTCATCATAGTTTTTCTTTTACATCTGGTTGTGCTCAACCAAAGCTGTATCGATCGAAACTGCCTAGTATTATCGAGCATCTGCTTGAATAACTTAATCAAATATGACATACCATCAAAAACTACAAAAATATTCAAAACAGCTGAAAAGCAGAGTATATATATACTGCCATTAATCTTGACACCGTATTTCAGTTTTAAAATGAAGTCAATAGGACACCCATTCAGGTTGACCAGAACTCGCATCAGCAATGCTGGTAATGGCTACTCGTGAATTGAACCAACCAAACTTTTCTATTAGCTTTCTGATGATTTCACCTGCTATGTATGAAACTCCTGAAGCCAAAAATCCTGCAGCAGCGTAATACATGACAGTCTTGATGTAATTCTTGGGTGGCTTCCTGACATAAGACTTAGCGATGGCAAGCATAGTAATGCACAAAAGAGAAGCTGCTGCAACTGCTGCTAACTTATAATCCTTATTGTCACTCTTCAAGAATGAGAATCCATAAACTACAGGAGGTACTAATCCAAAAATAATGAATGATAATACGGCAACTGTGGCATGAACAATGAAATTCTGTCTCCGTCCAAGTGATTCAACATAACGATCCACTCCTTCATTTGTCTGATCAGAGGTCCCTCCAGATTGTTCATTTCTAAGTTCCCTAAGCTGTAATTGATAGATGTTAGTTAAAAATTCAAGGATCGTGTTTTAATCATCCATATATATTTATTGAACTTCTATTGACAGGAAAGAAATTACTCACATGGTGTGCAATCATGACGAGTCCACCAACAAGGTTTGCCAATGCCAAAGCTACAATGTTCACTGCAATTCAAAAAGGTCGATTAAGCGCTAGTTTCACATTGCTATTTTATACTGGAGTATATCTAGAGCAATGTAGCATTGGACTTACATGTAGCAGCATCAGCACTTATAGCAGATGTCACAACACTTAAGCTTGTAATTGATTCTATTAAACCACCATATACAATGCTTTTTAGGATTTCTATTTTTCTGTCATCTCTTGATTCTGAAGGTAATGAAGTTTGTGTATCTTCATCAACATTCACTATCACGTTTGATGAGCTCGGAGGAAGTCCAGTTTCAATTGCAGCTATTTGAACAAGCAGCATATCATATCATTGTAGTTTTCTAACAATGACTAGAAAATAAAGTGATATAACAGACAAATTTGCACAGATTGCAAAAAAAGTTTACTACATCATTTCTTCGTACCTGTGTCACTTTTTTCAGTTTTGACATTTTCTTTATTGTCAGCTTGAATTGTAAGTCTTTCATCAGGTTCAATATTTTCCAAATATTTGTCATCTGGACGAGTCAAAATGCAGATATGAGGAGTAGTGGTAATTAAGAAAAAAAAAATGTTCAAATGAAAACATTGCATCTCTAATTGCATCAATTGAACATACCTGTACTTTCATCTGTAATTGCATCAGTTGAATTTGCTTCACCTATTTCAACTTCTTTCTCTGTAGAGTCTGTATTTTCATTTGTAATTGCATCAGTTGAACTTACTTGTCCACCTATCTCAACTTCTTTCTCTGCAGAGTCTGTATTTTCATTTGTAATTGCATCAGTTGAACTTACTTGTCCACCTATCTCAACTTCTTTCTCTGCAGAGTCTGTATTTTCAGTCTGTATTTTCATTTGTAATTGCATCAGTTGAACTTACTTGTCCACCTATCTCAACTTCTTTCTCTGCAGAGTCTGTATTTTCATTTGTAATTGCATCAGGTGAACTTACTTCTCCACCTATTTCAACTTCTTTCTCTGTAGAGTCTGGTTTTGCGTAAGCCACACTATCTCCAGGTAATGGAGCAATATTTGTCAGTGGAGAATGAGCTCTTTCATCTTGTAGCATTTCATTTGGTTTAGGTTTAGTTTTATCACGGTTTGTTCCCAGCAACGGAATGTTCTCCATTAATGGATCGGCTGATGGATCTTGCACAGTACTAGTTTCTATTGCATTAGCACATTGGGTGAATAAAGGCATGAACAATGAAAATCTCAGCTGGATATATACACATTCATTGATTAATTGAAATAGTTGAAATAGAAAGAGCAAATGAGGCTCCATTTGGTGACCACGGTATGGTGCAAACACATAATAAAACGCATATCTAGTGCTAAATCTATTATTTTCACGACAATCAATCACAACATACGACCAACTAAGATTTGCTCAGGCCTACCAATTAGGCTAAGCCTTTTTAGTTCATATTTACACTTCCCATTCTTTTGAGAGAAACACTATCATTTCTTTCATACCTATGTCACTTGTTTCAGTTTTGAAATTTTCTTTTCTGTCAGCTTGAATTGTAAGTCTTTCATCAGGTTCAATCTTTTCCAAGCATTTGTCATTTGGATGAGTCAAAATGCAGATATGAGTAGTAGTTCTAATTAAGAAAATAAAATGTTACAAATGAAAACATTACTCTGTATTTGCATACCTGTATTTGCATCTCCAATTGCATCAATCGAACTTCCTTCTCCACATATTTCAACTTCTTCTTTCTCTGCGGAGTCTGGTTTTGGGTAAACCACATTTTTTCCAGGTACTGGAGCAATGTTTGAAAGTGGAGCATGACTTCTTTCATCTTGTACTATTTCATTTGGTTCAAGTTTAGGTTTATCATGGTTTGCTCCCAACAATGGAACACTCTCCACTGATGAGTCAGTTGATGGATCTTGCAGAGTAATAATTTCCACTGCATTAGCACATTGGGTGAGATAAACAATGAAAATATCAGCTGAATATATACAACTTCATTGCTTAATTGAAATAGAAAGAGCAATTGAGGCTCCATTTGGTGAACCGCAGTGTGGTTCAAGGTAATATAATCAAATGAATTTCTAGTGTTAAACCATCGATCACAACACGACACCCGCTAAGATTTTCTTATGCATACCAATTAGGCTAAGCCTTTTTAGTTCATATTTTCACTTCCCATGTTTTTTTGAGAGAAACACTATCACTTCTTTTATACCTATGTCACTTTTTTCAGTTTTGACATTTTCTTCACTGTCAGCTAAAATTGTAAGTCTTTCATTGGGTTCAATCTTTTTCAAATATTTGTCATCTGGATGAGCCAAAATGCACATACAAGGAATAGTGCTAATTAAGAAAATAAATATTTCAAATGAAAACATTGCATCTCTAATTGCATCAACTGAACATACCTGCATTTGCATCTCTAAATGCATCAATTGGACTTACTTCTCCACCTATTTGAGCTTCTTCTTTCTCTGCACAGTCTAGTTTTGGGTGAACCACATTATCTCCAGGCAATGGAGCAATATTTGTCGGTGGAGCATGACTTCTTTCATCTTGTAGTCTTTCATTTGGTTTAGGTTTAGTTTTATCATGGTTTCTTCCCAAAAATGGAACACTCTCCATTAATGACTCAATTGATGGATCTTGCACAGTACTAGTTTCTGCTGCATTTGCACATTGGGTGAGATAAAGGCATGAACAATGAAAATATCCTACGCCTTCATTTCTTAACTGAAATAATTGAAATAGAAAAAGCAAATGAGGCTCCATTTGGTGAGCCACAGTGCGATGTAAGGTAATGTAATCAAACACATTTCTAATGTTAATTTGCTATTTTCACAGGCATTGATCACAACGTGACACCCACTAAGATTTTCTTAGGCCTACCAATTAGGCTAATGCTTTTTAGATTATATTTACATTTCCCCAGCATAATCGCCAGACTGAAGACGCATTTTCAACTTGTCATTTTTAAAAATGTCAATGAAAAACATCCTTTTGACATCTTCTAAAAGGATACTCTTTTGAAAAAAAAATCTGCATTACATAAATTGAAAAGGACCGAGGAAGTTTTACTGTTTAGAGCTAACATTATGATCAGTTGCTTCCGACAACATGGGGCCTAAAGGAGACTAAAGCAAAATAATTATCATCTGCTAGATAAGGTAGACTATAAGAATAACCAACAATTCAAATTCTTTCATGTAGCATTATCCATCGGCACCTAACTCAATAATTGAAATTCCAAACTAAAATTTTCCAGGTCAGGTGAAAAATCAAACAAGTTTGTCAAAATTTCTTATGTTTAGGTCAAATACGCAGTAAACAACTATATCAAACGGTCTCTTAATTTTAAATGTATACTCGTCGCATCATTAACTATGATATTCTAGACTCTAGTTTCATATAAATGTCTTTTTGGTCATTACATAATTATTCAAATTATTTCCTGAATGATTGGAAAGATTGCACAAGAAAAATTACCTTGCTCATCCCTCCTTCCTTCCTCATTTGGTACAAAAGTGCGGAAAAACCAATTGCCTGAAGAATAAACAGAAAGGTTTAAATAGCTACAAATATCATAGTAAATAGTAGAATATGTGCTATTATGATTTATGACTGGAAGGTTATGGGATTGCAACTTTGCTTTTGATTGAAGAAAAAAGTCTCTTTCTGGAAGTGATGAGAAGAAGACTGCATATAATAGATAAATTATTTGCTTTTTTTCCAAAAAAAAAAAAAAAAAGTGAGACAGGAACGGTACATATTCTTTGATTTTCGACTTAAAGTATCGATTGTATTTATAGACAATATATTATTCATACAACTGAAATGAACATTTTATTTTACATCAAATATGAAAAAATAAAATTTCAAATAAAGTCCATAAAATTTTATGAAATTCATTTATACTAAATAGAGTATGAAAGATCATAGATAGATGAAAATGTACCTGCAACAATGACAAAACCAAAACATGATGAGCATCTAAATGTATCGACTGGCTCTCGAGTTGGTACAGAATCATCTCCCACTCACGAACAATAACCTTTTCTATGCAAGAATTACAATTAGGACAGAAGAACTGATGTGCTAGTGGCTTGTTATACACATGATCAAGATATAATTCTGTTTCCTCTTCTCTAGTTTCTCTTATAAGACCAACACTTTCATTTGCTGCTTTGACTTGTTCGAAGATTGTAAGATTAAAGTCTTAGAAAAAGCAATGTCAACATTTGCATCAGAGCCAGAAAGTTCATCAATAGCTTCAGTCCCTGAAACCATGTAAAATTAATTATATGAGCAAATGAGATTTATCTGATTGAGTCAATAGAAACAAAAAAAGAAAAAAAAAATGATAAAACGGTAATATTTATTTAAAAAACTTTTTTTTAATTGAGTTGGTGTATGATCTACCATACACCGGTCCAGGTGTAGCCAAAGTCCTAAATATAAAACGATATTTTTATCTTCATTTTCATGTATGAAATTAGTAGAGAAACAGTCACAGCCTCAGATTATGGTGTTTATATAGAAAATTTAGAGCAAGATCGAAAGAAACAAACAGAAGAATCAAAGGAGGTTACTGTGTGCTGAAGAATCCGGATATTAGTGAGCTTAAAAAATGGAAGGGCAATTTAGTAACGTCGATCTGTAATATATAATTTATAATCTATTTAATATATATATAGAAGTTTATGGATTTCATTAATCAATTAATGTTATTGGTTGAAAAATAAAGATAATTTAATTTTAATTGATTACATTAATTTCTATTTAAAATTTTATTGGATAAACTAGAAAATTATATTATATATTATATAAAGTATATATTAAATAGGATAAGAATATAATATTTTGTTAATTAAAAAAATAAAAGTAATTTAATTTTTATTGGGTATATTAAATTTTCTATTTAGATTTATTGCATAAATTAAGAAATTATTTAATAGAATTTAGATTTAAATATGAAATAAATTCAACCAATTAAAATTAAATTATCTTTATTTTTTCAATCAATAAAATTAAAAACCCTAAAGATATTATATTTTTACCCTATTTTAATAATTACTTATATTATATATAATATAATTTCTTATTTTATTCAATAAAATTTAGATTTAAATATTTAATACTTTTACCCTATTTTAGATAATTACTTTATATTTGATATATATAATATAATTTCTTATATTTTATCAAATATAAATATTTAGAATTTAAATAATAATTTCTTATTTTATTCAATAAAATTTAGATTTAAATAGGAAATTAATATTACCAATCAAGATTAGATGATCTTTATTTTTCAATTAATAAAACTGAAATCCTTGATGATATTTTTGTGGATTCATAAATATTTTTTATTAATAAAATAAATTATTATTAAATTATAATGTTCAAAAAAAATTTTAATTTATCAAAGTACTAACTCGAGCCAATAAGTCTGTATTTACACTCAATCTAACCTGGATAAACTAAGTAAAAAACCTAATCAATACATTTTAAACACCAAAAAGACATTACAAAACCTAAATTTACGATTAAAAAATCCAATTAACTAAGCCAAAAATGAAAGACCAAGAATAGCACATATGAAGTTACGCCGGAGAAGAGTCTAAACCCCAATGGAGTGATAGTAAATGCAAACTACGTCACTCTTTCTTAGCACACCACCCTCCCCCGCCTGTCGGACCTGACTTTACTTTTCTTGGCTTGGTCCATGAGTGAGGCTGCGGACCTGGTCCAAATAAAATTAACCCATAAACTGGATCCGCTTATGGACCACCAACGATGGTAAAAATTTTTTAAAAAATGTTCAGACTTTATCTTTTTTTTTTTTAATGTATGATCAGAAATACTATCGTTTCAATAAAAAAACTTTATTCTCATTGGTTTGGTCTATGAATAGGCTATGAATCCGATCTAAGTAAAATTAATCCATTCACAATAATCAATGAGGTACACTATTTTTTTCTCTATCCCTACAGGTATTACAAGTCCGTAATTGGATTATAATTAAATCTTTACTCCAATCATAATTATTCAATTTAATTATTAATTTCATTTGAGAAAGAAAAACATCGAATCACTCATCTTAAATTAATATTCGGGTGTAGCTTTTTAAAATGTGAAAGATACACTAATTAAATGAGCTAAACCACTAAGGATACGAATATGACTATAGCTTCAAACATTCAATACCATGATCTTATTATTATTATTATTATTATTATTATTATTATTATTATTATGCATATAAAAGAAGGAAATATAAAAGAAGGAAATTTAAATCTTAATATAGTGTCAAATTATATATACACTTACCACTAACCAAAATAAGAAGGAAATTTAAATCATTATTATTATTATTATTATTATTATGCATATAAAAGAAGGAAATATAAAAGAAGGAAATTTAAATCTTAATATAGTGTCAAATTATATATACACTTACCACTAACCACTAGAATTTAAATTTTAATATAATATCAAATTATATATACACTTACCACTAACCACTAGAATACGCTAAGTGTACACGGTCAGAGCACGCCTTCTCACAATAATCGAACTTCACGTTTTACGTGATGTGGATATCGTTTACAACAACTTAAAGAGCTTGTTCGTTGCCACTTCTCTTCTAAAATAAGTTCACCGTTTTTTGGAATTTTTTGAACCCATTACATACTTTATCAGTGTCTATATAATATATTTTTTTACTGTTTAATGCTCTTTTACTAATATAAAAAAAATAATATGCTATAAAGATAATACCATTATTATATATTTACGATCGTATAAAATATTTGATTTCTGAATCTACAAATAAAACGTAATCAACTTACACGTATTAAAAACCACAAAATAATAATTTTTTGACCCGTGAAGTTTTTTTTAATTAATTAAATGATTATCTAATTGGATTATTTATTTAGTTAAAAATACTAAAATTCATTGTTTTATTTTATTTTGGTGAAAATTGAGCTTTTTAATTAATCATTTCATACAAATTAAAGGGTAAATATATAAAAAATAAATTCAAAGAACAGAGTGAGCATCATTTTTTTTTTTTTTTTATATAAAAAAAATAAATTCACAAGAAGCAGAGTGAGCATCAAATTTTTTTTTTTTTTGATAAATAGCATATCTATTTATATATATATATACTAATATAAATATATATATAACTCAAACGAGGTATAATCCACTCCTCGGATTATATAACCAAGAGGTATAATCACTCTCGGATTTTTACCCTCCCAGCACTTCCGTAATTCAAACTTTTCTTTAATTGCAAAATTAACAAATAACAGCCTCTAACATTACCTTACATTAGCTAATAGATTTCTGTTTTTATATATTCATATATATAGATAGATAGTTTACCCATTTTATAAGTAATGATGTCATTAATTATTTTATCTTCAGAGCTATATTGTAGCTATTGAATTTGAAGGCTATTATGGGTTTAGCATGAGTGTAAAATTATTTGTCATAAACACTAAAATTTTACCTTTTTCTGCATTGATTCAAAAATATGGTAAAAAAACTAGATAAAGAAACTGATTCAATCCAATAGACTATTTTTAAGAATTTAAAATCTAATGGTAAAAATAAATTCTTTATATATACAAAACTTCATAATTATATTCGGTAGTTTTGCCTTTTAAACATCTCCAAAATTATAAAGAGTAAGACATATCTTATATCCTACCAATATCCTATTCTTGTAATTTGGTATTCAATTCCCTCTTGCTTGTGTTCTTTCTATCAAGTTTGATGAAGTATGTTCTTTGATTTTTTTTTTAAAAAAATAAATATTTATTTCTAATTTGATGTTGGCCTCAAAATTTTCTTTGGGTTTATTATTATGCGAACATAAATATTATTCCTTTCGTTCCATATTTGGATTTAATTTCATTTTTTTTTAAATTTATCCTATAGTCCTGAATTCCTTTTAGAAATGAATAATTTATAAATTTTTTATTTTGCCTCTATCTAATAGTATATATATACCCTGCATTTTAGAAATGAATAATTTAGAAATGAATAATGTTCTTTGATTGCTATTTAATTTGTCTAATTTGTAATAAATTATTGATTATTCTTAATATATTTTTGAAAATTATAGTAATTAATGTCCATCATTTGCAAAGGACAAAAATATTATTACTCCCTCTATTTTCTTTATTTAGAGAAAACATAAAATGCACAAGGATTAAAGTGGTGATTGAACTGAATTTTTTTCACTGTTTTTTGGCCTAATATATCCCTAATTTGTGCTAATTACTCCATTAATTGTGAGGAAGCTAACTCACAAAGAGATAGTCCCAAGGGCATATTTATTCGACAATTAGCACAATTTTTAAAGGTTAGTGTCTTTGTATATTTTAAAGCTATTAAATAAGAGTATGATGTAGATAGAGAAATATAATAAAACGAGCATACATTTATAAATAAAGCACGTTTAAACGACCTATATGTACTCTTATAGGCAACAAAGATTTGTGCTTAATATTTTTTTAATATGAGCACACCCATTAACTTTTCAGTAGTTAAAATCCTATGAATAAACATGAGTGAAATAATTTAAAGTGGCGTACAAATTAGAACGAGTGAAAAAACTTAATGTATGCACATATTTTACAAGGTGTAACCACGTACATTAAAGTTATTTTAAAATTAGCACCACAAAATTGTGTATAATTATATAAAATGCGACTCACTTTCAAATAATGTTTGAATAAAAAATAAAAGATAAAAAGAAAAAAACAGCGGTGAATTGAATATATGTTTATATTTCATATTATTTATTAAGTAATATTGGTCAATTTTAGTTTTTTGACAGTTAAATACACTTAAACACTTAATTGCAAAGTTTTTCACACGTGATATCAAAATAAAATAAAAAAATTATAAATTATAAATAGGTATTGCAAATATAAAATAAATATAATTAAGCCAAATAATTATAAATAGGTATTGCAAATTTTTTATTCTATTCAGTTAAAAATGTAGGTTCAATGTTACTGTAAAAACAAATATTTTTACATAATTTACTGCACAAAGAGAGGCGGAGATTGAGAGAGATGGTAATGGTGAAAGCAAACACGTGCTTCGCTTAGAGTCCTTTCCTCTCCACTTGTTCTTTAGCCTACAACTCTGTACGAAAAGATCCATCTTCAACCTCTACACATGGCAATGGCAATCTCGTCATTTTACCCAAATCCAGTGTCTTTTTTCTTCTCTTCTCTCTTCCTCGGTCCCATCGACAAACCCATCCTTTAAAAGCAGCCTCAAAATACATACACGCAGACAATAAAGTGAACGAGCTTTCTCTGCTTCACGAACAAACTGACATTGGTCTTGAGCTCCAGCCTCCAGCTTGAGCTTGAACTATAAGGGAGATGATGTTGAAGGTACCGTGTACCGCGCCCGACCAAATCCAATCCCTAGCTCCTCAATGTAGATTCCTTAACCAGCATCGTAGCAGTTCCCATTTCACTCGCCGCAGAGCAAACGCTGTCGTTTACTCTTCCCCTGTCGCTAAGATTTCTACTCAGCCTGTTGTTTCTGATGGAGTCACTAAGGTTGAATCCGGGTGTGAAAGCTTGGCTGATCGCCTTCGGTTAGGGCACTTGACGGAGGATGGTTTCTCCTATAAGGAGAAATTTATCGTTAGGAGCTATGAAGTTGGGATTAATAAAACTGCTACCGTTGAGACTATCGCTAATTTTTTGCAGGTATAGTTTGCCAATTTGAGTTTTTTTTTTTTTTTCTAAATCAAGTCGAGTTTATTATGCATGTGTTTGGTTTTCTTTGATTTGGAATTTTGGAGGATTGTTTATGGACCTCTTATTATTATTTTTATATCTTGATTGAATTGTGGGGTTTGTAGGTAAAATTTCAGAATTTTTGGAATGTGGTATGCTTAGTCATGTCGTTCCTGTCAGTTGCACTTATCAAGATATGGGTGGTGCCTAACTGTCTACGGAAAATTCTCTTTTTCTCTGTTTTTTCTGTTACTTTGATGGATTCCAAGCCTCTCATCCACCAGTCTCTTTGTTTGCTGAAATTGTGTTTTCTGGTAATGGGGGAATAATCAGAGACACATTGCTGAACCTGGTTTAAATTTTGTATGGTTTAATAAAACGTCAAGTCTCAATTATGTTTACTGATTAATGAAAATTCTGGTTGATGTCAGTGTTGTTGGTACACTACAGAAATGGACCAACAGGCAAACAAGAAGTCACCTTTTTGTTAATTGATCTGGTTGATTAGTGTTAAAAGATTGAATTTCATTTTGTTATGTTAAGGCTTTAGTTATGCTAATAACATTATTTGAAGACCAAAACTACTCTGACTGAAAATTTATTTGTGTTTTCAATTTTTCATCAACATTTTCTCATATTCTAATATATTACCATGGGAAAAAAAAATGTCTTTTAGGAGGTTGGCTGTAATCATGCTCAGAGTGTTGGATTTTCAACTGATGGATTTGCTACAACCCCCACCATGAGGAAGCTGCATCTCATATGGGTAACTGCTCGCATGCACATTGAAATATATAAATACCCTGCCTGGTGGGTTTTTCTCCCTCATCCATTATGTTTCTGGAAGTTTTGGGCTTATAATTTCTCTTAGCTTTTACAATATGGATATATTGTGCAGGAGCGATGTTGTTGAAATTGAAACATGGTGCCAAAGTGAAGGAAGAATTGGAACTAGACGTGACTGGATTCTGAAGGACTATGCCACTGGTCAAGTTATCGGGAGAGCCACAAGGTTTTCTTGTTTTCCCGTCCTTCTTTATAAGAAAATTGGATAAACAAAAATATATACCAGTATAGTTCATTTTATACAGAACCTTTATGCTAAACTATATTCTTTTCTGGCGTGCTTGTTTTTCTGATTGGATGTGAGGCAAGGACCTTGGAGCTCACTCATTTATTTCTTAGACACTATTTTTAGAAGTCAGACACTTCAATTATTTTGCCTTTTAATTCCTCACTGTCCAAGTTGTTTTGCAAACAAAAGTTCATTGATAAATGGTTGAATACCCAAGATTGTTAAAATTCCACTAAAAACTTTGCTTGCTTTTGAAAATACTTTGTGTTTTAGCTGCCGCATCCAATAATACGTCTGTTTTAGTTTTTCTCTTTAGGCTGTATGATTTGTTTCTGATCTCTTTCAAAAGTTAAAACTTTGCATGTACATCTCTGAATCAAGGTGTTTTGTGGCAGTTGATTATATGTTTTGCTTGATTTCAGCAAGTGGGTGATGATGAATCAAGACACTAGGCGGCTTCAGAAAGTAACTGATGATGTCCGAGATGAATACTTAGTTTTTTGCCCACGAGAACTCAGGTAGGCACCATTTCATCTGTAGAGGCCTAAACTATCACTTTGTTATCTCTTATTCTTGCTTGCTTGGTCATTATTGACAACTAGAAGACCATATTATTTACCACATTAGGCATCTTCTTCAGCCCCTTCATGATTTTTGAAGTCCTTGTGCCGACCACCACCCTTGATACACTCAAAGCTGGATAGCTTAAAAGTACTCTAAGTAGTTGGATGATGTTGATTGGTTGTCTACATTCACACCTATTTGATCCAGGAAATGTTGGCTTTTGCCCATTCAGTATTGTAGTGGGGATTGCATTTGCATCTTTCCCAATATCGTTTTTGCAAATAGCATTTGATTCTTTCACTTAGCCATGATAACTGGGGATGGTGCAACTCTGGTTCCAATACAAACATAGCAAACTCAGACAAAGTTTTACTGTAGGAGTGTCATTTTACTCTTCATCTGTGTCATCTGGTATCCTAAAAGCAACCATGATCACTGAGTTTCAATAGTGTGACTAATGCCACCTGGATCAAGGATGATATGCCTCTATCTTACATTTTCCTATAATCAGTCTTTTAGATGACCTTTAAGCACTCTAATTGTTTCTATTTCAGAACATAAGGGAAGCGCATGATACATTATAAATGCATGAGACCATCTAGTACATAATACTTGCTGGAAATAGTTCAAAGTTTCTATACGATAGCATGGAGTCCCACAGCTCCACCCTTTAGAATTGACTTTGCAAGTTTTATGGTGTTCTAGCATTGTTGCTGTTGTTTTTATCCAAAAGAACATTTTTTTTATGGGAATCTTAAAGTGGCATGCACTTGCAACTAGTTATTGCTTGATCAACCATCTTACTGAATTTTCATTCTGCTTGACAGGTATCAAATTTCAGACATGGTGTAAGATAGTTGGTCTTCATGATATTGTTGCAAACATCCTTTTTCTCATTTTATTTTTCTGGATTTCTAAGATGATTGTAACCTCCAAATTTATGAGAAAGAAAATTGTTTGATTGTATAGAATAAGTGGATAATAGATTCTGTCTCATTCAGAATATTTGCAACAGAGATGACATCATTTGCCCTTTTGTAAATTGATGGTATTTACAGATTAGCATTTCCAGAGGAAAATAATCGAAGCTTGAAGAAAATTTCAAAATTAGAAGATACTACTCAATATTCCAAACTTGGTCTTGTGGTAAGATACAATTTCAATTTCTTTTAACTTTGTTCCTGTCAGCTTTTCTCAATTTTATTGTGTCGTTCCAACTTATAAGCATATTTTTTAATCCACAGCCAAGAAGAGCAGATCTAGACATGAATCAACATGTTAATAATGTAACTTATATCGGATGGGTTCTAGAGGTTGGTAACTGAAAGCATTCTTTAATGGTTTCTCTTTTTTTGTTTTATTTTATTTTGGCATTGCCACTTGATCTTACCAGCTCTCATGCTCCTCAATTACAGAGCATGCCTCAAGAAATCATCGACACCCACGAATTACAAACGATCACCTTGGATTACAGAAGGGAATGCCAACATGATGATGTAGTTGATTCGCTTACCAGTGCAGAATCTCTTGAGGGTGCTGGTTTAGATCTTCATGCAACAAATGGATCTGCCACTGCAATTGCAGGCGAGCAAGACAGTCGTAACTTCTTACATTTACTTAGATTCTCAAGTGATGGCCTTGAAATTAACCGTGGCCGCACCGAATGGAGAAAGAAGCCCTCCAGATGAAATAATGTAGATTTCTTTATTTGTGTGGGCATCTGCCAGTTCTTTTTATCTTTCTCGAGATTCAGGTTTCTTTTCTTTTTCTCCTTTGACCATCAATGTTCTGATTGATTTTACTGTGTTAGGTTAGAGATTTTGTTGAGGAATTCAAAAGACATTATTTGTACTAGGAGGAGAAATTGTTAAACCCACCTCACCAACTCAGTGGATCAATTTGTTGTACTGTGTGATAATTGTTAAACCCACCTTACCAACTACATGAATCAACTGTATTGTTTTACGTTTACTATATTCTTGGAAGTTCAACTGCTCAATACTTAACAATGTAAACTTGACTGAAAGTCGAGGCTTATGTCATGAAACAAAGAGCGTGCAGATTTTACAAAAGATGCATCCAAGATGAAAGAACTCTATGCTTTCTAACTAAAACAAAAAGACAGGCTCTGGCCTTCCTCTTTCTCAAACTATAAAATAATGTTATTGGCAAGGGTGATTTTATGTTTTAATAATGGAAAACTTGAATTTTGTTTTTTTAATATAGGAGAGAAGAAAAGGACTAAAAAAAGTTACTAGCATTTTGGAAATATTAAGCATAAAAGTTTCTGTTATACCATGCTAATATGGAAAAGAATACCCAAAATGAAAGTTTTTGTGTGTACATAAACCACAGGATAAGGGTCAACATTTGGTCGATCCGAGTAAAATTTTGATCATTAAATTTGGATAGGGGCGAACATTCGGTCAATTTGAGTAAAATTTTCGGTCAATTCGAGTAAAATTTTGATCATTAATTAAACCAAAATTTATAATTAACTAAAATAAAAATTAATAGAAGTTATTAATCACTGTTCAATTAAAATAAAAATTGAAGCACTTTTAGCTTAATTTTCTACTTAATCAAAAGGATGTAATGAGAGATGATTAACTTGATTAATTCGGTTAAATTAACTTTAAAAGAAATATTTTAATTTTTTTAACTGAACTTTTAATCGGACATTTATTCACCAAACTGAATTAACCGAATGCTCACCCCACGATACACTAATTATAAATGAAAAAAAAATTAAATTGCTAATTGATCAAATTAAAACAAATTAATCACATGGAGATAATAATAGTATATGTTATTCAACCTCAATTTAATTTAAAAATTTGATCGATTTTACTTGCTAACTCAAGTTTTGTTTGTATGCATTGCTGTCCTGACACAATCAAAAATACCAAATAAAAAAAACCATAAAATGGAATTACAGGCCAAATCGAACTTATACCATAATTCCTTATGGACTACAAAATTGATATTTTTCTATAATAAGCCTACAGAATAAATTTTTTCTATAATAAGCAAAGCTAGAAATGCATACACCAATCGATTATCAACCCCAAACCATGTATTGTAAGTGAA
Source organism: Jatropha curcas (assembly GCF_014843425.1). The sequence continues at coordinate 134,805 of NW_023591374.1, read as the reverse complement.
ATCCTAACACCTTGGCACTATAAAACGTGAACTAACCTAAAGAAATTTTAATCAAGCAAAAGAGTTAGAAACTCAATGTCAAGTCATAATGAGAGGAACGCTAAGGCTATTCTAATTTTAGTTTCTTTGATCACCTTCCTTCTTATAGGAGAAAAAGATATGCCAACCCTCAGCTACTATTGGTTCTTGGACTTTGTCCTCTTGCTCATCTAGGTTTAGTTCGTTGGGTATTCTTGGGCTGGCTTTTAAAAGCTTGGTTGGGCTACAGATGCTATAGTGAATTGGACCGAGGATTGAACATAAAAGAAGTAGGTGAACTTGAAGACATAAATTTGATAAGTACTAGTTGGAAAATGAGAATGAATGCAGAAAAACCAGAACATGGTGGCATTTCATATTAATTCTGCTATCACCTGATTGCCATTTAACATAGCTAACAACAAAAGAAAACAGATAATTAATCCATCCATCCAATCAACCATTTGACATAAATTTTTTTACCCAAAAACGAAAGTCCACTATTGCCTTCAGGCATATCAAATTTTGACTGAATTACTGCACATGTTAGATGAAATTCAAATTTAGGAAGTAAACAATAAGAATCAACCAACATGATACTGCAATTCTTCCATCTCCATACCTCTATCTCAAAGATGCATCTATCAACCCTGGTGCAATAAAGGAGGGAAATGAATTAATGGATGCTTTAAGATGAACATCAAGGAACTCATAGCAAATGCAAAAAGTAAAGAGTACCTCAACAAGAACAAACAAAATACAAACATTCGGCTCAATTACTTATTCCACTCACAGGATTGAAAATATTACATTTCAAAATACAAGTTTCACACGGGGCTTCCTGCTCTCATTATCAACAACAAACACTCATTCTATAAGGAAAAAGAAACTTTGATATTATACTTGAAACATGCCACTATTTCTTCAATCTAAATATTCCACTAATATATCCAGAAGGTCTTGGGCAATAAATTACTAAACTACTAAATATATTGCACATCTGTGTAATAATACTTTTTTCTACAAATAACAATAGGAAATCAAACAATAAAAGAACTTACATATATAATATTTGGTTGTGAGAAACATGATCAACTGGTTGCTGGAAGGAACACTCTAATAAGTTCTTTAACAGTGACTTTTTTCCTACAAGTAGGACATTTCGACTGTACTCCAATTGCAGCCCTAATGCAAGCCTTACAGAAAATGTGCCCACATTTTGTTGATGTTTCTTCAACAAATGGACCCATGCATATTGGACAGTTGAAGGTTGGCTCCTTTGGAGGTGGAGGTGGCTGCAGCTGTTGCGCATTATCTCTCTGCCACCAAACTATAAAAGTAAGCTTCACACCATTGAAAACATCCCATAAAATGTGTGAGATGAGCATGCCACAACTGTTAGTGATATGTTATTACTCCATTCTCCAATGCAATTAATTACAAAATTAAAAAAATAAATTGTATGCCAAGCACATAAATCAAGGCATCAGAGTGAATCCCACCAACAAATGCAGAGAGCAAGTCCACAAGGATTGTGCAGAAAAAACAACAATTGTCAACAGTAAGTTCCAGTCATAGAGCCAGAAAAGGTCTATTAACTTATTTAAACTTCAGCGTTTTAGGTCTTTCTAACAAATCTTATTTGCAAAAAAGTTCAAGATGAAATAGAAGGAAAACATGTGGGGCACACAAAAAGATCAGAAAGTATGAAAAAACAGTTAAGAGTAACTAATGCTGATCTTTCACCTTAAAGCAATTAAGAACAGTACACTGATCTAAAATCCATAACAACAAGACAACAGTGACTAGGAGGTAAGAAACGTGGAGCAAAAGCACATATATATGTAGAATTAAACGTTTCAGATATTACCATAGAGCTGCCACTGCTTTCCAAATTTACATAATGTTCACAATTAATAACTGCATGATTTGATGGACTTCTTCTGCGTTTATTGGGGTTATTATAAGTCAACCTAGTTGTTCGACCTGCAATGACTAACATACACAATTCAGTTGACTGAAGAAGCTAAACAAAGAGACAACATCACCAATCAATTTTGCTATACAAGCACTTAACACATGATGAAAACTGCTGTGACAAGAGCCAAAGGAAACGTTATGTTTACCGGAATCTACATCGACAACAACAGCATTTCCACAAGTTCTTTGGGTATGGTTCCTTTGAGCATTATTTCGTTGGGCATTGCTCTTAGCCTAGCATACAATAAAACAAAATCAAGAATATTCATTTGGTATAAGAACCCTAATATGTGGAGAGAGAGAGAGAGAGAGAGAGAGAGAGAGAGAACAAACTTCAGCAAAAGCCCTTGGGGATGATTCAATAACGTCATCATCAATGGCCTCAACATCAATTGTATTAGCTGGTATGGGCCGCACTTGTTGGCTTGCTTGCACTTCCTGCAGCACATTCTGAGCTGAAGTTCCTTCCTGATCCCTGCTTTCACTTGGAGGCACATTTAAGTCCAGCATTGTCTTCCTCCTCCGATACCCCCTTAAGGGAGGCCCCCTCATCCCCTGGGCCTGAGTGCTCATGCTCTTTCTATGATCTTCCAATCAAAAATTTCAGTCTTCAAAACCTAAAATTGCACAAAATAAAAATTAAATAGGGTCAAAGTAGAGCTTTATTAGATAAATTCACCCACTTAGTTCCTATTCTTTTTTAAGAAAATTATTCTATATCGCTTAAACTGATACCCAAACAGATTAATGGGCAGCACTATAAACCCCCAACTTTACGCAATTATATTATCAATTTTACTATTTCAAATCCCGAACCTTAGCGTTTGAAAAATAAAAAGGTAAATTTATTCACATACACAAGAAAAAAATATACATCCAGCACTAAAAAATACACTCAAAGTTCTTACCTTTAACTTTGTCTGCTTCCAAAATTCAAACTTTCGATTTAAAATTCATCATCAGTAATCAATTTTTCGATAGAAATTAAAATACTACACTCTAACATTTACAAATCAAACGGTTAGTCAACGATGCTTTTCAATAATCAGAACAAGAAAAATTCAATCAAAACTTAACCACACATACAAAATTTAGAAAGGAATTGTTTTCTTTTCTTTGGTAGCAAATCAAAAGGCCACTCCATTACTGAATTGAAACATCTATTTAAAATATCAAAACTAAAAAAATTCAAATTAGAGAAAGAAACCTTCAATCTAATACCTCCCAAATCGAATCGATTAGCTTCTACATATAGAAAAATCGATATCAAAAGGAGATTAAGGAATCTTGTCCTTTCAAATTTTTCTAGGGCTTTGAATAGGGAAGGGATTTGAAGAGGCAGGACTAGGGAGGAGGTGGAAGAGAGGACTGTGAAGGTACAAAACGCAAAATACCATGACTCGAGTATTGTTTCTCTGACACGCGGGTCGGTTAGGACTGAACGATAACCACGTGGCACAATTCGTAAGGCGTTACGTAGATCCTTGCATATACAGCGCGTGCCTGTTAATGTTTTTTGGGTGACGTTACTGGGCGCGTCGTCCACGACGCTGAATTTGTTTTCTTAAAAAGAATTTATAGAATAAAATTCAATTTGGTTCCTTAGCGTACTTAGAGAGAGAAAAATATAATGGGCCAACCCGATAAATGGAATACTTGTTGTGAAACTTTTTAATGGGCCGGTACGTGGCAAAGCAAACTTCTAAACGGTCACTTCAAGGAAGTTTAAATATTGCTATTAAAGAGGAGCAATAAAAAATTTAAAAAAAAAAAGAGGACAATGAGTTGAGAACTACTAATTAGTTGACACGTGGTACAATTCTCCTGTCTCTTTCTAGAGAGCAAAGGTATGCATTCTCAAAGGAGACTTTTGCAAACAAATTGTGCAAGACACTGGAGAAAAGATTTATGAAGAAAAGCATTTTTTTTCTTAATTTGTAGCTAGTGCAGAGTCACTGCAATTTTTCGTGGAGTATCATATTCTCAAAATACTCAAACTCATCAGGAATAGATTCTAACAACATGAAAGCCAAATCTTTATCTTTAAAAGTCTCACCAAAATTCATCAAATCAACCATTAACCCATTGAAATTCATGATGTGATATTCATATTTGTTTCGGAAATATAAGTAAAGTGAAACAATCTCTTCTTTGTATAAAGCTTGTTTTGATCATTTTTCTTCATAAATGTTTCCTCCAGTACCTTCTATAATATGTTTGTAGAAATTTTCTTTAAGAACGCATATTTCTGCTCTCTAAAATAATATGGGTGAATTGTACCGCATGTAATCGATTATAGTTTTCCACTCATTCTTTTACGTTTCTTATGGTTTCTCCTATTCAGTAGCAATATCTAGACTTTACAATTCGTTGTGCCACATGCCAAAATGGCAAGACCATAAAAAATTTTCACAGTAGATCTTGCGTTTCTCACAGCATTCTTTATTAAAACAAATGAGAAGGAAGTTGTCGACACTAAAAGCATGGAATTTTAGATGTTATCTTTGCTTGACTTTCTATGTAATAGTGAGAAACCGGACATGGAAATCAATTTCTTTTCAATGCAGAATCCAACAACCAAGATTCTTTCCTGACATGGAAAATCAAACCAAGATGCAACCACAGAAAATACTTAGAAACCGCATTTCAATGCCAATGACCGCAGAAGTTGTGATATCTTTTACCAATTATTGTTCACGTGAATAGTATGCATACATGTGAATCTACTTATATACGTGCATAGTAAGTGGACAAATGTGCAAAAAATTACACGAGGTAAATTCCTGAGTAATTGGAATGGTAACAAGTGGCCTCACTCAAAATATAATTAACAAGGCATGTAATTAATAATATAATATATCATTATACTGATATATGGTCTGATTAGTCTTCTCATTTATGTAAAGAGTGAGAAGTCTCACGTTCGAATCATTTTAACTACAGTTGTTTTCACCAATTTAGTGAGTTTATATTATTATTTCGGCTCATGTGGCAAAAATTGAATTTTAAGTAGATACTATCATGAATAGTAATTACTAAAAATATCATATAAAATTAGAGTTAATGAAATCTTGGGTGTGCAAATCATCAACCTAATTAAAAATGCATAAACTGAAATTTTTTAATACCTAAATTAAACTAATGAGTTTTCTCACATAATAAAATAAAATAAATTTTATTTTATTTTATTCGCTTCTATTTTTTATTTTTTGATTTTATTTTATTTTTTCTACTGTTTTCAATTTTAATAAAAACCAAACGGAATATTATATGATGAATGAAATTATACCATTGATTTTGGTTAAAATCGAAGATTTTTTGTTTGAAAACATCTATAAATAATCACTCGTTTTTTATATTATTCTTATTAATTTAAATGATTTCTTTTCAGCTCTAATTAAATTTATTAGTTTAAATTGATCAGGTATGTAATTATCATTTACAAAACCAATGGTAAACCTTATGATATTTTGGACAGAGATGATCTTAACAAATAAGAATTCTCTCAATATTTTTCAATTTGAATCGCATCGTATTCTAGAATAGTGGTATGACTTATGAGCATTAAAAACCAACATCTACTAAAAAATGAAAAAAAATATTTAACGTCTCATTAGTCTAAATAAAATATATTTATTTCTACTTTCACATAAATTAAGAAAATATTATTTAAACATAATATGAGTATTAAATATGGATACATTAAAGAATAATCTATATATTTCAACATATTAATTAAGAAAATATTATTTAAACATATATGAGTATTAATATGGATACATTAAAGAATAATCGTATATATATATATAATATATATATATAATTAATATAATTATATATATATTATATATTTATATATATATTATATAATATAAAAATTTTAAGCAACAAATTCTTTAAAAATGCTTACTTAGCAACTCTCTTCTTAAACATTTATATTTTTTCTTTTTTTATAATATTTTTAAATTTTAATTAATTTCTATTCATTTTTTCATATTTTAATCTTAATATATCACAATAATCTAAAATTTTAAATAATTAATACTTTAATTTTTTAATTTTAAAATTAAAACTTTCAAAACTTTTTGAATATTTTTTCTTATTTATATCTATCTACATGTATCTATACCTATCTATATATACTTCAATTCTAATGATTTTCTTTTAGAGTGGTTGTCTTATTTTTTTCTCTTTGGTTCCTTTTTAATTCTTTGAGTTTTGATTATTACTTTATTTATTTATTTATTTATATATATGTATGTCCAATTCAGATATACTATTGCCTTTTTATTCGCGATCGAGGTAATGTTAACTCTTTGATCTTTTTTTTCCCTTTTTTTTTTTCTTTTTCAGAATTTTTAACCTTTTTGTGCAATCTTTTAAGGGTTTTTTTTTTTTTTTTTTTTTTTTTTTTTTTTTTTTGTGCATCTCATGACTTTTCTCCTCTTTAATCTTGAATTTTTTTTTAATAATATTTTTATTTGTTAAATGTTCCAATTGTATGTTCAATGCTGTGTTTTTTTTTTTTTTTTTTTTTTTGTGCATCCCATGACTTTTCTCCTCTTTAATCTTATTTTTTTTAATAATATTTTATTTGTTATGTTACCAATTGTATGTGTCTAATGTGTGTAAGTACAAGTATGAGAAATATTATGTTGATGGAGATGAAAATAAAAGAAAAACTAATTATAAATGCATTTTTTAAATTTATTTTTTTTTAGCAAATTATATAAACCTGTAAATTGTAAATTTAATTTTTGATTGGATGGTTTAATTTTTTTGTGTTCGTTTATTTATAATAATTATCTATGTTTACATCTTATATATTTTTATTATTGTCTTTATAGATGGAATTTTTTTTTGTATGTCTTAAAAATTTATAATTTTTCAAAAAATTTTAACTAATACTTATTGTGTAGGACTTTTGTACTGTATGCATATACTTTTTTTTATTTGCTTTTTTTTCATTTCTATGAAGTTGTAGGAATTTTTTATAAATATTTATTTTTTATGAACAATAAAAAATAATCTCTAATGCAATATACAATAATAAAATAACAAGACAGCCTACGTTAGCTTCCTCCTAGTTAAAAAATTAATTGTAGTCCCAAGAAGAAGTGGTCAATATTTGAAATAAATAATCTTTATAAGACAAACCGATCATTTCTTTCACTTTCAAATTGAACCGGTTGTGTTGTGAAATAGTTAATTAAATCATATATCTTACATTTTAAGATTATATTTAACAATAACTTTTTAAGTAGCTTTTTAATATTTAATTAATAAAACGTTAAGCGTTATTTTTATAGTACTCAATAACATAACATTTGAATTAGTTTTTAGAGATTAAAATGATATTTTATAAAAGATTAATTCTTATAATATTTAGCTTTTAAGATTTTATAAAAAGCTATTCAAATAATTAAACGCTACTAAAAATAACTAACAGCTAATTTTGTTCGACAAATCCTAAGTAAAATTGGAAAACAAGGACAACTAATATAAACTTGTGATTTTAATTAAAAAATTTTATAAAAATTAAAATGAGTTTTAAATTCAATTAACAATGTCACTCTCTAAGCATTTCCTTTATATGGTAAAACGTCGAGAGGGAGGCAAAATTACAGTGCATAACAGTAATATTCTGTATTAATAAAGAAATTATTGTCTGCCGACAGATTTTTACGCTTTAATAACTATCCGTTGGATTAGAATACTAATAGCAAAACTGTTGACTGCTAAATATGTTTATAATTTAATATTTTCTTTTCTTTTTTTCATGTAAAATTTAAGAGAAAGCACCCACCACCATTTTAGCTATAGCATAATGCTTTGTCTATCCCTTACCACCATGCCAAAGACCTGTATATAAGTCTTCAATATGGTTGTTGCATCAATATTAACCTTGATACAGTCATCTTCTGGACTCCATTAAATAGTTTCTTCTCCAGCGTTTTCAGCAGGCAATGCATCATTCACCTGTGCTAATTTCCAAGCGTGGAGATCAGATCCTGCCCTCTGAGACTGCAGAATTACATTTTTGGCTTTTTATAATTTTATAAAAGAATATTATATTGCATATCTTCATCCTCTTTCAAAATCACTGAATCCTTTTGTTGACTTAGAGAACTATGGTAAGATTGCATCCTTACTCCCTAAATTAATCTAAGATTGTTTCATTAACTCTTTAATCACAATCAAAAGGACAAAAACAATATTGGATATTGTCGTTGCCGTTACTAGCTTTCAAATTCAAATTATGAAAGTACAAAGGAAGAAAGAAGAAAAAGAAAAGCCAACAGAAGTAAATCAATACCCACCATGATCATCAAAACGAGAGAAGAAAACCACCAACTACCGTCGCCGCCGAGAGAACTCTTGCAAGAGCTCCAACAATTAAAGGTCAATGAGCTTCTCCTCCACGGATAATAGCAAGAGTCTGTACAGCCAAATATTCCATTCATTAACGCTGGAATATCATCCAAACCCAGATATCTTTTTTAAGCTTCAAAAATCCCTCTGTTTAATTCTCTACAACCGAGTTGAGCCATAGTTAAGGCTTAAAGATTTCACCAAGCACTCAAAGATTGTGATAGTAGTAAAAGTGAAAATAACAAAACCTAAATAGAATAGAAGAGAGAATAGAAACGAAGTATGCAAATATAAAATTTGATGGATAATTAATTTTAAAAAATAATTTAATTGATCAAGCAAACCCATTGCTGCAGAAATTACATATTCTGTATAGTAGCAAAAGCCCGAAAGGGACTGCAATTTTTTTTTCCGCTTAAACTGCTGAAGCCTGAGACAGATAAACAAACAATTTCACAATTGCTCTCACAGCAATTTCACACAGAAATACTGATGAGTCATAACTAAAACTAAAACTTACAGAACTTCTAACAGTGAAATTGGGCTATCAACATCAATTAACTAAGCAAATGAAGTAGAGATAACCACATAAGCTTCACAAAAGAAGAAACATACCAACATTTCAATATTAATAATTGTCTGAATCCTGGTTATCAAGAAACGACTCAGCCTAAAAGCTCAAGCTTGTAGGGTGGCCCATAAATGGATTATATTTCTAATGATGGTGCTAGACATGCACCAACACTAATCCTTGGCCAGTGATTTTGATAAAGCACGTTGCACAACCATACATAGCTAAAATTGCGAGGAAAAGCTGAACGCATTGTATTTGTCATTTGTTCATGGAGAAATAGTTACTCACAATGAGAAGATTCCATGCAGCAGGTATTCCATGCTCTAAATCATGGTGATAACAATCATCTTCTTAGTTCTTACTTCTTACCCAGCAAAAGCCACAAAGGATTGGTTGACCTGGCTTGGCTAAGTGAAAAACACACAAAAAATATTTTCTATGCACTTTTCATGCCCCTGTCAATCAGATTATGAAATTTCTTGGTATTTGCACAACATAATTTACAGATAATAGTTCTCCTAAAGCTTTTCGCAAAAAATATACAAGAAAAAATTCAAGTTAGAATACTTCAAGATTTGGGATTAAATCATAAGGCACTTGATAACTTCAAAGGACAAACTCTGTAATCACTTCATGGCAATACAAAATAGTTTCTGTATTACTATCATCCAATTAATTTTAGTATGAGCAAATACCAGTTGAATGGAATTCATGTTCCCTTCCGTTGTCATACTTTTAAAGGAAACAGAGAACGGTCTGAAAATTTAAATTGAGTCAAAATATGAATGTTCATATGATGATATGTAACCTTATCAAAATACTGCCTTCGGTAAGCTTCTCTTTTTCCTAAGAAAAAAATATTATTTCCAAGATTCTAGCAGACAGCCAAAAGTTAGAAAAATGTTTCTAACGAAAAACGTGGAATATTGGCAAGATAATGGCATGTAAATAAACCACAAATTATGGTTTTCAAAGAAAACATAAGCTTCTCATAAGGAGATGCTGAAGGATGAAAAGGTAATTACCAGAAAAGACAGGAAAAGAAATGTGAGTATGATGCACTCTCATGGATCAAATAGCTTACCTGATAAGTGATAAAGAAACAAAAAATATCACCTCTAATAAGTAAGAAGAGAACAGTCAACTTTGCAACCATATATAGAAAGCATAAATGAATGAGACTTTTCTTTCCTGTCTTCTGTTTTATATCAAACTAGGAATAGTCTTACCTTTCTGCAGAGTGCATTCTGCCATAGAGCTCTCAGTAAAGACTTGCCTTTCAGAAACACAACCCTTCGTGAGAATTAGTGGACCATTCTGGAGTATACACCTTGCACTTGCAGAGAAAGCATAGCAAAAAGGAATACTCCAGATAACAATGTCCTAAAAACTGTCAACTTCTTATACCAAGCTTATACCACATCAGACTCTTAATGCTTTGATACAACAAAGGTGAGGAAATCAAGAATTCAAGAAGGTTAAATATCAGGAAATTTTTCATATTTATGATTTAGCAACCATAGTACTGAAATGACTATGAGATATATCTGTTGCATTTGATATCGAACTATGAAAAAGAATTTGCAATTTCTGTAAAATATTTGTACCTAACAATATCATCTGTGCCTTGATGACAAGAAGATAGACATTGAAGGGGAAAAATAACAAAGAAGAAGAAATTCTTGATTGGCTAAAATCAAATTTGATTTTTGCATTTATGAACCATTTCAAACATGGCAGAAAAATTAATTATAAGGACACAAGCATACAGCCTTTTTTTTTTTTTTTTTTAATTCTTGATTGGCTAAGAATCAAATTTGATTTTTGCTATTTATGAACCATTTCAAACATGGCAGAAAAAATTAATTATAATAGGACATCATAGCATACAGCTTTTTTTTTTTTTTATTTGTTGGGGGGGGGGTGTGGGAGGACAGGGAAATTAAAAGAAGAATGAGAGATCTATCTATGTTAGAATACAAAGTTCTAAGTCAGAGCTTCTTCAGTTAAATCTGATCATAAAAATTAGTTCGACCTGCACTTTGTCTAAAACAGATCCATGAAGGATTCAAACAACTTTTTTTTTTTTTTTTTTGGGGGGGGGGGGTGTGGGAGGACAGGGAAATTAAAGAAGAATGAGAGATATCTAGTTAGAATACAAAGTTCTACATCAGAGCTTCTCAGTTAATCTGATCATAAAATTATTGACTGCACCTTTGTCTAAAACAATCCATGAAGATTCAAACAACTCATGGAAGAACTCTGCTCCAATCTCCTCCGCTGCATTTCTAAATGCAACTCCAAATGCATTTCCTTGAACTGCACCAAGTCGTGGCTTTCCACAAACCCCAACAATCAACATCTTGTTTGGTTCTTGTGATAAGCATGCACAAACCAAGGGCTTTGCTCTAGCTCCTTTCTCTCTCAAGGCATCCATAATAAAGTAACAGAATTTAGTCAAAGCCTGTGGGTATCCCAACAGCTTTGTGTCCACTGAATCCTCAAGCTTTACCCATCGAAACTTCCTTCCACTTCTGACAGAACCACTTTTTGTAATTGCTGTACTTCCTTGTCTAAGAATTGCCCGTTGTACCTTGATTGCTTGTTGCATTCCAATTTTCAACTTATCAAGATTGTTTAAGGACAATGCATCATATGCCACTCCAAATTGCTTAGAAGCACAAGAGCCATCAGAGTTCACAAATGACTCTAGCAAGGCAGTAACTCCATAGACCACATCTGCTGCAGAAACCCTGGAGCTATATCCATGTAACCTCAAGAAACTCCTGTAGTAAAAATCAGTGAGCCCATATTCAGGTAAAAACCGTTCAAATTCATCTTTCATTTTTCGTTTAACTTCAAGATTCATGTACTGAAACTTCTGTTGGCAATCCACAAGTGCAAATCCCATTCTTGCAAGGAGAAGCTTAAGCTTCTTCATTCCATTGTCACTCCAGGTTTTCAATTTTGGGGCAATATATGAAGAACACAGCATTGAATCAAACAAATTCCACTCCCTTAACAACATAAGCCTTGGTTCATCTTCATATTGAATCCTTGATGTTTCAGGGGCTCGAATTTTTGTTCCATCTTTAAGAGTCACCACAGAAACAGCCTCCAGATTCCCTGAACTGTTGATATGTTGCTCAAGCTCCATAACCCCAGCTTGGTACCTCTCATCTGTTAATCTCTCATGAACAAACTGATCAGTTAGGGAAACACAAGCTAGCCAAAGCAATTCATTTGTGTTTTTCCTCAAGGAATGTGATAAATCGTACATCAAACATCCTGACGGCTTTCCATGGAAAGTACCCATATGATAATATTCCCTCTTCAGTTTCCTGAAAAGTTGAACCGGGTCGTTATCTTTAGAAACCCTCCGTCGCTTCCTTGACCCACCATTTTCTTCCTCTTCTCCATCACTTTCACTGTCCTCTCCTTCACTATCTGAACTCTCCCCACGGTCATCATCACTATTCAACTCGCTTGCATTTGCCAAAGCCGAAACATCAAAATCATAAGCTAAATCAGCTTGATGTTCATCATCATGAGTATAAAGCACAATTACACTATCATTGTGCTCGCTGAGGTTATGCAAATGAATTGGGCGGTGACTATCAATTACAAAAACACGTGCTCGAGGGCCAAGATTGAGTAACCGTCGCAGATCACGCTGGCAACCCCAATTTATTAAGAGTATCGAAACGGGTTCACTTGAAGATGAGCTAAGATCAGAACCTGCATATTTATTAATTTCTTGGAAAGAAGAGACAGGATAGCAAGAGTAACGGACAGAATCAGATTCAAGGATGTGGAAAATGACTTTAAGAGCACATAATGAATCAACGTCAGAAGTTGAGGGAAAAATAAGTAGAGGAGACAGCGATGAACCAGAGATTGATTCTTTAAGGCGAGTGTAAAAAGATTCAACTCTTTGCTCTCTCACCATAATAATATCCAGAAGAAAGAGGCAACAATCGGGTATTATCTCAAAATGCTCAAATTTGAAAAGAAAGAGCAGAGATCAACAATGGAAGCTCAAATTTTACTCATTTTGCTTGCATAATTGCTCAACTGAGTAAACAGAATTAGGGGAAAATTAGAAAAGGGGAATTCCGGAGAATGAATTGAATTGGGTCATTATTTGATAATGTTCAAAATGTTAATCATACAATTTCTTCAAAAATTACGAAAGAAATAAGATTAACAAAAATTAAACAGGAAAGGTTTCTATAGCAGCTCAATTCAGTCCCAGTAGAAACTCGCATAAACAAACGATAAACAAAATTTTAGAGAACGAGAGAGAGATTGCTAGGAAGAGCTAATGATGAAGTACCTGAGATTTGTTGAGAAAAAGAAATCTTCTGTTCTATTCAACTCTCACATCCCAGAAGCCCAGATCTCAAAGAGAGAGAAATAGAGTCCTTTTTTTCTAAGTTTGCAGGAATAAAAGATTTAAGTTTTGAATTCATAGTTTTTCTGTGAAATTTAAAATTTTCAATTGACCGCTAACTTTTCGCGCTAGCTTGTATTTGTACTGTGACGGCCAGACCTAGGGTTAGGATCACGTGTGATCGACCTCAGCGTAATAGCTTCTTTTCCATTAGCGTCGCACGTGAGGGGGAATTAATATTTAGTCCATATAATTTCATAAAATTGACTATTTAATCTCTATCTTTTGACAATGGATTATTTCATCCTTGTAGTTGTAATTTTTAGACCAATGTCAATCCATAAAAAAACTTACTCCCTTCGTCCCAAAAAAAGCAGTCAATTTTTGATTTTTACACAGATTAAGAAAATATCAATTATTATGATTAAAAGACAATTTTATTCTATAACTTTTTCATCTTAAATAATTCACGAATAATTATTATATTAGAATAATAACTAAGAATTTAATGAAGGTTATTGAAAATAAAATAAATTTAATAATATGATATAATAAACAATTTAAGGATTAACAATAATATAAAAAATAAAAGTAGACTATATTTTGTAACAAAAAAAACTGGAAGAAATACTAACTTTTTCTATCAAAACCCTCGTGTAAAGATACACGCACTCATATCTAATATATAATGTGCAATTATTTTTCCCCTCTCTCATATGAAAATTATAAAAATTAATCTCAATCAAAACCTATAAATAAACTATACTCCAAACAAAAAAATTACATTATAATTAAATAAAATCCATAAAAAAATCCGATTTATAAATAAATGTAAGTTTGTGTTTCCAACAGGTATTGAACGAAAAAATAAAAATTTTTGAAGAAAAAACTTACCACTCCAACGAAAGCAAACCACAAAGATTAAATTATATATATTTTCAAAAGATAAGAATTCAATAATTAATTTCAACAGAAACTATTAAAGTACTTGGATACGATGATACAAATAGGATCTCGTCTCTCGTACAATTACAACTCACAGCATTCAATTTTTTTTTTTTTTAAATTACTCTCTTAGCTGATTTCAAAATTTTCATCCTAAGGTTTCAAAAAAAAAAAAAAGGCATTCCAATTTTTTTTTTTTTTAAATTTACTCTTTATGGCTGATTTGCAAAATTTTCTATCCTAAAGGTGTTCAAAAAAAAAAAAAAAAAGAAAAGATTAATTATTACTTATTATTAGTTACATTTAGTTATAGAATATACAATTATTAATAAAGTAGAAAACAAATTTTTATTGGAAAGACAATTTGGTTCAAAAAAAAAAAAAAAAAAGAAAAGATTATTATTATTATTATTATTACTTTTAGTATAGAATATACAATTATATAATAGAAAAACAAATTTTTGATGGAAAGACAAATTTGTTCAAAGATTGTCAAAGTCCAAACCTAAATAGTGTATTTTGAAGAATACAAAGACTCGGTAGTTAATTTCACCAAGCTAAGGATTAAATGATAAAATAATTTTTAAAGTTGGAGAAATTAGATTGGAATCTAAAATTATTATTAAACTAATCAAACCACCGCGCTTTTACACGAGATGTACAATTTTATTATTTTTGAAGAATTTTAAATAACATTATAGTAATCATATATTATTATGAGTGCAATATTTAAGAATATGGGCTAAACCTATAAAAATATTCTCAAATTTATGATTTGTTGTAAAATCACTCACATCTATACTCCAGCACCTCATTTCGAAATTTATATATATTAGCACCATATTTTTAAATGAAAACTAAAGTTTAAAATAAAATAATATAAACATAGGACCCACAAGCATATCCTTGGGTTAACTTAACCTAAGGCTTGTAAAACACATCGTTTTATGGCTCTTTTGTGCTTTTTCTCTCTCTTTCGTTCTCTCTTACGCTGGGGTGTTGAAGCAGAGGAAAACAACATCATTGAGGAAGCAATAGACTCCAATTCATTTAAAATTAACTCGTGCCAACTCACCATCAACATCAATCCCAGATCTCGCATCAGAAAATTTTGAATGGAACCCGAATTTCAATCCGGATACTCCACCATCGAAACCATAATTGGATCCTGCAAAACCTTCACTCCACCATCAAATATCATCTTTGATTTCTTAGACAAAGATGATTTGAAGGTCTTCTTGCTAAATAATTGCTGCTTAAAACCCCTAAAGCTACTGCATCTACACAGTGGTTTCTTTTGCTTATCATCTTTGTTTTCATCCTTTACAAGCATTATATTTGTTTGCTTATTATTTTCCGTTTCATTCTGTACTTGCAGTATATATTTTCTTCTTCTTTTATATATTTATATAGATATAGATAGATGGTAGATTTACTTATTACCAGGTTATACGTGGTGTACAAAATGTAACGGATTATTGAGTTACTTATTCTTCTTCTTCTATCAGTATTACAACCAATAAATATAACAATACCTAGCAGAGAGCCATTAGGCTGCTGGCCAATGATCCAAATGGCATACATATTTATAAATATACACTACGTATTGGAACTGATGACATTCAACATTATGCAGGATTATACACAGAAAGATCCTAGAGAGAGAGAGAGAGAGAGAGAGAGATGAAAAGTATAATTTGCAGATTTTACAACTTCTATCACTCCAATTCTTCTTTCATGATATGCAGATCATAGTGACTTCAACTAAACAAGAAGCATACAATTTGCACATATCAAGTACCAAAGCAGCAAATTTGCAATCATAAGCTCCAATTGGGATTATGTTAGATGTTGCTTTTGAAAACTGCATTTTGACGCTGTTTTTGTTTTGTTACACTGTGACTTTCTTCTCAAAAATTTATTTTGATTGCTTTTGGTAAACTATATAGGGGAAAAGGCTAAATGATGTAGCTTATGATTGCTCATAAAATGGTTGCTCATTGGAAGCAATGACAAATATTAACAACAGAAGAAACACCAACATGCCTGTGACAATGCAACATGTGAAAGTGCCTGTGAAAATAATGTTCTCATGGACGCATGTCTCGGAATAAACAGGAGCAATACAAGCAATGCAAACAGGAAAATATAATGTGTAGATTAGAATAAAAGAATTTGTATCTGGTTCTTTCCAGCCGAAT